>VYZM01009765.1:75520-129697 GCA_013398915.1 Dromas ardeola
CTTTCCACCGAGCTGCTCTCCAGCAGGTCGGCCCCCAACCTGTACTGGTGCATGGGGTTATTCCTCCCCAGGTGCAGCACTCTACACTTGCCCTTACTGAATTTCATAAAGTTTCTCTCTGCCCAACTCTCTAGTCTGTCTAGGTCTCTCTGTATGGCGGCACAGCCTTCCGGTGTGTCAGCCACCCCCCCCAGCTTTGTGTCATCAGCAAACTTGCTGAGGGTGCTCTCTATCCCCTCATCCAAGTCACTGATGAATATATTGAAGAGGGCTGGGCCCAGTACTGACCCCTGGGGAACACCACTCGTCACTGATCTCCAACCAGACTCTGTGCCCCTAACCATGACCCTCTGAACTCTGTCTTTCAACCAGTTTTCTATCCACCTTACTGTCCATTCGTCTAACCCACTCTTCCTAAGCTTCCCTATGAGGATGCTGTGGGAGACCGTGTCGAACGCCTTGCTGAAGTCAAGGTAGACCACATCCACTGCCCTCCCCTCATCTATCCATCCAGTCACGCCTTCATAGAAGGCTATCAGATTAGTCCATGTTTTCAGAGAAGCAGTACTGGATTCCTCACAGTACTGCCTACATATTCTTAGGGGTTTTTTTGTTCTGCCTTTTTTGTGTGTTAAAAGGAGACCACTCATTGGAAACACAGTTTAAAGTGTGAATTGTAATTTTTTCGGGGGTACTGCAAGTGTTTGCACTTTTGTAAAAGTTCCCTCTTTAATTTGATCTGTTCCCTTCCCCTCTTATTTGTGCTGTATCAGTAAGAACGTATCTTGCAGAGTGTTTGCCATTGCGCTTCATTAACACCACCGCATGCTCCAGCAGGTGCTTTCCTCACCGAATCACCAGAAAATGATCATATATTTAAAATTCTGAGATGCTCACCTCTCGACTAGAAACTCAGCATGGCTGTTCTCTTCTGAGAGAAAATTGCAGCAGCAGTAAATACTTGACTGAAGGGCTTTTTCCTATTTGGATTTATTATACAAGAATGCAAAATTGAGGACTTTCTTGAACAAAACTGACATTGACAGTACACACAATCTATGTATTTCTGAGGAGGTTGCAATTTGAGACCTGTAAACCAGCTGCCATCATAATTTTACTGAGGTTTATCTTTTATCTTCGTTCTGAACCAAGTCAGCTTTGATGTAATAAAACTGGGTCCTGTTCTGCACAGGCACACAATGTCCTGGTCTGTTTGAGCCTTCGACATAGAAAACCCACAGAGAGCTTCCTTGGTCCCCACAAGTAATGCATGAACCTGCTCATTTTTATAATGAAAAAATAATTAGTAAATGAGGACTCTCTAACTGGTGGATGGTTGTTTGTAATAATTCTAGGAGAGACAATATGCAATTTGTGCAAGCAGCAGTTCAACCACAGGTAGTGAAGGCACTCAGAGTTTAGGAGAGAGCTGAAAGGTCTCTCAGCATGGCAATCTGCAATTTAAGAGATACTCAGGCTACATTTAAATGAGTTGGCCCAAATACTGGAAGCAGTTTAGCTGCAGAGGACCAAAGCTCTGTGAAGGGTATTTACTCCACCTCTTGGAAATATAAAATAATAATTTAGTAGAGAAAGACCCTGCCAGAATCAATTTTTAATTGCCTGTATTCATAAGCTCAGAATCTGAGATATAAACAAAGGGAATGGAAAATTTTCACTTATAATTACATTCTTGAGAGACAATTTGCTTGACAGGAATGTTAATTTCTGGCTACAGGATGCTGGGATAGATGGTAAGGAAGGAGCACATCACCGGTGGATTTCTGTTGGTGAATAACTCAAACCAACATGATCTTAAACGTAGGTGTTCCAACATGTATGCCAATAAAGTCCATGAAAAGGGGATGACAGGCATGTCTGCTGTATGTGGAAAAAATCCAGTCATTCTCGTTTCCCAGAGACTTTGATTTGGGATGCTTGTGCTGGGATCCCACGCAGCCAGCAGTAAAGCATCATTAGATTATTGAAAAAAAAAATTTTTCCCCTAAAAATTTTACTGACTGCGACATAAGGTAATTAGTTTGGACTTCATTATGATGGATAAAGATGACTTAATCACTGGACTGGAAGATGGTGGTTGCCTAGGGACCAGCAATCATAACCTGATTACGTTCAATATGTGATGTATGTGCTTTAAAAAGCCTAACTGGCCAAAGCCAAGGCAAATAATGAACAGCAGCGAGAGGGAGGAGAGATGGGAAGAAATCTGTGGATGGAAGTGGATGTTTAAGAATACCTTGTATCTCAAAGAGCAAGGTTCCACACTTTTAAGGCTTTATGATTGTATCACGAAGACGTGACAGTTCCTTTGAACCAGAAAAAGACATCACATAAAATCTAAACCATACATGCTTATTTGGATCGATACATTAGTGTCCTCTAAGAACTCCTGGGTGTAAATTGAAAAGATTACTGTCCCTACAGCATTTGATAGACCTTTAAGCACTGGAGAAGTTACAGAAGACCAGAAGAGTCCTCAGGTCCTTTCAAAAAAATTGAAAATTGTTAAAAAATATGTTAAAAAATGAGATGATTAACTATTGGATAATTAGCATGTTATCACTTCTCTTAAAAGCAGTGGAAGAAACATTGTAGAATTCTATAAGTAACAAATGAATTAAAATGTGAATAAGTAAATAAATGAAATCTTCAAATAAATGAATAAACAAAAATGTTTCCTTAAATAAATTTCAAATTGCAGACTTTGAGTACAAGCTCGATCAAGCTAAATAACTGTATAGATGGACTACATTTTAGAAGGGCGTGTGTGCCTTCATAGCATGTTGGATTAATGAAATTAGAATCCACAGTATCAATAAAGCACGCGCTCAGTGGAAGCAAATCATGGATCATAAGCTTAGAAGCTTAGAAGCTACCTAAGAAGGTACAAAGAGCTAAAGAGCTCATTAACTGAGCCAAGAAAGGCACAGCAAGAGTCAGTGTTTGTCAGCAAAAGCCAAACACATTATGGAAATAAATTCTGCAATTTTTCAAGGTGTAGCAGACTAACTGTTGAAAGAAGCTACCCAAGGAGGAGATGACTTCAAACACAAAATTGCTGCCCTTTCTGGAAGGTGTGTTCTACAGAAGAAAGTTTTCGGAACCAACAGAGAAGTTTCACGAGCTGAAAATTCATCCAGAGGTAAAGGTAAGACTAGACAATTTAACAGTCCTTTCTGGCCGTGAGAGCTCCAGATCTGCTGTGAAGTGAAACTCAAGCTCCTGTGCTGAACTTTCCCTCTCTCTCCTGAGATTTATAAATTAGGGAAAGATGTGAAGAGGAAGGGTACTCTTCAAATGCAGAAACTACAGTAATGTTTGCTTCCTGAATAAGTGAGTTGGAAGTTATACATATGGAGACCTTATGTTATAGTTAGGGCAAGGTATACAGTATCGGGGACAAAAACGAATGAACATACAAAACCTCTTGATTAGTCTCTGATACTGAATACCCTCCAACGTAATAAATGAATAATGTCTTCTAATGTCATAAATACTACAGCTACAAGCAATGGATGCTTTCTATTCAGTATATCCAACGGAGAAGGCAAAACCTGCATTTAGCTCTTATTTCTGCTCAAGAGGTGTGAGAGGCTGAAGAATATAGAAAAGATTAAGAACACATCTTTTGGCTACAATTCCAACTATTTCTTAATTATTTTATTTTTTCAACATATTGGGACTATTCTCTTAAAGCAAATATACCCTGTCACAGTGAAACTGCACTGTGAGATGGGAATTAGGTACTAATCGCACGTGCTACAGTCGTCATTCTCTGTCACTGTTAAGATTGATGGACAGTTCTGCATATCACCATTTTGTGATCTGAAAGACCCTATGAATAATAACTACAGACAGATCTGGTCAGATATGCAATCTACAGAGACAGCATTCACCTTACAGTGGAAAAAAGGAACAGGGATTTGCTGTCTTGCTGAACCATTCTCTTAAAAAAATCCATCCTGCAAAGCACAGTTGAAGGGCATGGGGACTTCTACTTTAATCAGCCCTTTTTTATTTTTTTAGGGAGTTAAGTGTGATTCTACTGAAGTGAATGAACAAATTATTTGAAAAGGTCCAGGCCCAGGATTACATGGCGTTATTTTATGCTCTTGCTCCAATTTGCATGGTTCTGTTACATTGTGCTTCAGCAAAAGCATTAGAGTTTTGTGATGCTATCTAGGTTCCCTCTCACTCCCTCTGAAACATATATTTAAACTGATGGCTGCTCTAATTGAAGGGAGTGGGATTATTTTTGGGACTCACCACAAGTGCTTACTCATTTTGTTAAATGCTCCTGCCATTATTAAATGATGAGTACCCTGTCATCACCCGATGTTGTGTTTCAGTTCCAGAAGCATGTTCAGCTTTTCCATGAAGTATTTGAACGTGAGCAATATGGCCTTGCTTTCAGTATTCTTTTCGACACGTCTTTCATGCTACCGGAACATCAACACCTGTCTCTAGCTAGCTTGTTACACCAACCTCTATTGCTCACTTGAAGTTCAAGAAAATGTGTGCAAATTTTCTACTACTCCTCATGTCGTGCATTAGGTGAGATCCCTCAACTCTTTATGAAAACATGATTGAAAGACATCTGCAGAAGAACGCGTGAAGTAATACAGCCCCCTTCCCCCCAAAAAATGTTCTGCAAACACATCCTTTTAGACACAGAGAACTTGAACACAAGTTCAACTGGCGCCAAAGGGCAAAGGCCCCATTGGCTTCACTTTTAAGGGTGCACGACTGAAGACACCTCCAGATTGCTCCCTCTGCCTCTGTCCCGGACCAAACGCAGTTGGTGCCATCTGGCTACTAGAGGTGGAACTGCTTTTTCCACTGCCAAATGAGCAGTTAGTTTGTAGCAAGACAAGTCACTTGAACTAGTCACCTGTAAATGGGGACAAGAATATTTACTTAGCAAATTTGTTATTATTTAAGAATATAAAAACACTGACTGAAATTACAAGACTATTGCCATAATTTTTTGCCTCTGTGAGTACAGAAAGTTAGAAAAAATAAGATCTGTTAAAACTGACAACAGAAAAGCTACAGAGTGAGCCCGATTAATTTGTGTTGACACAGCAATGCCATAGTTAAGACTTAAGCCTAAGCCATTCTCTGTTGCAAGAAAGAAAAACACAGAAACATCATCTTTCACTCCACTGAATGAAAACAGGCAGATGAAAGCCTTGGCTCGTTAAGTTAAAACACCAAGTTATAGCACAGGATGAGTTGAAAGTCTCAGCCAGTCTTTGCCTGAGAAATTAAGAGCAACCTCAGGATAAATGACTTTACCATATTTACTACTGCTCTATCTGATTGCAAGAAGTCCTTTCCAGTAGTGTAACAAGACTTATTCAAAGTTTATCGCAACCTCAGTGAAGTTCTCCCAAAGGGCAATCATGCAGCTGGGGTGGTTTCGTGCTCCTGGGCTTTTGACTTCCCCTGGAAAGCGTATTTTCTGAGATCTGCAGACCCATGGACAATTAATCATTTTTACTCTAGGGTCATGTGGTAACTGAGTAAAACAATGTTTTTTTTTACTATGTGAGGAGATTGTCTGTGGATGAGGAAAAGAGACACAAAAGACATTGGAAAACTTTCTTTAAGGAAAACATCTTGCATCACATGTGGCATATGCTTCCATACATTAAAAAAAGAAAACTCATCAGTCATTTTAAATACTGGTATTGGTTCAGCAGTAAATACTCTTAGCAAGTACAGTCTTAGTATGGCAATTGAGTTTATGTTCAGAGAGCCAATCCTAAATAATAAACTTAAATTCAAGGAGGTTCCTTCTCAAGGCCATCTGGGAAATGGTTATGCTCTCATGGAAATTTTGAGCAACTTGTCACTGATTCTTCTTTTTTCTGCACATGCTTGTGCCAAAAACAGTAATTGTGGATTGAAGGCTAATTTTGTGGAAGACGGGGTGGGAGAATACTGATGTACACGGCCAAATGATGTTGCTCTTGGCATACTGAGGACAGCTTTGGTAGCTGGTAGATCATCTCACAGATCTCAGGGCATTTATTCCACATCGTTCTTCCTGCCAAAGTTTCAATTCTTCCTCTCTTTTTAGGGGGACTGCTAGCCTGGCAGTTGGGGACGCCTTTGTTGCACACAGCCTTTGGTGAAGGTGACTCTCAGAAATAAGTGCAGCCCTTGGGCAACCGCTTAAGCTTTTGCGTGCTTCAGAACCAAAAATTATTCTTAGTCTCCCTCAAAAGCAGACTCCCACAGTACTTAATTCTTGACTGCAAAGATTTTGAATTGAAACCCTAAAGTCAGTTTTTACACATTTTACTTTGATGACACCTTCAGCCAATGCCCTTTCGAATACATGGTCAGTGGTTGTGCGAGTGAGCTGTGTACTCACATCCAGAGTTTACACTTCAATTTAGGAAATAAATCTTATTTCCCTGGCTAGCAAAATTTTCTGGCATCACCTAAATGTCAAAAATAACTTGTTCCTCTGTAAACAAAGTAAATCAATTACAGATTACCATGATTTTATTGTATGGCTTTTAAATTTTCCGGCTCATTTGTAGACCAGGAGCCTTTACAATACAGATCCAACTTTCTTTTGGCATATACAAATAGGAGACCTTGGTTTGAGCCTTTCATGCACTGATAAGGACTCTAAAACTGAATTACTGTCATGGATGAAAGCCAATGTGTTATTTATCATCTAATCAGCTATAATTGAAAATAACAATTATTAATGTAAGCAAATACAACAAATACTTCATGAGGGTTAAGGCATATTTCACCCAACTAACAATATTGTCAGTAGTCATTGACAGCACACTGCAAATACCAAAGACAGATCAAATTGAGAAGGAAATGCACATCTTAATTACTGAGATATGATGATCCAAATGGCCATAATTACTCCCCAAAATGAACTTCTAGAAGTCTGCTGTAAGAATGGCAAGTCAGCTTGTTGTCGCCTGCTAGGAAGCCACTTGTTCTCTCACTGCAGTACCTGCTCGAGTTGCTGTTCTGCAAATCACTGAATTTAAGACAATCAGTCAGTGTAGTTTTGTCTTCACAAGCACTATGTGTTTCCCCCATATGGGTTACTATTATATAGGAGAACAGATTTTTCAAGAGATAGAAGGAAAACAGCACCCATTATCTGTTATAGGAAATAGACTAATGCAACACTCATTATAAACACACACTTCCCAGTTTTATTGGCCTGACAATAAGTTTCATGAGCTAAAATAAATCAGTACACCCCTCTAACATTACATTTTTTTGCTATTCTTTACCTCTTGCTGTAGCAGTGCATCAGAGGTAAACCACTTGCTTCTGCACAGTAGCAGAATGCTGCGTCTTGAGAAGCTTGTCCCCCCTAATGGAAAGACATGCCTAATTATATATCCAAGGAGTGAAGCCTATTTGCAAAGGTCAACACTGCTCAAGAAACTTACACAACAGCTTTGCTGCTTTGTTTTAAAAGGATTTTAATATTTAAAACTGTCCTGAGCTGTGACCTGAAGGTAGTTCTGCATTCTTTCTTCCTTCAGAAAGTCACTGTCACCAAATCTATCAGCCATTAGCTAGGTTCACTTCCGAACTCTGCATTTCTTACTGAGTTGTTGGGGTTTTTTTTTAAAATGTTTTAAGACCACAATATTCTCTATCTGCTCTTCTCATCCAGCATCATTTTACTGCCTACATGGATTTTAAATTGATTGTAAAAGAATCCAGGTGAGCTTCACAGCAGTGCTGTGATTGTTAAAACACAGCACGCTCCTGTTGGAATAATACTCATGTGTCTCCGAAGCAAGACACAATTTGTTCTCAGTTTGTCAAAATTGCTAGCATCACAACTCGACATCCAGGAACAAAACAAGCACAGTCCTTCCACGCACAGGCTATTCTGTAACATCGGCATCATCAAGGAGTTGAACTTTGAAAATGACTCTATAGACTCCAGTCAAATTGTAACACAGTTTGGCTCAATTGTGAGCCAACACATTCTGCGTTAGGGCCAAGTATTAAAAGGGAAGAAAAAAGGAAATGGTAAAATTGAAACTCTCAGGATTTTGATAAGAAGTCAACTCGATTTTGGCACAGTATCAGCTTGATATTTAGGGGCCAAATTCGAAGGGAAACAAAATGCAAGGACAAAAGCAATCCTGTTTGGAGCAAGGATTGCTATTTGCAGCACGTTCAGATGTGCTTAACCTGTGGTCATCATGAGAGCATTTTGCATTGCAGTGAAATTACTAAACATTATCTCAACATGAAGAACAGCTTTGAAATAAGAAATATTGTTATATACCCTTGAAGAATTAAATAAAAGAATTTTGTTAAATAGATTGAGAAATCCATGTCCTTATTGCAAAGTCCATCAGTCTGGGTCACCAGTCTCTCCAGTATGTGGTTTGCTTCTGTAAACCAAGAACTGTTTCAAGCCTGACATTTCCCCAGAGTACTATGTAAACCAGATTCTCTCTATGAAAAGAAAAGACCCAGCAAAAGAGTATCGATAATGTATATGTGTAGTTCATAAAGAGACAGACATTTCACAGTAAGACAGAAGTTTGCTTTATGCCTTTGCTGTCTTGGGTCAGAAAAACTGAACTGCAGGGATCTCTACCTATGCAGTATGCTGAAAAGAACAGAAATGAAATGTTCCTCCTAATTAGAAGTTTAAAAAGTAATTGAGTTTTACAACATCGAAGAACTTATTAAAAATAACTATTTAATATCCTGTTTAGGTAAAATTTATCTCCAAGATACCAACAATGTAGAACATACTTGGACCTGCAGCAGGCTTACCAAACTGCCTCCACAGTGCAGACTAAACTAGACACACATTTGTTTGGTCAATCAGAAGGCTGCTGCTGCCATCGTCTTGTTCCTACTGCAGGTTTTGCAGTGGTGCAAAGACATTGCATGATGCTATTTTAAACCATTTCTGAAACTCTGGATCTCAAATCCCAAACTAGCAGACCGGTTTATTTTCCACTACATCATTCCAGCTGACACTACAAATGCACTGCACAACTGCCTTCAATCCTGCCAGGACAGTCTCAAGCACTGTCTGTCTCCATCCTATTGAGCATATTCTGCCTCTGTAACATTTTTACCAGGGCAGAGGCTGGCTGGTCACGCAGATATTTCAATGAAGATTAAAAAGACCCCAAATAGCCTGGTGAAAAGGCTGCTGTTTTGCCTGTGCAAAAAGCTGTAAAGCCAGGGAGGCTTGTATTAGACTATTGTATGGGACATGCCACAGTCGTATGGCAGGGAAGTAGAGAGGTGAACCACAACAGATGCACTTGTAGGGAGCATAAAACTGGGAAACAATCTCTACTTTTATATCAAATCCTGATCAGGCCATGAACGACTGTGAAATAACAGCGATACCATGTCTCAGAGCGCAACACAAGAGCAGCATTTGCCAGGATTCAAAACCAGGCCTCTGATCAGCTGTCCTACAGCAACGCATGGTTTTATGCAAATACAACAAGCTTTCACTATGGATATTTCATCAAAAAATGTCATTTAGCAGGTGAGGAAAAAATGAAGCTCTTGTCCAATAGCAGAAGCAATGGGGGAGGTAATAAAATGACAACCCTGGAAGTACAAACATTTTTCCGACTACTTCCCGACTGCCCAGATAAAATTCATGGAACAGAAATGACTATTGTTGGTACACCACAGTATGAAGACTGAGCATAATCTAATAATAATTGGATACTTCACTTCATTTGGAGTGCCTGAAGTCTCTTGACAAGAACAGAAATGCCGCAGCTCCATGTCACAAAGAGATTTATTTCTTGCTGATTTGAGATTTTATTTTTTCTTGGATGAATGCCCTTTCAATTTCTAAAACAATGCACCAAGGGTAAAGAGGGATAAAGGATTAATTATAGTGAGATACCAAAGAGAAAAAAATAGATAATTAAAATAAGATTTTCTTTTATAAAAATGAATATTTAAGACATGATTCTCTTCTTCAAGGAATGATTTAATTCTTTCCAATCAAAAGGGTAATACTGAATAAACTGGCAAAACATTAGATCCAAATCAGAGACTCAACTAGAAAATTAGATATTTAATTAATATATACAGAAAGGCATGAACTGTAAAATCTCCAGAATGGAAGAATATTCAGATAAGATTTCACTAGAAGATGAGAAATGGTATTTGAATTGATAAAGAAGCTGCAGTCTTTAGTATGCTGAAGCATGCACACATTCGAGGAGGAAATCACTATCCTTCAACAGTCTGCTTGGTATCCTTTTTAATTTTTTGTTTAGCTTATATATATATTTATATTAAATTTATATATAAAAATAANGCTTTGTATCCTTTTTAATTTTTTGTTTAGCTTATATATATATTTATATTAAATTTATATATAAAAATAACCATATAAAAATCAACCTCTAGCGGAGTTTAAGATTAATGTGTTAAGTAAGTTTTAGTCACAAAGTACACATATGTTAAACTATTAGAGTGGAAAAGCCAAATCTTTGCTGTTCTAAGCTGCTGAATCATTTGTGGTATGAATTCAGAGAAAGCCACCAGAGAAGTAATATTCACAGAAAGAATGCCAAGATGTGATGAATTAAAGAATAAAGCTCTCCATAAAATGTGCAGAATTTTTTGTTAAGTCAGCTTGAGAAATAGAGATTTTAAGTAGAACTTGATGGCTTATCTGGAGTAAAATGGCATGTTTTACTGCGTGTTGGGCACCACATGTCTCAAGAGCTTTCTGTTCAAACATTTGATGCTTATTATGTGATACAGGTCACCACCTGCCTATTAAGGTTTCCCATTCTGTGTTTTCTGCTTATCCTCCTTACAACAGTATTCCCACATCCTCCTTACTCACATTTCAATTGTTTTCTTCTTTCCTGTTTTTTCCAAGTATTAACATCATTTAAATCTTCTATTCTGTTGTTACCTCTATCATTTCTATCACTTCCCCTCTATTGTTTGTTTTTTTTTTTTTTTTTTTTGTCTGGGGTTTTGTGGAAGTAACATTGCTGATTTGAGATATTTTCACATCACAGTGTTCAGACACTTAGAAAAAAAGCTTTTCTTTGAGATTTAAGCATCAGATGTTTGTTTCAGGCCTCTGGGCCATGTGGACCAAAGGAGGAGGAGATGGTTGCTGTCAAGGCACCCATTTTACACTGGAAGAATTCTTTACAGACATCTTGAAAACTTGCCATATTTGAGTAGCCTCAGGTACTCCAAGAACCTATGTGTATGTGAGAATTTCTGAGCTAGGAAATCTTAGTGTTGTTCATCACAATCTCTATGTTGAAATTTACAGAATTACTAAATCCTCTATAATATGATATGCTTCCTGCATTCCTTAATGCACAGACTATTACTTGCTGATTGAAGCAATGTAATTTAAGTAATGCAATCTAAGTTGAAGAAAGAACAAACCATTAAAGATTCTTTTGCCCTAAAATTCGTCACTTCTCTTTCCATCCATACCCGCCTTCCACCAGGGAAAAATAAATACTTTCAATATTTCTGCTAGTTCCAATATAATAGTGAGCTTTGTGATGCTCGCACATCTGACAGCATTGAAATGCAAAGAGAACACAGTCTGACACATCAACAGATGTACAGTGAGGCTGAAATATTCTGGATATGCTGAATTTACGGGGCATAACATTTATGCGTGCATCTGCTAATATAGCCACAACATGTTCCAGTTCACGGTCTGTGCAAAGCCGAGTTTAATTTCACAGGCACAGCGGTGAGTTGTCCAAGATTTCTGAATGACAAGCAACCTGCTTAGAGTTGCTGCCGGGCTGCTGAGTGGATGCAAGTCAGATAGGTGACCTGTAAAAGCCGTTTGTCTCTTTCAGCAGCTGACAAGCTGGTAGGTACACATCTGCAGAAACTCTTTTTGTGGATAGTTATAAAAGGCTGTATGTGAGCATGCTCAGCACCAAACTCCTGCAAGAGGACCTAAATACTGGCACAAGAAATTCCCAATTTGCATTTTTTTAAAAAAAAATGTATACTTGGGATTTTTGTGGATGAGTCCATCTGAAAACTAGAAAAATTTTAAATGAATATTTTTTCATTTCTTTCCTCCCTGCCTCCAGTTCATTACTCACATAAGTTTGATTCAGGCAGCAGTCTAGATAACAAAGGTGAAGGCTAGATTGAGACTGCAGGAGCTTAAGTTGTAAGAGGACCCCATCCTTTTGTCTTACAAAATCTATGGCAATTTAGTATGTTTGCCTTCAAAGGCTTATTGATGTGTTTGTAAATCTGCTAAATAGCAAAGCAGTGAGGTTGGTGGTTAGAGCAGGGGACTTTCAGCTGCTCAAACTCAAAGGTCACTGTAAGGGTAGAGTGATCACACGATCCTATTCATCAACTTTCCCTTGCGTATGGAGCAACGTGTCACTCACTTTGTCAACGATACTGAACTCCTGCAACTGGAGGTCCACGAGGATGGAATTGTGCCAGCACAAAACTTGATGGCCTCTAGTCTGAGATCTGTGAAAACACCATGGGCTGAAGCCAAATCGTCACACGCTGTGCATTTTGACAGGAGATCTGAGTTTGTTAGTGAGTGGAAGCCAATCCACAATAATTTAAAAGGAGCAGACAGGTGAGGTGAAGATATCTTTGCTCATTTCTTTACCTCATGGTCAGGCAGTAAGAAAAACTCAAAGAAACAAGAAAAACTGGTACCTTCCATGGATAGCTGATCAAGTGCAGTTTCCCAAGATGTACATTCCACCAATCTGGCATCACCGGAGCAGGACATCCCTGTTCGATCCACAGGCACCTGACGTCTGCCAGCTTTCTAGCTTATCAGTGCTGTTGCTTTGTCACCACCGATTGTGCCCCGTATATGTGTTTCTCACTGCTTCTTCAACTCCACTTCGCAGTCCCTCAGCTCGTCCCCTTTTTTTCCCCCTCCAGAGGCATTTACCCAACTTCACAACAAGAATGTGATATTCAGCAAGCAGGTGCCCCAGCTGTTTTATTCTCATGGAAAGAAAATTGTCTAAGCAGTTGATAATTATTTCTACTTATTTTTCAAAACATAGACATTTCTGACAATTTCCTTTTGAGCTCTGGAAGAAAGGAGGAAGGGCATACAGTTTGCTCATGTTAAGAGACTGGAGAAAGCTGACCTGCAGAGCTCTGCCACACTTTATGGACCACACCACAGCTTTGGGCGCCCGGACTAACAATGGATGCAAGCCTGCGGGGCACTGAAACATGGGCGAGTGGAGGGGAGAAGGAGCTGGATCCAGAGCAGCAGAGAGAAAGCGCTCTGAATACAGCAGCAGGAACAGGATGCAGCCTGACCTGAACATACTTGAGATAAAAGCTGCCTGCTGCAAATTTATATGTGAGCTGGAGCCAGAGGGAACCAGGGAGGGTGGTAAAGGGAGTTAGAGGATGAGGGTGGGAGGAGAAGGGAGATATGGGCTAGCCAAGAAGCAAGCGTGTGTATGAGGAAAGCTCCCCAAATTGCTTTTACTTTGGAGAAACCTAAAGTAATTGTAGCATTATTGAATTGCAATACAATTTTTAGTAGTAAGGGGAGTTCTAAGCCTCACTCGGGAGCTGTGGAGAAGATCAAAGGTGGGCAGGCTGGGGACTGGGAGGCAAGTGCAGAGGAATTTGCATACACAAAACTTTGTACATGTCTCCACTATATTATGATTTAATTTATGTTTAATTTGGCTTTTAATCTGACTGGAGACATTATTATGCAATTATGCAAACAGTACATTTCTTAAAAAAAAATTACAGCCATCGGTGAGTCTTAAGGAAGGACTGGAAACAACCAGCTTGGAAGTTACAGAAATGGATTTGGTGTGTAAGTCCCATGCACACCATTGAAAAGCCACAAAACCAGTGCAGAAAGACCTGTGTAAACAGCACTCCTGGCAAAAGAATCACACTGGGAACCCTGTGACAAACACCTTATTAGCTAATTCCTGGTGGGGAAAACAAGAAGGAGGACAGATCCAGGTCTGAACACAAACTGGTTTTCTGTCGAGCTCATCATGTCCCACTCTCCCTCCCTGTCCCCCACTCCCTCTCTGACCCCTCAGAATAAAGTGGAAATGCAATGCAACTCCAGCATTTCCCATTTATTTATTTTCCTGTGTGAGGACAGGGTGCAGCCTATCAGCCGCATTCCAGCAAAAAAGTCCTTCATACATTTAATGCACAGCAGAAAGGACTCAGCCCACTACAAGCAATACCTGGGTACCAGATGGAATGCAAGCTTAGCTGTCAGCCAGGCATTCTTTTGTTCCTGGAGGGGACACTACTACAAAGTCAAGGTAACAGTCTTTAGCAATTATGACATGCTCTATGCATTAATGGAGAGAAGTCTGTGGGCTTCTGCAAGCTTGCAGGCACTTGTCGGAGAGCTGCTGAATAGGCTTCTTTTTCAAGGGAAAGAAAGCACCTGAGAGTATATGCCCGTGTAAAATGTCATTTACTTCAGCTGAGATAAAGCTACAACGTCTATTAAAAATACTGCCTTCTCATTCTGTTACAGGAACCCGGCAGGGCCATGTGCCTTGTGAAACAGCCATGTTGTTCCTTTGCTGCGTGTGGAAATGCCTGTGAGTGTCTGTGCAGGGTGCTGTGGGACATCCCTTCCCACCGCAGGGCTATGGGGGCCAAGAGCCAAGTGGAGGTGACTAAAGAAGAGAAGCCACCCTGAAATGTCTCAGGTCTTGCTGTTGGGGCGCCCTGGAGCAAAGCTGAAAAGCAGCCTTGACTGTAGAGAGCTCCGTATCTTGGTGAAAAGGTGCAATTCTTTAAATCTTAGATCCACCCTCCAAATCTACTGGTTACTGTGCCAACACAATGCTTATTTCAATATCGCTTCCAGTGCTTCAACACTTTGTACCCTAGCACAGTTTGTTGATCGGCTTTTTAGCTGACAACAATGATTTATTGAAAAAGAATGACTTCACCAGAGAAAAAAATAGATCTAGGCAATTGAGAAAATAATTGAGCAGCATCATTTACTGAATGCAAGGGTCCGAGCTTGCCTTTAGCTGAATGGATGTAGGTAATAATTTGAAGAAAATTGACAACTACCTTGAAGATATTTGAAAAAAGCACTAGCTTTTATATGTGGTTCTCGTCATAACATAAATATTTGAGGAAAATCACTACTTGTGTGTTTTGACACCAGTTTTGCAAAACAAAACAGGAACAACAACAATAAAAAAAAATTACCACAGATGAGGTACAGTTACAATGCATGAAATCTGTCCTTTGTTGATTCATGAAAATGGTTTATTTTATAGGAGTGCTGCAAGCAGGAGGAAAGCAGTAACTGCATTTTGTTGTGGAATGTATAGACTAGGATGGTAGTACAGCAAGCTAATAATATTGCAACCAGAAAGAAATGGGAAATTATGGACGAGCTACACCCTTAAAAAAGAGGAAGAAATTTCTGTCAGCAATTTCCTATTTAGAAATGTATCCAAGAGAAGAAATGTAATGATCAAACAACAAATGATTTCTAAAAGTGATGTAGAAAGGAAAGCAGGTGAGCTGCCTAAGTCATGAGAACGTGACTATAGGCCACACAGCAGAGAGCAGCGCAGGAGTACTTGAGCTGGCTCAGGCACTGGAAGCAAGGTTAGCAGTGCCTCCCAGCTCTGCTAATGATGCTAGTGACATCCTTATCGAGGCATCCTGCCCAGCGCCATTAGCTCTGCTGAAGTGCACTCTGTGAGCCACACCAGTTTCTTCTGCCACCTCTGCACCCCTGGTGGGACAATGGTGATATTCAGGTTTCCTTCAAGATGGGAGTTAGTCTCCAGAGAGGCACAGAACCGCAGTGATGTGGTAAACATGATGGAAAGGTGATATTGGGTAGGTACCAGGCTGTGTCCATACAGCTCAACCACAGCTGCTGAGCTGCTTCCCGACCCTTCTTTTCTGCTGTCACATACATTCCACAGGGTGGAAGTTTCCGTTGCGGACAGCCCCTTACCACCTCTCCCCACAGAAGGGACAGCCCTGCAGCCAGTACAGCTTTCAGCATGGTCATTATGAAGAGGGGGCTCCTACAGCTTTCACCAGATCACTTTCTGACCCTGGTACCTTCACTCTCCAAAACTTGATCAGTTTTGAGATATTTGATTACCATCATGAATTTCATTGCTTTAAAAGACCATCTGCTTCATCCAGATGAATATTCAAGTGGAGATGATGCTAAAGTTTCTGGTAGGAAAAAAAACCCTACAGAACTTTTCAATTTGTCATCACTGTCACTTGGTATTTCCTATGGGTTGAATAAATGTTTTTCAAATACAGTGATCTAATGTGGAATAAAATCATCTTCTAAATTATCTTGTGATTAAACTAAGAACTTGATATGTATGAAAACCAGTTACTTTTACACAACACAGTTGTTATTATCTGAATCACTTATCAAAATACAGGCTGCATTAGAATCAAGTTCCCAAATTAGTCCTTACAGATCTTTGCCAAACTCAAACTATATCGTAGCTGTTGACTGCTATATGTAAACATTTCCTACTTTTCTTGTTCAATGTGTACAAGACACTCTGCTGAATTCCTCTTTAACACATTAAAGCCTTAGTAGAAACTTTTAATATTAAAACAGCATAAGAAAACTGTGTTTAAATTTATCCTATTAGTTATTTTAGCAATTATTTTATTTCAGCGAGTTAATGAACATTTCAAGCACTTCTGAGAAATTTTGCATCCATGTTAGGGGTGGAACACCTGATGGACAGAGAATAAAATAATCTACATAGAATCTGTAAATGCCATTTGAGGTATAAACTTGAGACTTTCAACTGCCAGTTTCTTTCTATACTACTTAAATGAGATGCTGGGGGGTATTAACTTAAACTAAACAGATCTTCCCATGAATTCTAGGGCATTAGAGAGAACTGCACGAGGATTACAGTTTCAAATCCCCTAATTGTTGGCTGGAGTTTTCACAGCTTGTCTTTTAAACTTTTAAATTAAGTTGAATAATCTGAAGATTATCCAAACCCATATTCAACTGTGCCTCTTCCTATATTATTTCATTGTATCAAATTCCAGAACTTTCCAGAAAAGTTTAAAAATGCTTTGCAATTCTTTAATTGCATGCCAGAGATCTAACAATTTATTATTTGAAACAAGAGACAAGTACCAATGCACACAGTTCCTGTTCTCTCATCCCTTTTTCTAACACATCAGGAAAGAACTCCTAGCTTATGTGTCTCCCAGTGGCTGCAGCAGTATTTGAGAGTAGTGAAGAGCATCTTCTTGAGTGCTGACAAAGACATTTTTGCTATTATTAACTTCCTTAAGTTTCTATAAAAATGTATTGTCCAAAAGTTCTATAAAATTGTATTGTCCAAAAGCCAGAATGGTTCTTTAGGATGTATGAGAATAACATCTATACTGTAGAAGTCACTCAAAATAAAACCGGTTTGCCTGACTCAGGGTAATACAGATTATTTCTAAGCCTGATAGATCACAGATCTCACTACGTTAAGTTTTATTATTGTCCTGTTTGTCCATATTTAAAGCATGAGAACAGAAAAAACTCTATTACCATTAATAAGTAACATTAGAGATAGCTGAGAAACTTTCAGCAAAATATATTATCCCAATCTATTTTCTGGTCTTTTGTATTTCACATAGATGAATCACAGATGGGCCTCTAAGGTGCCCTGAATTGTGAAGGAGGAAAGAAACATCGCTGTGAACTAGTAGAAAAAATACTCTTGGCTCAGAAGTGTATTTCTTTAGAGGGGAAAAAAAAAACCAACAAGCACCTTAATAAATGCTCAGACTTCTATTATTGTAACATGTAGTATATAAGAATTAGTATAGACACTGAACTATATTTATATAACAGCACCTGTATATTACCTTCATATTAACTATTAGCTACAGAAGTTTCATGGTGTGTTTGGGGTTTGTGTTTTAGTACGGGTTAATTCGTAACTGGGAGAACAAGACCCACATCACAACAAGGACATAGTTCGGCAAGTTTTAAGTTAGTTTGCACTTGACATTTTCTAGTAGACATTTATGCTCTCACAAGACGTTTCTTCAAAGGATTTAATGGCGAAAACGATAAAAAGAAAACTAGGCAATAAACTTCACGTTAAAAAAATTCATTACAGTCTTCTGAGAATGTGGCCAGTTCTTTATACTGCCCTGCTGCTCCAGGATTTGCTATGGCTTATAAAGCTTTTGAACATTTTCCTCCTTTTTTATTTCATTGGGGAATAGAAAAGGAAAGTGCTCAACTGTTACAGTAATCTTACTAAGTGGTAAAAAAAAATAATTTGGGTTTGCCTAAGAGGAAAGAAAATGGTTTGGTATCTTTTTATCTATATTTAAATAGAGGGAAACTCAAGATATGAAAAATGGAAAAAGAGTCTCTAATTCCTGGTCTAATTAATGCATAAGTAGTAGGCCATCTTCACTTGTCACATTATTGCCTGACTTGCAAGGAATCACATGAGAATGTAGAAGTAAGAAACCACCTAGAGGTTGCCATTAGCCAAAGGATGCTGGCAATTATGCAAATTTTATATTAAAAGAGTATTCAGTGAGTGAAGAAAGTACATATTTTCAAGGTGCTAAACTGAAATCACCTCAAAGTTGGCTGAGAGTGATACAACAGCTTGATGAATTACACTAGTAATTGCAAGAGTGTTTTTCACTGAAGATGTCTCACAGTATCAGTATTTCTGAGGTGCCTCATCAACTACAACTCAGGAAATCCTTTTCAAGTTATTTTAAAAGAAAAAGGGTTGGTGGGGGGCAGGGGTCATTCTACCTTGAGAATTTTAAACAATTCTGGTTTTCTGACACTTGATGACAAATACATTTCCCTAGGCATTTTTGAAGAACTGTATGTATTATGGTGAAACCTCTACATACTTTGGATTCTGCAACTGGGAAGAAGGGTCAGGAGACAGTTTTGTTGATCAACAAGCATTTTCATGAAACAATGATCCAGCTCACAATCTCTCAAAAAAAAAGCAGGGAGGACTGGTAAAATTCTGAACACTCTCTGAAGAAAGCAGAAAATAGGAAGAAGTAACGCAACCAGTGACAGTATATGTTGTCTTGCTATCAGGCTGAACAAAATAAAAATATTACCTTTTGGTGGGAGGTTAACTGTAACCTTACTCAACTGCTTCATTTGCAAGCAGAGAACAACCTTGATATTTCAGTAGCTGAAAATACTGGGATAGATTTCTAAGTTCATCTAGTCATAAAGGAGACATTTCTGTAAAGTGGTGTACATTTATAGGAGAGGAAACAGGCTTCGCTAAGAAGAAAGCTGTAAAGATCTGAGTTTATTCCTGTTGTATTTAAATGAGGTGTTTATGAACTAGCCACTGTATTGCAGATTAAACAGAGTTTTATTATGGCATCTAAATCTAAGGCTCAGTAACTGTCATGGTCAATGGCATAACACTGCTACTAATACGTCAGATTTAATATCAGAATAAACAACCAAATTGCAACACAAGGAGCCTCTACTGATATAGACCATGTTGTAGAAAACCTCTGAATCTAATTGAGGAAGCTATTTAAAAACAATGCTGTCCCTAGTACTGTACTGTACTACACTATACTATACTACAGTATACTACACTATACTATACTACACTATACTATACTATACTATCCCTACTACTATGCAATACTATATTCTTGAAACTACTAAAATTTGTGTAAAACATATTATTCAAATAAGATACCGTATTTTAAGACAAAAAAAAAGGACATGACGGAACCATTTTAAAGCCTCCATCAAATAACACACCAGCGAAGAGTTTCCAACACAGAATCAGGAGCATCTTTCACCACACATGCCTTTTCAGATGAATTTAGATCATTCCTGGGTCTTGGTGAAAAATTTTAGCTGTTATAGTAGATGTCCCCTTTGAAGACTTGTGAGAGTCCGGACAGTTTCCATCTCCAAAAATTATTCTATTAATTTCTGATTAAGAAAACAATCTGAATTATTAAATTAAAACAATTTGTTTCATTTCCTTAGACATATAAAGGCTTACTTATTAGACTAGACCTCCTGCATTTTACTGGCTACTAAACAACTCTTTCCTTCAGCAAGGGGTAAGGTCCTGTCTTCTTCCTTTTGGTGACTGAAGCTGTGTCAGTCTAAAACTTAACTGAAATATGTTTCACCATGTATCAGACAGCACACAAAAAACATAGGTAGTGCAAAAATCTAAATAAAGTGTATGTTTTTAGCTCGTTCTTGGTGACTGAGATGCAGCAAGGAGCAATAATGGGTTTGAAGTGACTGAATCCCAGTGTCTTCCTCCTAAGCACACCTTTATACCATGCAAATAACCAAGGACAACCAGTCCATGCTGGGTGGTATCACAGCTATATTGCCACGGCAAGTTTTGAGCAAGGTCACTGATTCAACTGCAACGCCTGTTGTTATCTACAGCACAGACATAACCGAAGCCACTGGAAATGAAATGAACATTCCACTGAATGAGCTCCTTCTCCATGGCAACTAATAGTGTTTTAACTGTTCCCTGAAATACGGAGATGGAGAATACATTACTGTACCTATCAGAAAGGGCTTATGTAAAGAGTGGATATCTATAGCTTTAAAATGTGCTGGGCAGAAACACATAAAAATAAGACATCAGTCAGGTCTTGGTTCTGTAATTTAAATAATGAGAGCATCAAAAGAAATGCAAAGTAATCTACAGCCAAAGGTCTGGCTTAACAGGAAAATGTTAAATTATCTTTCCATAATTTATTTTCTTCCCTTTTTTTTTTTTGTGATCGTGGGAACTGAGCAAATTATTCACCATTAATATTTTAGCCTATTAAATTATAGTTCTATATAAAGTACCTTCAAAAATATTATCTTCTCTTCACATTCATTCATTACTTAATACTGCTTGAGGAAAATGTTTACTATATTTTACTATGTCTTGATTAGACATATGCAAAAAAGTGGGATTTTTTCTTCTGCCAAAACCAGCAGTGCAATACAGAATTACTTTACACTCTGTATAAGGTCTACTTAAGGCTGTGGATTAAAACAGGGTTTAGTAGTGCAAAGATTTTGTGTTCTGAACTTTGAACTGAGATAAATTTCATCCTACAAATCTGTACAGCCTTAAAACCTATCTGCACGGACAGGTCCAGGCTTCTCTGAGAGAATGGAAGCCATCCAGACCTACGGCAGCTCTGAGCCCCAGTGTGTGAAGGTGCATTAGTGCAGCACTTTGCTAGGGGCAATGGTCCTGCTCTCCTTTCGGGGTTTATTATTTCACGCACAGCAGCACATACGATGAAATTCCTACCTAGTTTATATCCCAGAAACCCTCACATCCCTTGCCTTTCTCAGGTCCTTCAGCAATCTGAGCAAACTTTCTCTGGGCTCTGTGAAACCTTTGTTGCTTTTGGCATAAGAGGCCATTGCAGATTGGTAGAGGACATGGGCAACTTCAAATTATTACTGACGGGAGTGAAAACTAGGACAGTTGAAGGAGAAGGTTGACTTGATCCCAGCGATCCTGCAAAACAAGGGACTCAAGCCACTTCTCTTGTCTGTCTGACAGTCTCTCTGAATAGGACCACAGACTCAGAGGCACGCAATCTGTTGGAGAGATTATCACTCATCTGACCAAAAATGAGTTTTAATTTCAGTATTTTTGTCAGGCTATGACTTGTTTTGTTCTGATCATTCCCCCCACTGTCGTCACTGTGAAACGAGTGTCAGATAAAAACTGAGGTTTTTTTCAATTGTCAAACAATGAGTGAGTTTTGAATTATACATAATTTGTTTACCTGTCCTCACAAGGAATGGCACGTAGATAATCTGCACCTTCAACTAAAATAATTTGGCCACAATGGATATTTATACAGCTGTTTCTGATCAGATTATGGGTGCATATTCATATTATTTTTGATTGTTTTCTATCTGGAGCCATAGGCAGAGGTTGTACTTGTTAGTAAAATAATGTAAAATCTAAATACTTGTGTGCTGGCCTAGTAAAGTAAATTTTTTTCAATTCTGTCGTTTTATTATTTTAGGGGAGATCTGTTCTGATTTTCAGTTTTTCCTTCCAGTACATTTGGAAGATAATTATAACATGCTCTTACTTTCCACTTCAGGTATACCTTTGGCTTTCAGTTTTCAGATTGTGTAACACTTTGTTTTATGATTTACAAGCCTTGAAGGTGCTCTCAGCTCTCTGATTTTGCTATCCATTCCATTATAATTTTATAGAGCCAACAGCAGGTTTCATTGATGCCCTTGGTGACCTTGTCATGTTCAGTTCCACCCTTTGACCCTTTAAAGCAGCTGCATTTGAAATAAATTAGTACTAGATATTACACAGTACAGGTGAAATTGTTCCTCTCTTCCTGTGGTAGGGAAAAGTTGTATAACTAAGACATGCCATCTTAATAAAATACAGAAGTTAGGAAAAGGTCACTCTAATTACTGAAATTTAAGTTTTCATTTTATTCCATTACATTTAAATAGTGTTATCACATGGTTTTGAATGTCAGATAAGACTTGTGCAAATGCTCTGTTCAAAATGGCACTAACTAAATTAAATGTCTTTACAATCTCCTCTTTTTCTTTTTTTTTTTTTCCCCCCACAGCCAATAGATGCATACTTTGGAAAGAACTGTAAAGTAATGGGATTATTTTCTTCACAAGATTCTGTAGAGCAATTTATATGAAACAATTTTCTGAGACATCTTAAAGCATAATGGAAAAGAACTTTATAATTTAGGAACTAGGAGACTTGCATCCTGTTACAGGCTGGTATGCATGCTAAAAGAGCATGAAAAACAAACCAAAAAAAAGATAGTTAACCTTCTGGAGCTGTTGAATGCCCACGGAGGGCTTGAAGACTAGTAATCAGTGAAGTCTTTTTACAGAGAATAGTGCAACAAGCAAGTGAAAGGGCATCCACCAGCTACAAAGTACAGGATAGGGGCTGAGAGAGGAAGAACGACTTGAAGGGTGTCAGTGAAAAGTTAGTGGGAGGAGATGACTCCAGCTAATTTTTGGAAAAGCAGGGCTGGCTATACTCATTACTACTGTGATTGCCATAGCATCTAATTCAGTCCAGCTTGTCTGGGGTCTGTCTTCTGTCTCTCTGGAGCTGCCAGCAGGCCATTGCCACCGCAGCCGAATTCTACAATATTCCGAAAAATGGAAAGAAGATGCAGCTTGGATGCTGAGAAGCAAATGGCACCAATGGATATTCTCGGCTTTTCTTCTTCATTTCAGTTCTCAAACAAAATAAAATTCACTTGGGTTACACTGATTTCTGCCACAGAAGTTATTGGGGTGGAACCAGCAATACAAAGTCTTTATGGTGTCCCCTTGGATGGGAGACCTGTAGGTGGGAAATGTTCCTTTCTGAATAGGGCTTGTAGGTAGGATTTCTCAGAGAAACTAGATAGGTCAAAACCTCAGAGGTCTGAAAGAAAAAAATATTTTACTCTTACTTTCTTTCTTGTTTTAACTAAAAGAGCTGCGGAACATTTCCACCATTATGAGAAATGCTTCAAAGAACAAGATACGGACAGATAGACAGATCTGAGGTCAGAGAGATAAGCAATATTAAATCCCAGAGGAGTTTCAACCAGACTGATGATATTACACAGGAGGAGGAGGAGAAGGAAAATTGTCCAGATATTATATTTTTGTATGAAAATTCATGTGTGGCTCATGCAGGGAAAAGCACATTTTTAATATTCAACTGCTACTGTAGCAGGAGTGCTCCTAATATGACAATATACATATGCATTCTCCCTGAGATTACGGTACTGAATGTTAATGTTGGTGTTCAGAAATGAAGTAGCAGGCAGTTACTTTGAAGTAAGTTAGTGGATGAATTTACTGCATGCTAGCTATTTTCTGCTCATTATCAGTAAAAGTAGGCTAAGGTACCCTCCACTCAGATTATCTGTCTACACTGCAAAATGAAGGAGAGCCACAGCACAAACTCAAGCTGTGGAGCCCTGACAGCCACACTGCTTATATATATAATGAGGTGATAACCTCATTATGATCATGAGGTAGTAGTAGATACATGTCAAAGATGTGTAGTAAAAGAATATTTTTAGATTATTCATAATCTACTTACAGCTCTGCATTATCTTCTAGGATCCAAATTTAAGAGCTCAACAAAGTACCTTACAGTATCAGAGACCTAATTCTAAACTGTATTTGGTTCGATGATTTCTTTGACTAACATTCACTTCATATCAGATTATGTTAGTGTCAAGCAGCATACCCAAACTGAGTGCCAATGATGACAGTACCCAGATCCTTTACAGATTTTTTTTTTTATAAAGGCTATCAAACCCCCCTTTTCAATGATAGTAAATGTTCTCACAGACATTAATAGGGTTAGGCTTCCTTTGGCATGAAACAAACCCTCTAAGTGATAAACATCTGCAATTGTGTGGAAATGTGGACATTGAAGTTAGTTTATGATGGTTTTGGTAGAATGAATTACATTTCAGGTCATTTCTGTTATTCAGCTAGAAGTGTTGAAGCATTAAACTCCCAGGTTTGTTCTATGGAAAAGAAAGTATCTTATTTAGTAGTAAAGAATGATTACAGCACGGAAAAATTGTCATTGTCCCTGCTGGTGGTTCAAAGGATTAAAAACTTTTAACCTCCTATTACTGAGTACATATTTGTGGAGAGATGGCATGCAAGAAAAAAGTAGTTCCCATTTCTATACCTTACCTAAACCATGAAAGCAATGTAATTTTCTCCTTTTTTTTTTTTTTTTGGAAGATTTTCTGTGTTCTCTCCTTTGCATGCTTGAAACTAATTATTTGGCTAGATGTAAGCTGGTCTCACCTCCCATCTGTCCAAGACAATGAATGTCACAATGAATCCAGAGAAATGTCTCCTGACCAGTTTTTATTTTCACCACACACATGGGTAAAGAAACAGAGGAACTCCAGCCGGGGAACAATAAAAAAAAATCCTTTAATTGACACCAGGGAAATACCACATCTAGAAATGGACCTTCTACCTCTTCTCCTTCAAGAAACCCTGTTTTGAGAAAAGACTCCAGACCCCTGGGGTTGATTTCCAGGATCTCTCTTCAGTTGCAGAGTGATGGCAGCTGCTTGTGTAAGAAGGAAGGCAGACCTGAAAGGTATTTCCCTTTTTGCTGCTTTTACTGGAAGTACCTGAAGAGCACTAGGGTAAGGCAGACACACAAATGGAACCTACAGAGATTAGCTGCAGGGACAGCTGTCAGTTCTGAAACTGACAATCTGTCTGTGTTATAGATGACATATTACGTTGATTGTTTCCAAGTGGGTATATAAGTATTTTTTAAATGATATCATTTGATTTGGAGTGGTTGGTAGAGATGGAAAACAGACAAGGAGCACATTTCCTTTATGTCCTTGCCACAATCTCAAGAGCAATTCTTGTCTAATCTTGATGTTTCTGTGCTCAATCAAACAGCCTATTAAGAAACTGGAATTATTTCTGTTCACCAGAATGATACTTTTACAAAATCATGTTTAATTATGTGTAGATAATTCTTTATAAATGTATATTAAAACCGAAAGAAATATTCCATTTCAGTAATAAAGTACAGACTATGACATCAGCTCCCTATATAGCAAGTTCCCATAACAGAAATTGTTGTAGTTATCCAAAAAGGATGTGAAGATAAACCTGAACATTGCATCTAAAACCACTACACTTAGAGGGAAAATCAAACCTCTGCCCTATCTCAGTAATGAGTCTCAAGTTGCAGCCTAAATGAAAATGTAGATTCAGATCTGAACTGCGACATATAACACCTTGTCTACTTTTGTTTTTTCTCTTCATAGCTGGTCATCCAGATAGCCAGCTTTCCCCTCTTACCTCTTCTGTGTCAGCCATCAAAGCCTAAGTATGTTTAAATAAGAGATTAAAGAACTTTCTTGAAACATTAACAATTCCCTTCTATCATTTTCATAAAATCCTGCATTTGTCTAGTGCTATTATTTTTATTACTACACATTAACATAAACCAGGATTTTTCATTCGTTGTCTCCTTTAGCTTTATTTACACCTCAAATCATAATCCATTTTATGGATTATATACTGAATGCCTTTACCTCCAGTTTCCCAGAAGGCTAAAAATATTTTATATCAATGTTTTTCACGCCAGTGAACAACTGCATTTCCTGGAAATTATTTCAAGAAATCAGAAAACACCTCAATTTAAAGAAGAAGAAATGCTCCCTGATTACAACTGCAATTCAATCATTCCTTTTTGTTTCTGATGTGACCTGCCTGCTTTACAGAAGATATTATAAACAGTTACAAGGCGCGGAGCCATTTCGTCACCATTTTATTAATCAGCCATGAGAGTGATGCAACCTAGAGCGGAGAGCGGTGTTGCATTGTGGTAGGTGTTGTACAAGTGATCATTTCTGACTGGCAGCAGATGAGCTATCACAGCAAGCACAGCTGTAGCAGAAACGGCTGCTCCTATGCAAATAACCCTAATAAAAATGGAAATAAGACAGGCAGAAGTTCAGTTTCTTAGTAAGATTGCTCCAGAGTGCTCTTCAAAAACCCATCTGTCTTTAGAAATAGGGCCTTGCATTCATTTTTTATGACAAATAAGAATTGGATAGTATTGGAACAACAGAAACTGAATGCAACTGATGACAGACTAGCAGCGAAATAGGAGGCTACATCCATATTGCTCATTTAGAGCATGTAATTGCAAGTGGGTACAAACTGTAACTTGATATGTGCATCCAGATTTTCTGTTGGTGCTAATCCCTCTGGGCCACCAAAATATGCCTAACTGATATGATGTGACAATTAGAAGCTTTAAAGATACTGGATTCTGCATCTACTTCGCCCTTCAAACTGCTGCACTTGTGTAACTGCGTTAATTGTGCTCTTCCCTCATGCAACATTACTCTGAGAGTTGCACAGTAAAGCTGATCAATAGACATGGTCAGTCGCACAACAGTTTTACATCAGGAAATCTGTGTGTCTGCAGATAATTTCAATTTTTCTTTGGCAGAAAGAATAGAAGGGTTTTTTTTGTTGTTTCTTTACTACTGATTTGCTCTTTTGCTTAATAAAATATCCTATTTTGCAAAGACAGTAACAGAAGCAGAGAAGAGGAAGCAAAGGAATCATATTCCCAACCATGCTAATATAATCCTATGCTGTTAAGAAAAGAAGTAATCAATCCCAGGGATAATAGGATGTACAATATATAACGAATGCATGATGCAGTTTATAAGAATGGATGACAAATAGCATCTTCAGAAACAGGGAAGCGGTTGTCTGAGGCTTAAAATCACCAAGTAGCACAGGAAACCAGAAATATAACCAATCCACAAATTACTCCTTCAGGGTATCCCAAGACCCTGTTTGCCTGTTGCCAAACTTTAAGCTAGCAGAGGAGTCGAAGGTGGGCATCAGTGATTGCTTTATGCTTCCTGATGACAATCTTCAACTGCACCATATGAATTTATGGGAGAGATATCATCAGGACTATGTTCAGTCTTTGAAATTCTAGATTTAGAACTTGCTTTTAATTGCTCTTGCCAGTTTTCCCTACTTACAAAGAGCAAGAGGAATACAAATTGAAAGTTCCCAGATACTTAAAACTTTTATTTTTTTCTTTTAAAACAAAAAATCAAATTGTATTCACTGACCTCTGCTACTTTTTTTTTCTTACATGCCTTTATTCTGAAAAATCCTATCCATTAGGATCCAACTGAAACAGCCAGAGGATACTTAAAACTTAAAACTTAAATACTTAAAAACTTAAAACTTAAAACTTAAAACTTAATACTTAAAACTTAAAATTTTCAGACACATACATGACATTTTGCAAATGAGGTAAGTGTGAGGTGTTGTGGTTTTAGCTCTGTAGGAACAGAACTGGGCCAATAACACATTTTATTTGGATCTCTGAGATGGTTATGCCTTTCAGTCACTGCCAATATTGAAACAACTATCCTAGACATGAATGGTCATATCACAGACAATCTGAGCTTCTCAGTTCTTGCAGCCCCTTTATTCTCCAAGAATGTCTATAGAAAATTTCAGAATGGGAGTACTTAAACGCAGCAAAAGAATGGTACTTGGGCATGGGGTATGTGGGAGACAGGTGGGTGGACTTTGATTTTGTAGTGCTGAGTGTGTTTAAAAATTCAGCTCAGAAAGAACCAGTGCAAAGGCTAAATGTCCTATCTATGTCATGGTTTCATCTATGTGCCTACCTGACTACGTTGCTAGTACACTTTCCAGCTCAGCAATTCAAAGGAGTAAGAAGTGGTTCCCCTGCAGAGCTCAGTCTGCACTCTGGGTATTTTAGATGAGTGTAGCATAAACTATTTCTTGATTTCTCTTTCTTGTTGTGTTTCTTCCATTTTTTCTTTTCACACCACAGTGTACGGTGCATTGTTTTCCTCTGTGTTTTAGGAATTGTCCTTTTCTTTCCCTTCACTCATTTATCTCTTACACGGCAGTATTTTCTCTGTTGTACGCCTATCTCCATATTCTCTCTTTCATGTACCTTGCTCAGCCTCCTCCAAAGCATTGCCTGATTAGAATGGTGGGGAAAGCGCCATTTTTAGCAGGATCCGAACAACCATTCAAAAAAGGTAAGCTTATTTAGAAGACTGAGCTGTGGATGCAGTACTGCCATACTGCGGTAGTTTCTTAGCCAAATGAAGCATCACAGAGAGCTGTCGTCTCAAAGGAAACAGAACCTTGCTGGAAATGAATCCATTATGGGAGGTGGACACTGCAACACTCTTCAGTGAGTTATAGCTGGTATTTTTGCTCACAGTTACCTGGCAGGAAAACTCAAGCCCCATTCCTTGCCTGCAGAGTTATTCCAGCTGCTGAATGTTCCACCTGAAGTCCTTCGCCTCCTCACTTTAATTAGTGAATGCAGAGGCTGGCAGCCTGGCTGAGGCGGACAGTCAGCTCTAGTCCAACTGCCCTGATTCAGTGTGGTGAGGTGGGAATGCACCCAGTTTCCAGAGACTTGCCAAAATCAGACGGCATTGTCCTTTGTACTACGGACAACTGACTTGGAGAGTACCAGACAATAGTTCGTGTCTCTTGCTTACCAACCATTTTAAAGGCATTTTGCTTCCTATTTCACAGAAGTTCAAAATGTTAAATTTTAAAATGAAACAAATGGAAAAGTTTATCTTCTAAAAGTCACATTAGCTATGTGGTCAATTGCTTTTCCACTTCAAAAATCAGTGCACGGGGTTCACTGATCAGTGCTTTACACCACTAAGCAAAGAAAAGTTTACAACTTTCTGGGTTAAACACTTCAATGCAGTACAAGCAACCACATCCCTGTACAAAGCACTTAGAAGAAATAATATCAATACCCTCTTATCTCTGAAAAGGGAAAAAAGTCCCCTTTAAAAGCTGTGAATGTCATGGGAAAATTGATTCCTGAAGTGGTAATTCATGTAGGATGCCAGCAGTGGAAAAATTAAGCAATGGAAAGTAGGATGGCCTAAAAGTGAGGCAAAGGCAGTTTAAGATGCATCCGTATTGCCTTTTGAGTTCAGCTGGGGAGCTGGCCGGGAAGCTCCTGCACTGGGAAATAGCGATGAGATCCATAAAAGGGATGGAAAAATGTATAGATGAGTGTTGCTGTAGGTGTTACAGATTTCCAAAGGACCTTGATGGTGGGCCTCACTCTCAGAGAGTAGCAATTTTGCCAGATTGATGAAGGATAGTTATGCCACAAGAGGGTGCACTGGGATAAGAATGCTGACTGCATGGATAAAGGCATTATATAAAACATAACTTCACAGTGGAAGATACCATTTCAAATAACTTCAATATCTCCTCGCATAAGCAAAGGTCTCAATGATTTCCTTGCATTCCCTCCACCTAACACCTAGAGGGTAACGAAACTGCACAAATATGATGTTACAAGTGTCTCTAACCGTATCCATTTTTTTCCATGCATTGGGCAATCACTTACTTGTGTGCACATCAGCCTGAGTGACAAGGTGAACATAACCCTTCTGTTAGGTATAATTCCAATATCACCACCTTCTAGTCAAGAATGACATGTCCAGCAAGTTTCCTGCTGCAAACATGACACACATAATTGTCCCGTGTGCTTACAGTTGTCAGTATTCTCTGAAAACACCTCATAAAATAACCAGGTATACAATGAAATCTTACCTATAACTTTTCCTAGGAATAGTGCCTTTGGGGAATTGAACTGAGTATCAGATGCTGTTGGCAGGCTGTAACTTGTTGGAGGATAGTGATCAAGCTGGGGGAAGAGAAAAGAAATGATGAGTATTTTGAACTGATCTGCCTTCTTACAGTGCTATTGTATCAGGTCTACTTTATAGAGTTTATGCCATCACTCACAACTCTGTCTGATATGGTCTGCTTTCATTTTCATAAAGGAAAAGTAACAGTTGATACCCCTCCTTCCATATCTGCCATTTCCAAGGTTTCCAAGGCCTGAAGAATACCTGTATTGGATATTTGTATGTTCTGGTTGCTGTAGAATCATTTCAGCTTTTGCTTGTGTGTTTCAATATAATTGCTAAAAATAACAACAGCATCAACATCAACAATAAAACAGCTTATTATTTTAATGCAGGATTTCCATGTTACTGCTAAAGCTAGATTTACATGCTTTCCCAAGGGATAATAGCTGAGACTAATGTAGGTGGTGGCCCTTTTCCTTTTCTCTCAGAAAAGTAATAATAAGACATACATTTTTGCACTTCATGTTTATTATTTTCTTGTTGAAAATGTTGTTCAACTTAATTGTGATGACACCTAGTGAAACCTAAGAAATAAATTAATGAGTAATCAACTTAGCTAAATAGTGTAATCTACAGGAAACTCATATTGTCCCTGATATGGCATAAGAATTACATTATATTAGAATATTTTTTCCTGTTTATTTATTATTCTGTTTATTTAACAGAAAAATGTGAAGAGAGAGGAAGAAAACAAATTGCCTATGCTTAGCAATGGCACTATTAAGATAGTTCAATACAGCTCAGTAGAGTTTTGATGTTCATATTTCATAAAGGTAATTGGGGTGAATTTTTAACTTTGCTGTTGTTATTTATTTTCTTGGCTTTATGTATTTATTACACAGGCTTTAAGAGGGCAGAACAACAATTGTTTATTTTATTCTGCCCTTACCTTGGCATGAAACAAGATAGAAACTCACACGTAATTTAAGACTTTGCAGGGTATTATAGATTGCAGACGCAATTCTGGAGAAACCGCAATACTGAGGGGCATACAATTTTTTAACATACCTTTTTGCCGTATTTCTAATTTCAAAATGTTATTATCTTGGATTAGTTAGCTTTAATGATACTGCAGTGGTTGAAAGGAAATGAATGGCCGATAGCATAGAACTGACTGGCTGAATCCCATTATACCCTGGAATTCTGTGAGCTCATTACTTGGAAAGCCTACTAATGTCATACCCATGAATCTGCACAGGCAATCATCTCAAAAAACTATGATAACTGGAAAAGTTCTTCTGTCTTTCTTATACAGCCCCATAAAACCCCAAGAGAAGTGTATATACATAATAGACAGAGAGGGAAAAAGCTCCCTGCAGATGCCAAAAGAAGGCTAGCAGATACTCATGTTCAGAAATTATTTTTAATTGATCATAATGAGTTTGCACACTGATTATTTAAAATTTGGACATCAATGTTTATCAGCATGACTACTGGCTAGCTCCCAATTTTAGACTGTAGTTTTTTGAGTTAAATGCATCAAAACACATAGTTTCACCTTCTTACTCAGAAAGGAAGAAGTTTCAGTTTGTTCACAGTATCTTGAACAGCTTTGCTGAGATTTTTAATAGCAGAGATATGTATTTTACCTGAAAATAGACTTATATAATTTAAAATAAAAAATAAGTTATTTTTGAAAGGGTGTAGTCAAGTGCATACAAAGAGCTAAAATACAGAACTGTTCTCAACCTTAACCACAGTACATACTACTGAGTACAAACTCCAGTTAAGTGCTTGCTATTGGTTTCCCTGGTGGAAGGGAAATCACTGTTCTGGCATCCAGCATCACAAATGTCAGACTTGCTGTCAATGGGAGCTGCAGGCATTTCAGATGAACCAAATATTCCCTTCTTATTTCAGAAGACAAAGAGGAGTGGCTCAGATCAGATCTCAGAGCTGTAATGGTATTTATCAGTATGGTTGTTAAACTACAGGTATAGACTTTAGAGAGGCATATCAGGAAAAGATTGGTGAAAAGACTGATCCACAAAAACCTGATCCTCCAGCCTCTCATATGCCAAGACTTTAACCTCATGTAACTTCTTTGCCTGCAGTGGAATTATTTCTGGTACATTCTGATTGCACAGGATTCATCTTCTAGGTTCTCCTTTTATATGTATGACTTAAAATAAGCTCAAGCAACTCTGATATAATAATGTGGTTTACTACCACGTACATTGGCATTTGTCATCATCATCAAAATTTAAGTTCTTTCTTTTCCAAAACCAATCTGGAGCGATTTTTTTAATATTTCTTTTTATTGTGACTTGGAATATGAGCAGTGGGGTTGATCAGATCATCACTAACCTGATAAGACACTAATAAATCATAATAATTATTATCAATCTCTCATTTCATTTGTCAATGTATTGTGGGTATCGTAGAGCTATAGCCATGGTCCAGGTGTCCATTATCAGAGAAACTATTAGGAACAAGTAATAAGAAAGTCATCCCTGCCTAATGTACAGGCTGCCTCTACCTGAAAATGCTAATTGTGTCTGCAGGACAAACCTGAAAATTAAAAGTCAATTTAAATGATGAATCATTGTGAGCATTTACATGCACAAATACAGAATATCAAATCCTGCCAGCTGTGGCGTGGTGAAACTCCCTTTGTCTTCAGGTAGCGTTCAGGATGTGGAAAGGCTGGTCCATAATGGATTAAAAAAGACTCAGTCTATTATCTGTGTAAAGCTATAGTTGGTTTCTTTGCCATACAGGTTTCCTGCAAGGCTGCTTTCTGCCCATACAGTACAACAGCAGCTTTGAGGTCTAGGTTTTTATTTTTAAGTTGCTTTATAATTTGGGCTCAGAATATCTAATATATCCCCTGTCACCCAAAGCTTAGGTTTTGTAGTTCAGCTAATGAAACACGCTGTATTTGCTAAGAAGTTCTTCTGAGGCCATGGTGGAAAATCCTCCAGGAACGACAGAGCATTGCAAACCTCACCCTGTTCTGTCAGCTACAAATGTCCAACTTTGCCTTTCCTGGCAAAAATGCATAATGGCACTCACATTTAAAATAAGTAAAAATATACAATTATGAATCACAGAATCATAGAATCATCTAGATTGGAAGGAACCTTTAAGATCATCGAGTCCAAGCATCAACCTAACACTGCCAAAACCACCACTACACCATGTCCCTAAGAACCACGTCTACCCGACTTCTGAATACTTCCAGGGATGGCAATTCCACCACTTCCCTGGGCAGCCCGTTCCAACATTTGATAAACCTTTCGGTGAAGAAATTTTTCCTAATATCCAATCTAAACCTCCCCTGGTGTAACTTGCGGCCATTTCCTCTTGTTCCACCACTTGTTACTCGGGAGAAGACACTGATGCCCACCTTGCTACAACCTCCTTTCAGATAGTTGTGGAGAACGATAAGGTCTCCCCTCAGCCTCTTTTTCTCCAGGCTAAACAACCCCAGCTCCCTCAGCTGCTCCTCATAAGACTTGTTCTCTAGACCCCTCACAAGTCTCGCCACCCTTCTCTGGACCCGCTCCAGCACCTCAATGTCTTTCCTGCAGTGAGGGGCCCAAAACTGGAGGCAGTACTCAAGGTGGGACCTCATCAGTGCTGAGTACAGGGGGACAATCACTTCCCTTGTCCTGCTAACCACACTGTTCCTGATACAGGCCAGGATGCTGTTGGCCTTCTTGGCCACCTGGGCACACTGCCAGCTCACATTCATCTGGCTGTCTACCAACACTCCCAGATCCTGTTCCACCGGCCAGCTTTCCAGCCACTGTTCCCCAAGCCTGCAGCGTTGCATGGGGTTGTCGTGACCCAACTGGAGGACCTGGCATTTGGCCTTGTAGAACCTCATGCCATTGGCCTTGGCCCATTGATCCAACCTGTCCAGTTCCTTCTGTAGAGCCATCCTACCCTCAAGCAGGTTGACACTCCTGCACAACTTGGTCATCTGCAACTTACTGAGGGTGCACTTGATCCCCTCATCCAGATCATTGGTAAAGATATTGAAGAGAACCAGCCCCAATACTGAACCCTGGGAACACCACTTGTGACCAGTGTCATATGCTATGACAATCCCAAAATAATGATACTGTATTTCACCAAATCCCTCAAACTGGTGTGTGATCATCGGTTGCCCATCTCTGGAAAGAGGGATCATACCAGTGCTGTGGCAGGGGAGCAAAGGGCAAGGAACTAGCACTCTTGCCCTCTCCCTCTCCCTGCTTTTTTTTCGATTCCGCTAGAAAATCCCTATACAAGCACAGCAGTGAGGCAGAGGCAGACCCATATGCATACCTGCACACTGGAGTCCTCCAGTGGGACTTCTTGTGGCAAAGCTCAAAGTGAGAGGCTGCAGCAGGGCATACAGGGCATGCCAGCAGTGAAACCATGCATCTTTCTGGTGCAGCCAGATAGGAGTCAATGATATGAGCAGGTGTGCCCCCTCTTCCACCCACCTTGGAACAGCTTAGTTAGCAGTGATCTTGGCCAGATTAAAAAAAATAAATAAATCCTCTCCGTGACCTTGTTTCTCCTTGAGTCTTCAGCATGGCAGAGCATACCATCATGGTGCAAAAGATCCTGCCCCGCTGTGCATGGGAGCCAGGGATGGCAACAAGGAGACTCTAACGCTGGGTTGTATCACAAGCTCTAACAGACAGTTTACTGCTTAGAGGTATTAGTTTTTAACTGACCTTTTGCACTGAATTGATCACTGAACATACCCAAACCTATTTTTCAGATCTTGTTGCAGTCAAGGAAAAGATTTCAGAATGAGTTCAGTTATGACTCATTTTAAGGGTTTAACATCTCTGCTTGAAGTTCTGGGTTGCTTTGATTCGTGGTTGAAATAAATCTCCGTTTAAAAACTGTTGATACTGACTTCCTGGCCTTGTCATCAGTAGGAACAAGCATTTTTGATTAGCAATAGAGCCAGCTCCGGCTCCACTGCTAGCTCTGACATATCTCGTCCCATGGGAGATGCCTGCGTTGCTTTCCACAGCCAGCTCTGAGCCATGCCCTTCTCTAATCCTGGTACCTGAAATAAAATGGTGCACCACCAGACAACAGTGAGGCACCAGTGAGATTTCCGTCCACTCACTTTTATTGCTTGTCTTTGTTCTAAACTAGCATTATCTAATAAAAGAAAACTTTTTTTTTTTTAGAGGCACTTAACCTAGGATTTCTTTTTTAGGTCAGTGAGTTAAAGGACCAAGCTGAATTCTTTCCTAAGTTGTATGTGACTGCCATCCAGTGGGTGCTCAAGGGTAAGCAGCTGGAACGGAGCAGCCTGAAGTCTTTGTGTGAAATACTAGGCTATCAATTTAATATAAAACACATAATAAAAAAGGAATTACTAGCGTCAAATGATATTTGAAAAAAGATATTACATTATTTAATGAAAATTAAATTGAACCTCTGCATACGAAGAGGTTGATGTCACAAATTTGTATTAAATTACAGGTTTAAAATTATATTTAAGATTTTTCATTACAGTTAATTTTCTTTAAAAACTCATTAATTTTGTTCGAGCTTAATATAAACACACAGTGTGGCTTTGAGCACTACAGAGATGAAAGCAGATGGCAGTTTCTGAGGAACTTGCAGCTTCAGTTCTCAAGTCACGTCATGCCAGGCAGACTGTCTTTATCTGAAGTTGCTGGGATTTAAGCAGAAGTTCAATAAAATGCTATTTCTTTTAAATTACTGTTCACTTAGATAATAAAACTAATCTTGACAGCAGTCCTGAGATTAACAGACATATCAATCGAAGGACAAATATAATGCCTACATCACCTTAGTAGTCTTGGGGGGAAAAAAGTTTTTTTTTATATATATATATGTATATATAAAAGGTATATATACATCCGCACACACCATATTCACCCTGTGGATATATCTACATCTGTATCATTGTCAATCCAGCCTATGTGTGTATACTGCTAAAAAGCTAGGTTTTTTCTCTATGCTGAAGACATTTTATAACAAAAATTTCAAAATGCTATGGAATAACAATGCTGTAAGGCTTAATCTTGCACCATCTGAAGTCAATGCAGCTTTGCTATTGCCTTCAGTAATAGCAGGATAAACAAGGGGATGTGTTATCATCATGAACAATGTAATATTTCTCTCCTGCATTATTATAATGATTTATCACTTGTATTAAAAAGCTTCTCAGTCCTGGGCAAGAGCTTTTTGTGCTAAGTGCTATAATATTGCATAACAAAAAAGAAGGTTCCTGCTCAAAAATTCCTACAAATTTAGAATAGACTAGGCATGAGAGCCCAAGAAAATAACAAGGTGATGTGCAGGTGTTTAGATGGAGCTCCCCCCAAGCATTTAGGAGAAAGCAGGAAGGTGACTATGAAAATCAAACAGGAGCTATTATTTTTCTTTCAGGGCTGACTGCAATCTGACCTCTTAATGGTGAAACAGAGGTGAGTATTCACGTGCCAAAAGGTTAGGAAAAAAACTTAAAGCCAATATTTTTAATATTGTGATATTTGAAAATATTTCATCTTTTTAATACAACAGAAAAGGGCCAGATTGCAGTGTCAATTGTGTAATTCTTTAGGCTGATCAAAGCCACTATTACTGCAATTCAGCTCCTTCCTTAGTGTGGCACTAGTGCTTCACCGATCTTATTCTGCCGGGTTAGGTCTTCGACCCAGGTTATTGTGTGTCAGAGCAGGGACAAGCCAGAGGCTGTAAATGAATAGTGGATCCAGGGAGGAAGGCAGGAGCATAAACCTGGCATTTCTTACTGGCTTAGACTGTCACAGACCTGCAGCCTCACTGCTCACCTGGAACAAAGGAGGGGGCACGTACCTCGCCAGCATGATGTAAGGCGAACTTAACGTTTGCACTGTGCTTTGAGCTCTTCAGGTGAAATTTCTATAGAGGTATAGCTAATACTGTTTTAGGAACCACTCCAAATTTGTTTTTCTGGTTTAATGCACTGATTTAGTCTTCTGCATTTTTTTTTTAAATAAATGTCCACTGCAGTCTTGCAGTCTTTTATGGTAAGTTCTCTTTTTTGCAGGGATTTAAATTAGAAACACGACCAACATGTGATACAGACACAGAAAAAAACATAGATAAATTGAAGAATAAAATAAAATAAACATAATAAGTTTCTTTTCTGTTTAAAATCTTGAATCTTTTATGTGTAATTATCTTGTGTATTTCCCTGAAGCTGTTCTTGCTCTGATAAATAATATCAGGGATAATTTGCCTGACTGTAAAAAATACAAAAAAGTTGGATAAAATTTAAATGGAAATGTAGATACATAACTCAAAATGTAACAGAAGCACTGATAAGGAAAAGGACACTATTTAGTCTGTCTGCTCCCAATTGAAACAATTCTCTGTCGCTTCTTTCACTTATCTGTTGACTTTTTATTGCTCACTTTAATAGATGAATTACAACAAATGTTAACAGAAGCAATAGCAGGTCATATAATGCCAAGTTATTAAAATTAAAGAGATCTACCTCGGGTACCTAAAGATGACTTTCACAGGACATTAATTTGTCCAATGTGTGCTGCCATATAATGGAAAACACCTATTTCATGTTAAGTTTTGACTTTTTTAGGCTTAATGTTAGACTCTGAAAATACTTAACGATTCTTTTGTTCTTTCTTTGCTTCTTTAATTCCGGTAAGGATTGATGCCAAACCAGCAATCATACAGGCCAAGGAAAACACACACATTCATTGCTGCAAACACATTACAGAAGAAGGAAATAGTCTCAACGTAAGCCAATGTAAGTAACACATGCTGTGGGGCGGATAAGCCTGCTGATATGCTCTGCAGACCTTTGCTCTGCTCTGATACGCAGACTGGGGAGCTACCAGACTGCACCGTACTCCCTCATGCCTTGAATGCACTTGCTTTATTTCCAAGGGAAATGGGGGTGTAGGGTGAGGAAGATATTTCACTTCTGGGTATTATCACGATGTGTGTCCTAGACGTGGCCAAAGTTTGGGACAAGGCAACTGAAAAGTTCCCCCGAATCCAGCAATACAGGCTCTGCTGAAAAGATGCGAGAAGGATGGATATATAAAAGAGTTCCTCTCTTATGGAGTGGTTTTACAGAACAGAAAGTAAAGAAGAATATTCTTCCAAAAGGCCTCAAGTTTGAAACTATTTCAGCTGATGCAGACAGAGGGAAAAAACTTTTGTAAAGATACGTACTTCAGCATCTGCCCCTGCCCTCTCTGCAGCAGCTGCAGGGATGGTGGCAGGCTCACGTTCTACAACCACAGAGATGCTACCCTCAGATGGGGCTCTACAGATCACATTTTCCCCACTGCACAACTAGCAGTAAGAAAAAGATCTGACCTCATGTTCTGATCTTCACGGTATGGATATTCCACCCTCTCATTTACCCTCTCATTTACTCATGAGTGAAAGGAGTTCTTGTTTAGGAAAAAAAATTTGTCTGGGGTTCGATGGGGGTGTGTGGACTTATCTTGGCAGATGCCACTGACCAACTCCATCGTGCATGAAGGGGACGTAGAAATGGCTCATTTATGAGCTTTCTGCCTACCCACAACTGCTGTCTTTACCTGAAAGATTGTATGTCACACTGTAAAATAAAGAAGTTGAGCAAATTTAGTGAAGGATAAAATCAGCAAAACTGCTAGGAGCTCATGGACATCTTGTGAGCACAAAAGAACAGGTAAGAAAATTATTAATTGGTGAATTATTAATTAATTTCTGATTCTGATGCATATGATTTAAATTCTGTTCTGCTGTTTCTTGCTGTTGTTTATAGACTCTTTTGAACATCTTGTCTTCAGCAACATTCATAACAACATTATAATTGGAGGGAATCTGAAGTATGCAAAGATCAGCGTCTGTATTTCTTTTGGAGTTTAGGGTTATGGCAATGAGATACTATATCAATATAAGCTTTGTTTTATTTTCAAAATTTCTCATATTAATAGCTTTTTATGCTACTATGTCACCTATTTGTGACAAAACATCTATTTTCAAATCTGCGCAAAAACCATTTTCTTGCGACTTCTGATTGAGAGAAAGAGCTTAGTAGCTATGGGTAAACTAAGTGCTAATGTACTAAATATGCAGTCGTAATGTATGGTTCTGATCTAGAAAATGGTCTGAGTTTGCCTTTCTGTTGCACTAGCATTTTGAGTAATACATTGCCATTGTAGAATGGCAATACATAGTGGAAAAGATATCTCAGGGATTTTAAATAATTAATTTCAACAGGAAGGCCTTTACTATCAATAGAACACATGATTTATTTTTTTTCTTTAAGGCAAAACCTGCTTGGAAATTCATTACATATGCTTTTATACAATAGATATACCTGATTATTAGAAAAAAAGTAGAGGGTCACAGTTGCAGCATTGATATTAACTATAGTTTACATGTTTACCTGTGGTTAAAGTCTTGGATATTTAAAATATGTTTTATTCATGCCAGCTGCTATGGAATTTGTAAATACTGCCTGGCTGTTTTCAAATCATGAACAGTACTTCCCCTTACCCTACCAGTGAGTGAAATTTGTCCTGAAAATGAAGGAAATACATAAAGATGGCATGTCTACACTGGTTTTATGCCATAACTACCATTACCTTTTCTAATCCTAGGGTAAAGGTTTTCAAAATGTGACTCAATGGGAGAGTTTTCAGAGAAGAGTTATAAAATTGTTTTACAGCTCAAAAATGACAGACTTCTGATGGTGAATTAAATAGTTCAATTTATTTAGTTTCTTACAGACAAGATGAAAAGATGTTTTAATCAGCATCTCCAAGAAAGTGTGAGCGGGAATGACACCTGACACCAAACAATTCTTTCATCTATCAGGCATAGACAAAAAGATCGCAAAGTTAAATGCTGAAGTCTGCAGAATTCCAACTGTAAATTAGGTGCAAATTCTTTACAGGAGTGGCACTTAACCATTGGAAGACATGGCCAAAGGATATGGTAAATTTTCTATCATTTGAAGTCTTTAAAGCTGGATAAAATGTCTTTCTAGAAAATGTGTTATACTGCTATCATTACTTTTTGGGTTAGCTGCAGAAAATCATTTGGTGAAATTTTATAGCCTCTGTTAAGGAAGAGCTCAAACAGAGTGATCATATTCTGTTGAGGCTTCAAAATATGTGAAACGTGATAGTTAGGTATGATTCTACAGCAGCAATAATGATAGGAGGTGAAATTATAGCCTCACTGAAGTCTATAAGGAAGTTCCCACTCCCTTTAATGAGAACCAAATTTAATCTATAATTATAAAAATATTTGATATATTCATTGCATTTGAGCTTGGGATTATATACAGACTGCTTTGCTTCACCCATTTTATTTTATTGCTATTATGTTTACCATTTTATGTTGTACTTCAGATTAGTTTTGAATTAACTTTGTGTGATTTACATTTTTTAAGTATCTAGGAGTTTGCAAATGTTATCTCTTTTCAAGTAGTGCAGAGTTCGAAATGGAAATAACAGAACAGACTTGCAAAAATTCTGTTTCTTCTTGGATGGATATTTCTACTGTTTACCTTTGGTGAAGCTGGAAAATGGAGATCTGTACAAATAAATTTTCTGGTTTATTCTCAATCTTATGATGAGTTTAAGTCAAGATTTCCATAAAGCCTCATAATTAAGTTCACTTTGAATGGAGTCAGCTATTAACATTGTGAATATATGGTATTGTGATAGCCTCTCCACCACAGTTCCCTATATTGTTCAAGCCTGAAAGAGAGAACTGTCAGCTATCTTTCCATATGGTCTTCTGAGCAGATGTCTAGTGGCTGCTGACGGTATGGATGGGTTTGGGACGAATTGTCCTGACGAAGTTGCTTGGGTATAATCTTTTTCAGGAACAAAGAAGGCATTAGAAGCTGTGATTCATAACCCATTCCAGAAATGGCTTTGAAGCAGGTATGAAGAACTGGAGATCTGTTGAGAATCTACAAGAATATCTTAGTACGGAAGCTGAGAGGCGCAGTCCAAGTCCGTTGACTATCAGCTTTATTCCATTAAAGCACATCATATGTTTTTTTTTCTTTTTTTTCTTCGTAACATGCTGATATAGCTTTGTGCAACAGAACAGAAATGTCTCTGATCCAGATTCCATCCTTATTTTACTGTGAGGGCACGCACAGAAGCAGGGGGTATAAGCCTTGCGCTAAGGGTGCAACTGTTGCAGTTCTTTAAGGTATAATTTAAAGCCTGCTGGAGTCAATGGAAGGCCTTTGATTGACTTCAGTGGGCTTTGGATCAGACCTTCTGCTAGGGAGTTTTTGTCCTTGGCTTTCTTAAAAGAAGATTTTACTGATGTGTGAATAGCATTAATCACCCATGAACACTCAGTAAAGAGTGATCTGGTTTTTATGATATGGAAAATACCCTGCTGAGGCATGAAACCTTTTAATGAAGTCAAACAAAGTAAAACTTGCCCTCCATGACCTAAAGCTCAGCTCTTGAAATGTCATTTACTGGGATAATGCATTCCCCATCTGTCAGTCCGGGCTTTTTCTTGCCACAGGTGAACTAATGCAGCTTTGGAGGTGTGCCATAGTTACCAGTATCTGGTATTTTACTAGAGGCGAGAGATAGCAATTCTTATTAGCAAATGTTAATTTCGCCCCCATTATTTTCTGAAACAACAGAAAAGAAGCAGATCTTTGTCCCTGAATTTATGTCATTTGGTTTTCCTGGCACCTAAATTAACTGTATACCCTTAATCTTATCCTTGAGAAACCACTGGCATCACAAAAGGGAGCTTGTAATTTAATGTAGAGCTAATTATTGATTTGTCTGCAGTCAGTGAATGTAGAAAACGGAAATACAAAAACTTCTTGAGAGTCTTAGCTACTACTTTTAGTCTTGACTGTCTTTGTATGTTAGGAATAAGTATGTAATTCTAATGAAAACAATTCACACTAAATATTTGGTTTTGTGCTTGTTTGTTACTTTATGCATATACAATATTGTGGATATGTTTATTTCAAAGCTCACCTAAAATTCTGACTGATTGGAGAGTAACTCTGATTTTACGTAAGTAGTCAGTGGTCTCCTGTCTGCCAGCATCAGGTGAGGTCTCACAGAGTTCAATAATGAGTCTTTTACTGTATTTATATAAAAGTGAAACTCCTGAGAATCATGATATAACTCCAGTTCACGTAGTTCATATGGTAGCAATTTATTGCCTGGCTACAGATTTTTTAAATCTCTCTGGCACTACAGGGGTATTACAGTAAGTTAGAAAGACAGGTATTCTAAGTATGAACTTGCTGTTAAGATCTCAAAAATACTAACTGAGTGCTCTTGAATTGAAGCTTTGATGAGAAATAAATCCTTCTTGTGACACTTTTATGCCATGTAGAGATGTGGAAGTGTGAGCAACAGCACCTGGCAAGCAAGCTGTCTTCCTTAAAAGCAAGCAAACCAGCTGCTCATCAGGTTGGAGAAGGATTTAGCAGGAAATAAAAGTCTACTCAAATGCTCATTGCTCAGATCTGTAAGAGAAAACTCATACTTTATGATTTGTCCTCTGGATACTGAGAAAAATTGTATTTATATCTTCTGTATTTTCAGACACCATGAAGAGTTTCAAAACAGGACTCATTTTCAAGTGAACAATCTACTTAATAGATCCATTTCTGTTCGTATCAGTTCTCTCGTTTACAGAACATAACCAGATAAGTAACAAAATCAATTTCCTTATGGAGAATAAAAAAAATTTGATAGAAATCGTCTGTTTCAGGATACAGAAGGGATAGGATTTCTGGATTTGCTTTGTATGGGTCCCTCCTTTCCCTATTCTTGCATGTGCATCAGACAGATCATCTCATTTAATAAGCCTCAACATTACATTACCAGCTGTGTTTTAAGCACACTGACTAGATTAAGAAATTTTTACCCCAGCAGAGCAGCACTAACCAAAATGTTTCTGGCTCTTCAAAGCCCTAGACAGGTAGCCATCCAATAGAACACTGGGGGAAAAAATATTGTTGGGCCGCAAATGTAGGTGAGATGATGCAATGGTGGGATACTTAACTGTGTACCTATTTTCCAACTGGGGAAAGTACCTCACCTGATCCCTTCAGAAAATAATTTATTTAGTTTTACAGCTGCCTAAATCAGCCAGCTATGACTCCATAGGAAACATGCCATGCCCCCCCCAAATAGAAGCATTTAACAGCAGAAGGGAATCTAACTGTAGGTTTTCTTTAGCTTCCATTTAGCAGTAAGAGAAATAAATCCAAATGCAACAGCATGCAAGAAAGATGCATATATCAATATATATCCCTCCCAACCTCCAAAAGTCTGAAAAGTGTTTGAATGCATCACCTATATATTTTTTAGATTATCTGGCATTTTGCAAATAATTTTATGGCAATTCTACTTCAATAAATCCAGTGTTATTCTGAGTACTGAGGGCCTCAGCTAAATGACATTGAGAAAGTTTCCTTTTGATGCCTTGAAACAATAACTGTCAGGGATCTATTTTAGTCTTTCAGTAGATAATACTGTGACAGCTACTATCCTTTACCTTTTGGCTTGGTTCCCAAGGAGACTTCCCCTTTTTATATTTCACTTCTTATTGGTTTTGGTTTGCGTCTTGTGAACTATCAAATCCAGATTAATCTATCCCATCCACCTGACTCTCCTGCCAAGAAAACTGTTCTCATACCCTCCTGCAATCTCCATGTTTGCAGATGTGACAACCAGGGAATGAAAACAGAGTGCTGTAATGACCACAGAGGGAAAGCTGCCTGGAAACATTGATTGCTTCTTGTAGCGCTCCCCTCAGTTATTTAAATAGCATTATACTATCTCAAAGGTTTGTAAACTGAGATATGGAGAGACGAAGTTCCTGCCTGGGCTGTACCAAAAACTAAATAAACCAGAGCTATGTGCCTTCAATAATACTTTCTGTCTCAGACTCCTGTCACACAAACATTTAAGCATCTGCTCATCTTTGCAGAACAGCACTTCTGATTTCACTGGACTGCAGGGTAAATTTAAATTTAGAGACGTTTTCATTTGCAGACTCAGGACTTATGGCATGATATTTAGCTGTCTGTGCATCAGGCTCTACTGCCATTTAAGATGCTGTAGGGTATCCCTCCTGGCTTCCAGCTGCTGCTCCAGAATGGTGCAGATTTATCCCATGTCCCATGTAATCTATCAGCCCAGATGTCTCTGATGCCCTCGAGCATCTACAGCGACATATGTATTAGCCCAACTGTCATCACACTAGAATGAAAATTTCAGAACATAACTCGATGCAATAGAGGGAGAGAACAGGTTCTGTTAACTCCTAGGAGTATGATCTGCAAGCAGAGCGCCATCTACTGTTCTTTTTATTTCCTAAATTGCACTGATATCTTCAGAGAGAAGGGGACCATCAAGATAGAAAATGCTACAAGGTACAAGTAATGCAACCAAACAACCTACAACTTACCTGTAGTACTATGTCCCGTCCATTCCGTGTGATGTTAACAGTATGGGGCTGTCCATTTGCCATGTTTCTGTGATCAACATCAATGTTATATGGCTCTTTGGTGCCTCCTAGGCTGTACCGAATTTGCAAATTCCCTAGTGAAAGAAATGTGAAAAGCACCCTCAGGTATTTTGATCTTTATTCACCAGCTATTTTCCCCTCTTTATTTTTGCATACAACTGTTATAATTTCACACTTAAATTGCTCTCAGACCTGGTCTACCTGGTCTCTGCAGCAGGAGAAGAGCTAGTGTGTGACATTATAAAGCTACTGGGCTGAAAACTGCTTCCAGTTTACAATCCAGAAGTGTGACAATGACCAGCACCTCCAAACCAAAATGTTTGTAAACACTCCAGACTGCAAACAAAACAAATCAGAGCTATGCCTTGAACAATTGGACAATTGTTACAAATTTGAGCACATCAAGTAGACTTTATTGTTGAGGTTATTATCCTTGCTGCAGTAAAATTATTTTAAGTTATACAAAGCATGATGTTTTCTAAAGAATAAACCATTGATATGCAATGAATAAAGGCAAAATTACAACAAATTAACACTGACACATAATCTACACAAGGGACTTCCTTGCTCGCACATTTAATTGTTGCTGACAGGTGACCGTCTGGACTTCCACAGAAATTTAATAATATATGGTGAAATAAAAACCTCTGGTTATATTGTTAGAAAAGTATAGTCAAAAAGTAGTTAATTGATTTTCATGACATACTGCCAGACAGACTTTTCTTTTCTAAACAAAAGTGAAGTGTCTGCTCTTCATAACAAAATTTAATATTTGATTAAAAGGAGGGATGTTTGAAAAGGGAAATGCAGACTTCATTATTGATCAAAACCTGAAATATTCTGGCCCGAAAGAGCAGCCCTAGACCTTTATGACTATAGTTTAGATGTCTGATGTGGGATTCCTCTCATGCATCTTCTTTCTTCCCTGTGAAGGGACAAAAATGAGTGGCATGTGGAATACTCATGCTAACTTATCCCATAGAAGAGAACGGTAGAAAATCATCCTAATTATGATTTTCACAGGGCACTAAGGCACTATTTGGAATCAAAGAATATTCAGTTTATATACAGTTTTAATATTGTAACAGAAAATGATCTATATCCAACCTTCAACAATCATCAAAATGTTTAGGACCTTATATACTACGCTACATCCATATTTTAGCCACCTCAGTGGGTATCCCGAAGAACAGAAGAACAGTACATTACACTTCAAGGATCCCACTGATTACTGGTGATATTGCATTGAGTTCAGCAATTACGGTGCCTACATGTGGATGCCTACTTGTCCCCTCCATAATGCTAGTTCATGGCATGGATCTGACTGTTATAGCAGGTTTGGGGTTTCTTTTCCCCCCGTTTTGTTTTGAGAGGGAGGGTTGTCTAGTGAAACCCCGCTGAATTGAACAGCTACATCAGTATAAAACCAAGTACAGCAGAACGTTGTAAAGCAGACTACAGGTTCACGTCCCATGCACTTAACTTTTACGTGACAAGGGTGAAGAGACTTTCTCATTAGTTCAGACCTTCAGCTGAATGCCAAGCTGGTGTTATTATCAATAGTGCCTTCAATGGAGTGAGCCCAGAGCAGTTGCTTACCAGACGGCTTGACAAGCACAGCCATGAAGTCCTGGGTATAGGAGCTGATGTACAATAGGACACAAGGGGACTTGGTGGTACTGAAGCTAAAGCTGAGCTCTTCTTTATTCAAGCTGAGGTCGGGTGCTGTGATCTCAGGATCTCCAGAACTCAAAAGTGTTCGGCTAACTAAATCCTTCATGCTAGTCCCTGGGGAGTGGAAGTTGTAACGAAGCCACATTCCCTCTTCAAAAAATGCTCCAACATCTTGAATGTAAGAGAGAGAAAAAAAAGATAAATTAAACATGCTGAGGCCTTTTGAGTGAAACATACTACTACTGACTTGATCAGTACTAATCAGTGTGCATATTCCTACTGTTGCATTATTTAAGCACTACCAATATTTAGGTGAAGACCCTCACTATTTTCCAATGAGAATTAAAAGGACAATCTCCGTTTTCTTGGTGGGTACCTGGATTCACAGAGTAAAGGACAGATTTCCTTTGGGTCACAGAGAAGGTCTATGCCTATATCTTTTATTAATACTACAAACCAGAAGAACCACACGTTAGATTTATTCTCATTGAAGTCTTGCAGCAGGTAATGCTCCAAAGAAGGAGACACAAGGAGGAGAGATTTAAGGTGCACAGTAAGCAAACACTGTCAAGGAAAAGGAAAAATGGCAATTCTGACCAGCAAATTTAAGTGTATTTGAAGGACCTCACAAAGGAATGAGGGAAATTCCATCATCAAAGATTTGGAATAGGATTGGACACAATGCTAGGAAGTTATCCACTGCTAGCACAATCCTTCATGAGAACTGCATAACTAGGATTCTTTATGGGAGATAAAATTAACTAAGGTTCTTGACTCAGTGGGGAACAAGGCAAGAGACACCTGAACTGTAGCGCCCAGGAGGTGCTGCCCAGACAAAGTTTTCAAACCAATCTGAGACAAAATGTCATGTTTCAATACTCCTGACAGAAAATAAAACTATTTTTGGCAGAATTAATACTTTCAGTTGAAAAAGCATTGTTATTACTTCTCATAATAATGCAGTCCCGCCTATTTCTTAACATTAAAAACATAATTCAAGGTTGACATTCTTACAGCGAAGGCTACTTTGACAGCATCCAAATCACAGCACAATTGCCCGCCGCTGGTAGTGTATGACTTACTAAGTCTATTGGGGATGGCTGGGCTGGCTTTCTATGGCAGTCATTCACTTAGTGACACTGTGGTCCTGGATAGGCTTTGGTGTCTGGGACAACATCATCAAGGGAAATTTTTAAATTACATGTGAACTTAATTGAGAAGGTCATGCTTATGAACATTTTGTGATTAAAGAATGATGAATAAAGATTATGAGCATAGCGTATGAGTACTGTATTTAAAGAATGCTTAAAGAGGTGGCCAGTCTTTAAAAAAAATCTTTCATCATTTGTTAACTTCCTACATGATGCAAATTTGCCACAGATTGGTACAAAAGTGCCCATCTAAACTTCTGAAAAATCAAGACACTATCTTTATTTTAAAAGAAATTTAGTTTTTATTTCCTTTTAGCATTTGGAGTCTTTACACAATTCTAAGCAAAGGCTTTATCTCAAAATATATGAAGCAAGATGTCCATTTCACAAACTGTGCAGCAACACAGAGCAAGTCAGGAAAGAACCTGCAGACTTTATTCAGAGCAGCTGAGCAGAGAAAAGATAAGAAGACAGGTAAAATTATAATAGACTTTACTGATGCTCCTTTCCAGAATTTTGCTAAATCTAGTGCTGGAAAAGCTTTATGTTTTCCTGTTGCCACGTAAAAACTCTCCAACACTCAAAATATCATAGTCACTGTCACTGTGCAGCCATATAAAGCATGGAGTCAAGTTGTGGTCCCAAGGTGCTATAAATAATTCAATCATTCTGATAGATTTGTAACTGCCATTTTATAGGTGAAACCTTAAATCACCCTGAAACAGTTATGGGAGCGGCAATTCAATTTAACAACTGTATTTTGCAGTAGACTCAACTTAAGTACTCCTGTATTAAAAGTGAAGGACCCTATCCTGAAAATACTTCCTGAAACTGTGATGCCTCCTGCTGTTAACAGCGGTCTTGAAAATAAGCCTTAGCACTTACAAATCTAAAGCAGCGTACACTGTAGCTCTTCAGTGTTTGAAAGACGGGCTTAACAATATCCCTACGGCTGCTAATTTATTCTTCTCCAACCTCTGCTTCTATCTCACGCAAGCCGCTCCTCGGGCAGATGCTGTATCAATTAGGCTGCTGCGGTGAGGGCAGAGCTGCTGGCCCCAGCCGGCGTGCCGGGTGCCGGGGCGCAGGCAGCCCTGGCGATTGATGCTGCCGCTCTGCCGGCGGGGGACTGCGGGAGGCTCTGCGCAGGCACGCAGCATACCGATGAAAAATTATGTTCGCCTCCGGCCTGTTTACTGCTTGTCATGACTTTTATTTTAGGAGCGATCTTTGGGTTTGCCCAGCTATGCCTGCCCAGGGCCTCATGCACTGGGAATACTGGGACCTTCAGTCCTGACCTCAGCGCTGCTCTGGGGCTGAACTGGAAAGCGTGCAACGCATTTTCCACAGCTGTAAATGTTACGAATTGCTCCTTTAAATGTTCATTACTAGAAAGAAAGCTTTAAGTAAATGGTGCTCTCCGAAATGGTACGACTATATTTTCCCAAAAGGATTTCTTGACAAAGCTAAGAATGCTCTGTACGTTTAACTTGATTTGCGGTGAGAAAATAATTTTCAGTATAGCTGTATTATTACAGGCATATGAGCTATTGTAATGAGCCTTGAAATTCTCCTCACACGCACACCACCTCTCTTAAGAGGACGGATAAGAGGAAGGTTCACTTCGTCTGTGTGAGTGTATTAGGCCCTCAACAGGAAGATATTGAATCCCCTCAAGTTCCAGCTCAGCAGAGAGGTTGATGCACATGATTATGCTCTTTACTGAATGAAGCTGAAGTCCTTGCAGCAAGGCTGCAAAGTGCTCAGCAGCTCACAGGAGCAGGCTGTTTAAATTATTAGCGAATATTAGAAAAAGCTAAAGGATAATTTTCTCTATATTGAACACAGGTATAAGATGACTTGGAAATGCTGAGGGCTAATCAATGAAAAAACTATCTACTTGGAGGTCACAAGCGTATCATCTTCCTGAAGATCTGATAGAAAGAATATTGAAGTCCTTCATTCAAAAAACCATTCAGAAAACCAGGACACTGCCTGAATAAAATGGGTAAAATGCAGCATAAGCCCTGCTGCTGAAATATGGATGATGTTTCCAAGCACTCTGCTTTCTTTTGGAGTATTTCAAGTGCTATCTGAAATGATGAGTCTTGGGGGATCAGGCATAAGTCGTAGTAAAGGGTTCCTCTGCAAACTGCCCTTTTAAGACAGAAGCCTTGGGAAAATGAACGTGGTGGTAACAGGTCAGTTTTCTTTGGAAAGCTGTACCTATTTCTACACCAATATGCAGTGCAGTCATCCTCTGTTGATTTTATCAAGTCATCCTCTTGATTTTATCAAGCAAGATGCGTATCCCCAGTGTGAACTGCACACATTTCACAGAACTGTCTGGGTTCAATTTGAAAAGGGATGAAGCAAAAGCTGATCCAAAATTTCCACACAAAATGCACATGTACCCAGACCTGACAAACTTATTTTGAAGGTTACAATTCTTTGGTCATCTGCCCAGTCTCTCTCTCCCTGCTCACCTACTTTTATTTTTGTACACTCTCATTATGTCTGGGATCAGGAGTATTGAAAGACTGAAGGAAAAGGCCATATACCTACAAAACCCCTCATTTCTCTTACATGAATTCCACAATCTCATGACATTTCTGGGCCAGTGTTGTAGGCCTAAGAAAACATAAGTAGGAACCTGATTCTCCTTTGCTGCTGATTTAACACCAGTGAAATGTCAGTGTCAGTCACACCCAGAACTTGTCTTCTTTCTCTGTTACTTTTTCCTCACCTGTGAAGAGCATTGCCAGCATGGCACAGGTATGGCTGAACGCGGCTTCAGCAAGATTTTCTATCTGGAGGCATATATAAAAGATACAGAACTCAGCAGACTTTACAGCAATTGAATTGTCTCTGTGCTGACAGTCAGGATACGAATGTTAATAGGGACCGTCATGAATCAAGTGCAAGATATTACTCCTAATAAATAAAGAAGCAACAGATCTGTGGAGCTACCAAAAAAAACACCCCACCCCCCAAAAACTCCCCCAATTTCAACACAGGAGCTTTTCAAGAGTGGCACCATAAGAGGTGAAATCTACCTTCTTCAGTAGGACAGCTATCACTGGCTCACAACTGCCATCTCACATTTTCCCAAGTAAACTCAAGACCTGGCTTGTCTCACCTTTTACCTGTGGACCAAGGAGAACGTAACGCTGGTTACTTCTCTGGTATTACTGTGTTTGGCTTTTTTGAGGCTGAGCCTTCAAAGCAATCTTGTTAATGTGAGTAACAGGGCAAAACTCCTGCCTTACAGAAGACGAAGACAAAATCCTGACAATTATGAAGCCTGGCCAGGAGACATTAAAACTGCAGCAAAGATTGTCTCCTCTTTGTTTCACAAAGCCGACTGAAATGCTTTCTTAACAGCTGTAAGCATGTCCCATCCGGAGACCCTAAATGCCTCCTTGGCCCTGTCAGATTCGCTAGATTAAAAATATTACTCTGTGATGCTGTTTGCCAGTGCTTAATACTATGTCTTCCCTGTACCGAGTTCTGGATGTAAAAAGCAGCATTTTCAAAATAATAAGGAAGGACAGTCACTGGAGGCGTTCTGACACTCGGTGCATGTCCAAAGATTGTTAGGGCAATTTAGACAGCTGAACAAAGCCTCTTTTCCCAGTGCATAATTTTATTTCCTTTTTGATTCCTCATATAGTTTTGAATATTGAATATAGATTAACTAGAACTTGCTTGTCTGGCTTGTGGCTAAAAATGTGCTAGAGAGCACCAGAAATGGCAGCTACTTCCAGGCTGTTGTCACAAAGATTAAGGCTGTTTGCTGAGATACATCCTGGCCATAGGGCATCAGTAAAGGGTCAGAATCTCACAGCTGTTGATCTGGGAGAGAATTTACTTTGAGTGCTCTGAAGATGGTAATGCTTATCATTTATCTGGTTAGCTCACTCAGCGTTTTATTCCACCTTCAGGCTCAGTATTTAGTTTGTGAAACCAAGAAGTGGGGATTTAAAGGTTTTGTCCTACACCTCAACTCTCATATTCTAGCTACCATTACTGTAATAATTTGTGATGCATGTTTGAACTTTTTACATGTGGAGTAAAATACCAAAATGCATCAATTGCGTGTTGGCATTAATAGAATACAAACCCACTAAGAGTTTGCTTCTTCTATATGAATATATTAGTACTCCCTATAAAAAAATCATTCTTGAGCAAATGACCATCAGAATCAGGGGAGATGTGAAATAACATCCACCTGTGAAACTATGGGGCCTCATCATAAATCGATGCAAAGTTCTACCTTCAGTAGAACAGGATGAGTGCCACAGAAGATGGGGTTAAGCCACCTGACTGATTACACTTTCAGGCCTCCCTACTCAATGCCGACAGGCAGATTGTGCGGGGAAGCATTTTGGCATACCTAAGCAAGGCTGAGCTCTGAACCTTCTTTTGCAATAGCTCTGTAAAGCTGGTGCCTTTTATTTTACATTGCGATACGCAGACAGAAGTGCACATGCCAAGGAAAGACTAAAAATGTCAGGAAAATCACAGGTGCTGTTCATTCTGCACTGATGTGAAGTTACTATAGATCTTTCTACGGTTACAGCCATTTGAACTGATGTCTAGGACAGCAGGCTCAGACTAAGGGAATGGCAACCTGCACTGTGTATTCTCTGCTGAATCTAAACGAAAAGCCGTCTCCCTTTCTAATGGAAATATCCATAATCGTTAAAAAACCCCCATCAAATAAAACAGGATGGATGAAGAAAAATGTAATGTCAAATATAAAACAGATCAGGTTTCATGATTTCCTGCCGGGGAGTCTTTGGAGGTGCTCTCTAGGTGACCTCAGAGAAAAACTTGCAGCTTTGCAAGAGCCGTTTGAGAAATATTAGAGACTGCCATTTGATGATTGCACAGTATTCAGAGTGACAACTTTGATAGGTGAGATCTGGCTTCAATTTCTTCCTGTACCACAGGTATCCACTCTCAAAGTGAGCAGTTGCTTGCTTCCCTCATTCTCTCGTTCGCCTTCTGCATTACCATAATAAAAACACTTTCTTGCATCACAGAGCTATTGTAAGGCTAAATACCTTATCAGCTTGTGAGGTGCCAATACTACTCCAGTAGCATGCAGGTGTATAAATATTGCAGATAGGTGTCTGATGCGAGAACCTCAAATCTCTCCATTGCCTTTGCACAGGCATGCAGCAGCGGGCAATAATGCTGAAGCTGCTCTACTCAGCTTTCACAAAACATCTGCATTCAGTGAGCAATGACACCAGGGCAGGCCTATTATAGTTAGCTGACAAAGAAATTGAAAGTTTATCACATTTTCTGAGCCGGGACCTAGTATTTTTTAACTTATTACACTGATTTATTTGTTTTCTGTGTACAGAATAAGAAATTCTTGCATTTCATATGTAGTTTATTATGGATGGGAAGTGGGCTGGCAAGTTCAGTTTATAATCTTGTTGATATCTCTTTGAGATATATAAGTAGTATGGGGGGATGGGGAAGGCGTGTTTTGCTTTAAAAAGAAAAAAAAATGTAATTTTTTTCCAGTAAAAGAGTTCTTGTGACTTAAGTGAAATGCAATTTTCAAAGCACTAGAGCACTACTGTGCATGTTTAATAAGGCAGTATTGCCAGGACAGCAGAATGGAATAGCTTTACAGAGTATATCTATTTTTTGTGAGGGTATATATTTACTGAATACAGGAATAGACCCAAGTCCTGAATTTTGATCTACAAGTAGAAAAACCTGACTGTAGCATTCAGACTTACCAGACGAGAGTCTAACATTTCCAACCCAAGGAAAACTTCTGATATAAATTTTGTCTAACAGCTCATGATCATGCTGTGTATAGCAGAACTTTTTTGGGGTGGGAAGGAATGTTGCCTCAATTTTCCAGGTTCTTGGATTATGAACAATGAAAACTATGATGTTAGTTACCTTAAACCACTTGAAAAATCACCTTCCCATTACTCACAGCAAAAAAATTAAATATATTTGCACCCAGCAAAATAAAGGGAATTGAATGGTATAAACAGGGCAGAATTGCAAGCTGGTCAAATGTCAATTTAAGAGTCTGTGGAAGGATGCAGAGCTGCTTCACCCGTGTGCCGTAGCACCAGATCTGCTATGTCTTTTTTGCATCCACTCATCCTAGTAAAAAGCTCATTTTTCTCTTTGAGGCAGAGAAAGGAGCGAGAAAGGAAGGAAATCTGACGATGACAATACTACTGTAAGGAGTTTCAGGGTTCCTGCAAATATAAAAACAAACATGAAGGAGTTCAGTTTGGGCATTGGCATAAGGATTGCAAAAATTTACACCGTGAATCTGAGCTTTACTTGAAAGAAAGAAAAAAGTGTATACACTGTGCTTGTCACCTTGGTGTTTGTTGATGTAAATTGAGCAACTGCATAGAAACTGGGAAGCTTTGAATTTACCCTTCCAGCACACCTGAAGGCGCATGAGTCACAGCACCAGCTATTTAATTTTTTTTTTTTTTTTGGCCACCCTGTCTTTGTG
>VYZM01009765.1:129717-142741 GCA_013398915.1 Dromas ardeola
TTTTTTTTGGCCACACTGTCTTGGTGGTGGGCAATTTCTTCTCCTACACTAGATCCACAACACTTCAATACCAAAGTGAGGAATGCTTTCTCCCTGGGGGATCCCCCATATCACAGTGCTGCCACACGCTCTGCATAGCCATTTCAGCATTTGACCTTTGCTCTTTTTGTTTAAAGGAAGGAAAGAGTTTGGTTTTTAAGGGAACAAAAATTAATTGTTTTCTCAGAAATGCTTTTATGATGATAGAACAGCTGTGCAAGAAAAAAAAAGAGAATTTATGCTTAAGCAAAGGACAGGGAAAGGTCAGAAAGCAATCTGTAGGACTGCAGAAACACTGCAGCTATTCATCAGAACAATTTCTCTGAGCGATGAAGGGAGAAGTAAAGCCAATTGCATATGCCCCAAATACAAAACAAAAATAAAGTTAAAATAGACGTCAAGATGCATTTTTGCACTTTTTTTGTCCTTGTAAAAAAATACTGTAATTCCCAGGCCACTACCACATCAATCACATTGTGATCTGCTGCTAATAAGGCTGGAGACAATGCAATTTCTTGTCAGTCATCAATCATTTCCTCTACGGATGGATTTCATGAGCAAAAGAATCCACAATATGTGAGGCCTGTTTTTATTGTGAGATGTTTATTACTTATGAACTATTGTATCATGATTTCCTTAAGTAATTATGGATTTTTCTTTGATTTTGCCTATCAGTTCTTCTGCTAGCAGTTTCAGTATGTAACCAACCCCAAAAAGTTTACCATGGGGAAATGACTTGAATATCAAAATAAAATTTTGGGATATGAAAAGCTTCTTGTGGCAAAGTAAACAGAAAGAGAAGACTGTGGTATATTGAAAAGTATTATATTATGTCACCCTTCATTCCTTCTGAGTAGCATATTTTTCTGGTATTGGTTTGAATGTGATGACTTAAGAAGTCAGGCACTATTGATTATCAAATCAACAGAGCTGCTTGGCCTGGAAGATTTACTCAGAGAAGTAAAATAACAAAACATAGTCCTAGTTTATCGTGCAAAGCACTAACCTTGTTATTTCTTGGCAGTTGACATGAATTCCTAGTGAAGGTAACAAAGGAAAGTATTCTTGCTTGCCTCCTATTAGACTCACCCAACATCACACCTTCCAACTGCATACTGTGGTGCAGGTTAGAAAACCACAAGAGACAGAGCAGTGTTCACCTATGTCCTTGCTATAAAGAATGGAATTAGTTGAAAACAGAGAATATAGTCTTTAAAAACATGTTCACAGCCATTTCAGTGCTTTTAGAGAGGGGAAAGTGTCAAAGTGTTAATGAAAAATGAATTAAAATATCAGTCCATAATCCAGCATCAGGTAAAAAGATTGCCTCTTTCTGTTACAAACTTGGTTTTCTCTAAGTGTGGCTGGAAGGGAGCAGGGTACAGATATTTGCAAAGTAACTCTCAAAGTTTGACTTGGAAAGCAAAGAGAAGTTAAGAAGGAGTTGGAAACCAGAATGTCAAAGGACAGGAGCTTTCCTCTGCTGCCAAGACAGCTTCATTAAGGGAATTTAGTGACTGGTGACCCACCCTGCCTGCAGGATTTCCGGTACAGTGTGTAATGTAAAAGCAGAAGAGCAGTTTATGAGGCTAGAGGTTTCTTTAACATCACAGATACTGATGAGAAGAGCCTTCACATTTTTTCAGTTGAAACTGTAGGATTAATACCTTTTGAGAAAGCTTTTAAAATGATTAGAAAAAGCAACAGATTGGATGATTTTGTGTACCAATAAAAGCATATTGAAAGAGAGCTGCTGAGAGACATTAGCACCTCAGAAAAATGTGATGAAACCTTCAAAGGTGTTGAGAAGACTATTTCAAGAATACAATGAGAATATCCTTTGAAATGTAAGGGTAACAAATGGTCACAAAGACTGCAAACTGTGCAAACATTTGGAAAATTATATTCCCATTGCTACGTCCTTTGTCACAATAATTTCTGGTCAAAATAAGAAAAAACATGGAAATAAATGAGCATCTTCATTCTTCTTTTGTATGTAAGATTGTCTTTCCCTCACTTGTCTGCCTTTCTTATTCAGGCACATGTGTCCATAGTAAACTGGTCTCTTACAATCATTGATTTTGAAAATTCAGAACATACTTTAGGCATTTCCAAAGGACTGACATAGATGTGGGAGCTCTGTACCTTCCCTTACCCTAGCAAGTTCAATCTCTACCCCAGTTTGAGCTACTAAAAGATTTGATCTGGTTATGGATGGATAAAATTTTTAATCCAAATGCTGGCCTCCCGATTTATAAGATATTCAACCCAAAGCTCACACCTATGTAACTCCAAATATGTTTCTGAATGAGATTAGGTAGTTTTTTGTTTAAATCCATGTTTATCCTAAAGAAGTAACCATGACATTGTGCTAGTGGGAATTTATTGTTCAACAGCTCAAGACTGTGCAGTACAGTCTGCCATACCTGCTATGACTTACAGGCATTCCTGATGCATTTTGTTGTTGTGTTATTTGATTTAAATAGGTAACAGATATTAGTACTAATGAGAGATGTGGTTTTAAACTACCACATTAAAATCCTGGGTGTATAATTTGACTTGTTTGTAAGAAGTATTAAACAGGATTTACTTGCTTAATTAATGAAAGCTGAAGCATTGGTTCTATTGTGTTTTTTTTCTCAGGCAGTTCTCCCAAACTCTGCCTCCTGCACTAAAGCATTTACCTTTAATGCAAAACGGTCCATCATAGGCAGTTTTGGAGCAGTCACAGGAGTAGCCGTTGTATTTCTCGACACATTTACCGCCGTTTGCGCAGTACATCCCATAGCTCGTGCAATGGCCAGAGCAGCCAGGCTTCACCCCTGGTGTGACTTTCGCTCTCTCTTCTAGGTCCAGCGTAACCCCGTTCATCCTTAAGGAACGAATGCAACCTAGGAAGCCTCGCTGGCCTCCTGCAGCACCTGAGAGGGAATGCAAAACTGTAAGAGAACACTGAACAGATTTTATTGTTGCTTTACATTGCTAAGCTTGTGACAACAGCTGGAAATAAGTAACTTCTTTGTAAAGGCAAGGAGTTGCCTTCTAATGACAATGGAATCAATAAATTCTAATGGTTAGATACCATACCGTAAGTAAGCATAAATACTAGGTGTGTTTGCATTACACTGATTAGACATTAGAGATTCTAGCCCCCCACTGTAAGACTTCATTAGATTTCAACTTCAAGATTTTTAGAGATGACAGTGGAAGACATGGACTTGGCTTGATTGCTAGGGTATAGCTTTACTCTCCATATGATTAGCGATGATAGATGCTAACAATAATGCCATACTATGATATGCAGTGTCACATTTTTTAAAGCCATGATGGGAAAAGAAGGACTAGATTTAAATCTCCACTCTCAGTTGTAGTAGGAAATACAGATGTTAATTTCCAAGCAACATCAGGTATATTGTTTAGTTGCCCGAGTATAGGGTGAAGGATGTAAACACTGAAGAGCTGCTTTTGAAAATCTGGGTTGAGATGGCTTTTCTTAGCAGTCACTAACAACTGTTCCTTTTTTCCCCCTAGTAACCACTTGCTGAAAAATGTGATTTTAGCTAGGTAAGTCTTGTCTGAGGCTGTATTAGAAACAAAGAAAAACCTAAAAAATGGAGGCAAATAACAATGAGTGGCTGTCATCCTTTCTCCTCATCATCTCATCTCTTTGATTACTGCAGTGCCGCAGGTGCTGAAGAGTCCCTGAGGAGATCTGAATGCTCATCACCACAGAGCACAGAGGCTGATATTTACCTGAATGGGGAAGAGGACTAAATACACACCAAAGAGAGAGGGCTGCTTCAAATCAACTGCTGGTGATTTGGAGTAAGAGGAGGCAATGCTTGGTCTCTGACGAGTGCGTGGGGCAGAGGGCATTACGGTGTGATCCCATTCTATGTAACTCATATACACTGCAGTGATGAAAAAAACCCTAATACGTCTAATTGCCCTCTTTCCCCTCCTGGTGACTGTCCTAGCCCCTAGGATGTGAAGTCAACATCCCTCAGGCTCTCTCGCTGGGCCAAGGAACAGATATTTATTCTACAGAAAGTGGAACGAGTATTACTCTGCAGGCCCTGATGTTTAAGGTGTTCATTTGGGACACTCCAACTCAAATTGATGCTCTGTCTGAGTCTGGGTAAGGATTTAAATCTGTTCGTTGAGATGTGTGCTCAAATCACCAAGTTATATGACATGGATATGATTCAGAGAGAAAGAAAATTTGGTGCAGATTTGAACATTCAGTTTTTGGCAATAAAGGTACTAGATATTTTAAAACATTGCTCACGTTAGTAATAAAAATCACCATTATTAACAGTTCCCCAAGAACTCAGACTAGAAAAGAATGCAGCTCTTCCTGTTTTCAGCAAAAGGCTTGGAATTTCTTTTAAAATGTTAAGGCTCCCTCTTTTAAACAAACTTCACATTTCAGCTTATTTTGAAACTGCCTTTTATTGGGATCACAGTCAGCAGTAAAGGAGAATCTGAGCTTGTAAATAATGACCGCACATCTGGTGACACATTATACACAGTTAGCAGTGACACCGTGCTGTTTACTAAGGCAGTGAAGACTTTAAACATCATTTTAATTAATTTCTGCTGTTGAACCCTGACTAACATGGGGAAAAAAAGATATAATGTCTTTTTTTTCTTCCCTCTTTCCTCTTCTCCTGTTAAGAGATATCTAGAGAGGTAAGAAAGTGCTTCTTTGCTCAACATTTCATGCAGTTCTGATTCCAGCTAACGGCACTTGGTATGTCTGCACTTCGCAGCCCTGGGGCTAACAGTCAGAGAAATAGAAGTGCTGCCGGAACAGCCTGCCCAAAATGAAGGGGTGACCAGCAGCTCCAGAAATCAGCTGGACTAACTTGGTTCCAGGGTTCCATTTGTGTGACACCGTGTGACGCTTTCCTACACTGAATGGGCAAACAGCCCATGGGGCTAAAGGGAAAAGACTGCAGTGAGAGCCGCGAATGCAAAAGTGCAGGCAGTGATCAAACATAAAGAGGCTGCAAGTGCTGCCGAGGCTAGGATGGGCACTGCAGGCACATGCAGTCCTGGCAAGACCTATGCAGAATTTTTCACTTCTGTGGTGAATAAGTGCGTGTGAGAGAGACACTCGGCAAAAACTGAGGTTGGCACTACTGCCTGTTAAAGGCACTTTCAGCCAGGTGGGGAAAGGCAAAAATGACAAGTTGCCAACACAGAATATTTTTCTCTTAGTTGATCTTATTTCTATAATTATGAACATGCTTGTCTTTTCTTCTTTTTTAGTTTTTCCCCCCTGTGCTGTCATGCATGTCCTTCAGGAGCACAACTTCCCACATTAAACAATCTGCTGCTGGCAAGACATGAGGCAAGGAGCGTTTAACATGTGAGAGCAAAGCCCGGTTACATGCTCTGCATCTTACCAACATAGAGCTGGCTGTACAACTCCAGTCGCGTGTGTCCTTCTGTTGGTGCTTTCCGGACCTCCAAGGGTAACTGGTCTACCTGCAGGCTGGCCTGTTTGACATTCCTCTCAGCGTTGACCCGATGCCACTGGTCATCATTGAGCTGGTTGGGAGATCTAACGACAATTTCCACAGGCCCATTTCCAACATCAAATGAAAAGGAAACCTCTGCAGCAGCTGAAACACCAAGCAAAAGGGAACCCATCTTACATTGTAAACACATACACTTATAGATCCTAAACAGATAGGAGTCATATTTACTAGAAATACACACTGTTCAGCCACCTTTCAGAATTTATAAGCACCTTCAGTTCCTTCTAACTTGAGTAGGAGTTAAAGTGTCTCTAAGGAAGCCCTTGTGAAAAGTTTCTATAGCATGTGATGACAATCAAATCAGTTGGGCTTGTAAAATTTAACCAGAATAAATTATATCCTTGAAGAGGATATTTTACTTCCGCTAATAATTTCAGTAATGGAAAAATTTGTTCACCAGGTTTTAGAAGAAAACATCAACAGACCCTTCAAAAATGAAATTAATTTTTGATATCTGCAGCTTTCGAGTTCCCATAGGTTTTTTTTTTTAGGGAAATATACATTTTAATAAAAATGTGATGCAGAAGTCTACATTGTTTTTTTCTTTTGAGGGGCAATTAATTTTTACAATGAACTAACAATGCAGTGGTAATGACCTATGTGAGATTTTATGGCTGAAAAAATAAATTAATTCTTAGCAAGCACTACAGTGCTCCATTTATAGTGGATGATTCAAAATGTGTGTAGAAATTTTACAAATGTCCATTAGGATCTACTAGACATTCCTCCAAGTCATCCTTGGCAAACTATATAATTGATACTTATTGTTAAACAGGGAGTGTGATTAATAATATACAGATGACTTTGGAATGAAGAAATACAATTTTGACTTTCTTCCTGATATTTAGTTTATATAATTTGGGGCTGTAAATTATATTATGGTGGCAAAACATAAGATGAAAGGGTTACCAGAAAATGGATTATCAATGATAGCATTCACAACAGAGGATAGCAGATAGAAGTAAAGACAACCAAGAGTTCCATTTAATTTGTCTTATTTACATATAAAATAAAAAAGCCGCAGTGCCCTTTTAATTCTGGAAAACCTCAGGTGCCCAATTATGGTTTCAGTGTTCCAGTACAGCTGTGGTTTCTTGTTTAGTTGAATTAATAAAACAGTCTTATAAAAATCTTACACAGCAAGGCTATTAAATTGTGGTAGCACTACTCCATGTTCATTATCACTAACAATACTGATAAATAGTGGGAAATATTTTTGCACATGGCCTAATAGATTTTCACAAGATTATGTCAGGCTAAATTAAATGCATTTTTATGAAAACTGGAAGGATAGGAATAAACTTTTTACAGAGAATGTTCTTTCAAAACATATTTATTATACAACTGACACCTTTTTTTTCTGCAAAGGTGACTATTTCTAAAAGAAAAAAATAAAAGCATATTTTATTGCTGTTGTACTCTCTGTTCTCTGCTGAATAAAATATTTTAATTTCTTGAATGAACTGCCTTTCGTAAGCCATGAATTTAGTCTGTTTGGCCTTTTGCACTTTACAAGACAGAAAATCTGTATAAGCCAAAGCTTGACATTAAAGGAATAAAGATGTTTCATTTTATGTTACTATGTCTTATAACTCCAGCACTTCTGCCAATAAACTCAGGCAAATGAGGAATTTGAGTAAAATCTCTCCAGAACTTAAGTTGTATGTTGTGGTCAAGTCTATTTTCAAGGTTGTGTGTGTAATTCTTTACTTTTTGCTTTGAAGAACTGCCTCAGATCTCTTCACTGTCAGGCTTGAACTTCTTCCCAAAAGCCGTCTATTTACAAGTCCATAAAATGAGAACACCTTAGCAGACCTTTCATCTTATTCTGAGGCAACTGATGACACTGTTGATATTGTTTGTGGGTACCTCGAGTACAACCCCATCCAGGATTTTGAAAACCTCTGCAAGAATTCTTCTTTGTTTGAAAGTTCTTCATCTTCTGGATGGAAGTATCTCTAATTTTTTAAAGGAAGATTATTCTTCCTTTAAAAGAGAAAGTGTAGAGAGTTGGCAAACAGTGATATTTCAAGTACAAGTTCTGTGCCTGCATAGTTTAGCTTTATGCATGGCTTTTAAACTGAAAGTTTCACAGCCTGAAAGACTTACAATGAAATTCATACTTATTGGAGAAAATTATTCATTCTGACATAAGAGTACCATTTGTATAAATTCATATTATATTTTTATATTTAATCTTATAATTAGGGAAGGCATTCCAGAAAAATCTTCTCATCAGAGGCTATTTTCAGTGCATGTACCTGCTGACATGCTGAAATTTAGAGAAGGCAGTACAGTGTCTATGTCTTGCTGATCCATTCCTAAGCAACCTAAAAACACGGCTCTCATAAACCAAAGGGGAGGAAATGTATTTGCTAGACTGATGGACTGAAAAGACATGAAGTATGTCAATGAGAAGAGCTTTGTAGATGGGCAGAGGCTGCATGACAGCATGTCTCACATGCGAGTTATGTTGTTGGTTCTTAGCCTTCATTCTCAGTTTCTATTGGAATGAATTTTTTGAATTTACAGATTAAGTGTATTCTCCAACCAGGGGCATCTCTACGTAAAATGGCTGGTACTTGTACCTTAACAAAAATGGATGAACATCTGATAAAAGGCACGTTAGTCAGGCAAAAGAAATTATAACCCCCCAATAAATGAGACAGGGAATCTGCTGGCAACTGACATGGAGAAGGCTGAGGTACTCCACAACTTTTTTGTCTCAGTTTCCACTGGCAATTACTCTTCCCACATCTCTTGAGTCCCTGAATCTCAAGGCAGGCACTGGGGGAATGAAGTGTTCAAGGTCAGGTTGGACAGGGGTCTGAGCACACCGCGCTGCCTCCGCTCCTTCCTTTTCCTCTACCCCAGCTCTGCTGCTGAGCATGGTGTTGGGTATGGAGTGTCCCTTCAGCCAATGTTCAATTGTCCTGGCTGTGTCCCTTCCCAACTTCTTTGCTACCCTCAGTCTACAGACTGGGGAAGAAGTGGGAAAGGGAGATAGCTTTGACGCTGTGCAAGCACTGTGCAGCAATAGCCAAAACACTGATGTGGTATCAACACTTTTTTAGGCACAAATCCAAAACACAGCACCATATGGACTGCTGTGGAGCAAGTTAACTCCATCTCAGCCAGACCTAGTACAACAAGAAATTTGTTCAGAAGTTCAGCTTAAATAGTTCTGCAGAAGAGTTGAAATTATTTAATTTTTCCTAAGTTTGGTTTACTTTTCAATCTCTCTATGTCTACACATACAATCCTTGCATGATGTGGCATCTTTGACTCGAATACATCCTTGGTTGACCTGACAGTGGTATTATGTATATTCTGTCAAATTTTTGAAGGGGATGATTAAAAGATATCTAACATATATGTGCACATGTGACTATTTATTCACAGTGACCAAATGAACCAGAGCAGGATCTTTTCAGAAACATGTAGAAAATGAGCTGCATAGGTCCCACAGGTTTCTACTGGTCAGTCACCTTGTAGCTCATGAAGTGAGTTTTCCTTATGATCATTTTATTTTCTATTCTACCAAACACCACAAAACTCAAGCCAGTTGTTCTAAGAAATAAGAATGAGGATCAGACATTGAACAAATGTCTGAAATCGCTCAATTACGAAATAAAAAAAAAAAGAAAAGAAATGTGAGGTTTAGTTTATTCAATCAGTACAATGTTTTGTGATGGGAACTTCATAAAATGGAACAAAGGTGAATTTTTTATGTGCTCCTGCCACATATATTCACTCAATAAACTGAGGCTTGTGGCTTAGTTTTACCCTTTCTGTGCCTTGTGCAATTACCTATAATTAAATCTGAACACATTTCTTTCATCGATTCAATTTTCTAAGGTCTCAGGTCATTGTCAGCCATCTGTTCAGAACACAGAAGTGCAACTTTGTCAAACAAAATGCCCTTCTCACTCTTTGTTCTTTGTTCTTATTTTTTAGTGCTATTCAGATGCACCATTTCCTCATCTTAAATCTGTGAGGCATTTGCCTACTAAAAGGAAGGGACACAACTGAGCCAGCCTGCAGGAAGACCTGGATGGGCTGGACAAGTGGGCTAACAAGACCCTTATGAAATTCAACAAGGGCAAGTGTAAGGTCTTGCACTTGGGAAAACATAATGCAGGAGTGCAGCACAGGTTGGGATCCACCTGGCTGGAGAGCAGCTCTGGGGAAAGGGACCTGGGGGTCCTGGTGGACAGCAAGCTCAATATGAGTGAAGAGTGTGCTGCTGCGGCAAAGAATGCCAACAGAATTCTGGGTTGCACCAACAAGGGCATCACCAGCAGAGATAAAGAACTCATTACCCCACACTATTCAGGGCTTGTCAGGCCACACCTGGAATACTGTATTCAGTTTTGGCCCCTGCTATACAAAAAAGATGTGCACAGGCCAGAAAGGGTCCAGAGAAGGGCCACAAAGATGATCAATGTACTGGGAAGTCTGCCATATGAGGAAAAGGCTGAGAAAATTGGGTTTGTTCAGCCTCGAGAAAACATGGCTTATGGGAGGCCTCATCACCATATTCACGTATTTGAAGGGTAGCTACGAAGAAGACGGAGACTCTCTTTTTATAAGGAGTCCCATGAAAAAGACAAGGGGTAATGGGTACAAGTTAATCCTGTAGAGATTCTGACTGTACACAAGAGGAAAAATCTTCACAATGAGAACAATCAGTCACTGGAATAAACTCCCCAGTGAAGCGGTGGATTCCCCAACATTGGACACTTTTCAGATGCAACTGGACAGGGTGCTGGGCCACCTTGTCTAGACCGTGCTTTTGCCAAGAAAGGTTGGACCAAATGATCCTTGAGGTCCCTTCCAACCTGGTATTCTATGATTCTGTGACTGCATTGTCTGTGGGATTCTGCGTTCCTTGGGTCCTTCCTTTCAAGGTTTTCTGGTAGATATGCTTTAATTACACAGAATTTCTGAGGCTCAACAGCATGGGAAGTAGCATGCACTTCTATGTCCTTTGCTATGCAGAAGGTCCGGCTAAATAAGCTGATAAACTTTTCTGGCATTCAAGCAGCTAGGTCTCCCATTTTCCTAGAAGTCCTTGTGTTGCAAGTATCTTTTTTTCCTATTTTCCTACTTTGATCCTTTTTGAATAATTGCAGGCTAGTATCTCTAGCTATAATGAAGCTGCCAGCAAAGAAAGAGACGCTGACAGATGGGTGGGTGCTCACAAGATGCTAAGCAGTCGGTGGAGGTTCTCAAGATACATCAGCTGTGAAAAAAAAGAAGGAAGGGTTACAACCCTCCTCACAGTCAGTTTTGTAGGCCTGTCTATTTCTCTCCTTCTCTCCCATTATCTTTTCTCTGAAACACATACTTTCATCTCCTCCCTTGTACTTTTTTTTCCTTACCTCCCCTGATGTATTTTTATACCCTTCAATGGGATTCACTGATGTTTTAGTTGAGTTATGTCAAAGGGAATAGTATCTAACTTTAGGATCCTTTTGAAATACCATTCTTAGAACATAAATGCCTTGTTATGGCTAGAATTGGAGCTCACTTGCTTGGCTGTAAACCAGGATACAACAATAAGCTTTAAACTGTAGACTAAAACATGCCAGACATATATTTCCCCTCTCCACTTTGCCTGCTTGTTCCATGAAAACAACATCTTGAAAATATTCTATCTCTGTAAGGGTAACACCTGCCAAACTCCTTGGACAGTTTGTTTGTAAATAGGCCTCTGACGAAGGGCTGACTAATCCAGCAGACAGAATTCAGTGAAATGATTGAAAATGAATGAAAACTTAAATCAACAGATAGAGATGCTAAGTGTATCTAGGGGTAGTGGTTTATGTATCTTTATATGGAATCCATCACCAGGGTCAAGATCAGGTCTCATATCTGTAGTCACTGGAATCCTTCCCATTGAGTTTAGTAGAATCTGGATAGAAAAAAGGGCTTTCCAGGAACTGAAAGCAGCTCTCTTGTCCACCTTTCCCACTTTACTCAGACAGATGATTTTAAAGATAGTTTTACAAAGTCATCTCTAAACTACCTGCCCTGCTGCCCTCATTTGCACAGGGATGGACATGCCAATGCTGACATCCAAACAGTACTGATAGGTTGCTGAAAATATGTGGAAAGGGCTACAGATGCTACCCTGAAGTGCCATATTGGAACACAGGACCTGCTTTGAGGAGGCTACTTCTCAAGGGACACAACTGAAAATTAAAGCCACCAAAAAATCTGAGAGAGAAATTGTTGAACCAAGATGCTTTACTGCAATTCAGGAATTACTGCGTAGCTTTGGCTGTCTGTTAATAATCAGGTAGTTGTCAAAAATCATGATCATATTTACAATAATTGGACTAAGCATCTGGAAGACTTCATCATTTGTCTAATTCCCAAATGAAATGGTCATTTGAACTAATGAGCGAAAGCTTCGCTCATTTGACCAAATGACAGTGCACATCTATGCCCAAGACTGCAGTGAACCCTGAGCTAAGTGCCAAATGAACTAGCTCTGGAAGCTGTACAGCTGCATCAGCATGATGTTGTGCCAAGAGTAATTAGTTCTAATGAGAGGCTATACTGCACCTAGGATCAAACCCAGCATAGCTGAGTGCTGATTTATGTGGACATATGATCTTCTCTTAGAATTAGCTTAGGTATCTCTATAGCTTGGGGGTTCATTGTACAGACTAGACACACTCTACATTTGCCTGTAGGTTAACAAGTCAAACAAAAAAAAAATCATGCAACTTTACACTCTCTTGGATCTTACACAGTCATTTATGTAAGTGTCAAGAAGGAAAACAGGGTGAGTAAAGCTATCACTTTCAGTTAACATCATTTAACATCCACTTCTTATGGTATAAATCCATTCACAAGACACAATATAATAACAAGTGAGGCTCAGTGTCTTTCTGAACCTTTAGAACAAGCTGATAATCTGTATGGGGCAAACAATCCATTGGATAATCACAGAATCACAGAGCCATAGCATGGTTCCGGTTGGAAGGGATCTTTGAAGATCATCTAGTCCACCCCCCCTGCCATGGGCAGGGACATCTTTCACTAGATCAAGTTGCTCGGAGCACCATCCAACCTGACCTTGAACACTTGCAATGATGGAGCACCAACATCTCCTCTGGGCAACCTGGTCCAGTGTCTTACCACCCTCATTGTAAAGAATTTCTTCCTCATAATCAATCTAAATCTACCCTCTTTCAGTTTCAAACCATTGTTCCTTTCCCCCTTGTCCTGTCACTACAAGCATTCATAAAAAGTTTTTCTCCGTCTTTCTTATAAGCCCCTTTAACATAATGAAAGGCAGCATTAAGGTCTTCTTGGAGCCTTCTCTTCTCCAGGCTGAACAATCCCAACTCTCTTAGCCTTTCTTGATAGAAAAAGTGTTCCAGCCCTGTGACCACTTCTGTGGCCCTCCTCTAGACCCACTCTAA
>VYZM01009765.1:143236-158733 GCA_013398915.1 Dromas ardeola
TAAATAGTGTTGGTGCCAGTACAGACCCTTGAGGGACACCACTCGTTACTGCTTTCCACTTGGACATTGAACCATTGACTGTAACTCTTTGGATGAAGCTATCCAGACAGTTTCTTATCCATCTAACAGTTCATCCATCAAACCCATCTATCTCCAATTTAGCGGCAAGAATGTTGTGGAGGCCTGTGAAGACCATATCAAAGGCCTTACAGAGGTCCAGATGACATCAGTAGGTCTTCCTTTGTCCCCTGATGCAGTCACTCCATCGAAGAAGGCTGCTAGATTAGTCAGGCACAATTTTCCCTTGGTGAAGCCAAGCTTGCTGTCTCTAATCACCTTGTCAGGTCCCATGGACTTACGTATGTTCAGGTTCCTCAGGTGGTCTTGAACTCGAGCTGGGTTACGATGGGAGGGACTTTGTTCCCCCAGTCCCTGCCTTGATGTTGAGGGACTTGAGATATGTGGGAAGGGAGAGTACCATATATATTGATAAAATATTACTTCCCCGTGAAAAAGGAGGTACAGTGACTGCTATTAGCATTAATATTTTGATGATATAACTGAAAGGTTAGTTTTTAAATATGAGTGATTTCAGACATTCTGTAACAGCATTACTGATTTATGGTCAGTGAAATTCTTGTTGCCTGGAGAAAATATTTTTAAAGACATTTTACCTTTAGTCGTAGGAAGTCTACAACTATGTATAGAAAGGAGAAGAGAAATTAACTTCTCAATGAAAGGTAAAGGAATGAAAACACATATAACTGAATGACTTTAACCACTAAAGTTTTGGAAAAAATGATACCATAATATTTAGAAAAGAAACAATTTGAAATCCAAGGGTGTTCTTTTTGCAAATATTAAAGAAACCAATTTATGGTGAATAGGATTTATTAAATTCCTCTGCAAATTCATCAGAAATACAGAACTCTGCAGAATGTCTGATGCTTCTTATGACCTTTTCAGTGTGTTTTTGTATGTCTTCATTTTGAAATTTTCAGAATGAAAAATAAAAAAAAAGGCTTTGTCAAATGCAGAGAAGAGCATCCTCTGAAGTGGCTATCCTTCTCATATTTCTGATCCTCATTTTCTCCACCATTTAGTCTGCAGCCTGAAGGCACTTGATTCATTCTCTACTGTGTGCAGTATCTACATTTGGTAGCTACAACTTGCAGTGACATTTCTTTGCGAATGAACAGGAAATTAGAGCCACTGAGAGACGTTGTCCCGATTCAACAAGAGCTGATGTTTTCTTATGCATATGACTATGTTCTCACACTGTAAGACAAGACTGCACACAAATAAATTGTTTTGCTGCATATTTAAAAGATGTGAACTTTAATACATTGTCCTTCTTCTATGATACTTTCACATCTTCTTTCTGGTAAGATTTACAGCTGGACCAGTAATTTCAACAACCGGACAAATAATCACTCTAAGTCCCAGCTTTCTGTTTCAGGAACCAAGCATTTTGGGATTAAGGGGAATTACATACGTGAAAATCCTTCTTTCAGCATTTCATTTTATGACTGTTCAAATATATTTTCATATATCTGGCTGCCTAACTGAATAGGTAGCTGTTTTCTTGTTCCTTCGTTGCCTGTGGTGGATTAGACTCCCTCTACTATAGTAATCTTCTACTATTGTCTCCATGCTGAGCCCTTGAAATTCATTATCCTCACCTGTGGTTTTAATCTTAGATATTCAATATATACCACTTGACTCAGAAGTACTGTACTGCATTGCAGCATAGTCCTGGGAAATTCTGGGACTCCCGTAGTCTGGGATTCCTGGAGTACTGGGAAATACTGGGGAGAGGAGATGACAGAAAAAAATTGCAGAAAAGGCAGGTGAAGAGGAGGTGGATGGAAGCTGGAAGGTAGGAAAGATAGTAACTAGTGGTGTACCCCTGGGGTCAATCTTGGCTTCAGTCCTCCTCAAAGCTTCATTAATGATCTAGATGATGACAGGGAAGAGTGTACCCTCAGCAGGTTTGCAAATGTCACAAAACTGGGATGTCCATGCTGCCATCCAGAGGGACGTTGGCAGTCTGGAGAAATGGACTGACAAGAACCTCATAAAGTTCAGAAAGGGGGAGTACAAAGTCATGCACCTGATGAGGAAAAACCCCATGCACCAGTACATGCTGAGGGTCACCCAGCTGGAAAGCAGCTTTGTAGAAAAGCCCCTGTGGGTCCTTGTAGACACCAAGTTGACCATGAGCCAGTGATGTGCCCTGGTGGCAAAGAACCAAAATAGTATCCTGGGCTGCATTAGTAGGATTGTTGCCAGAAATTCGAGGGAGGTGATCCTTCCCCTCTACTCAGCACTGGTGAGGCCACACCTGGAGTACTGTGTCCAGCTCTGGGTTCCCCCGTGCAAGAGAGACATGGACATACTGGAGAGAGACCAGTAAAGGGCTACTAAGATGATTTAAGGGACTGGAGCACCTCGCATATGAGGAAAGGCTGAGAAAGCTGGGACTGTTCAGCCTGGAGAAGAGAAGACTCAGGGGAGACCTCATCAATGTATATAAATACCTGAAGGGAGGGTATAAAGAAGATGTACTCAGGCTTTTTTCAGTGGTGTCCAGTGACAGGACCAGAGGCAATGGGTACAAACTGAAACACAGGAGGCTCCCTCTGAACATTAGGAAACACTTTTTCAGTGTGAGGGTGACAGCTCTCTGTGTGGATTTAATTGAAGCCCACTGTAATTTTTTTCATCAACTTCAGTGAAAAAGAATACTGATGGACTGTAGGACTATTAGTTTGCTGATGATAAACTGTTGCCTCTGTTTCCCTTGGTTAACCTCCAATACTGAATACTTGCCTCTCTGGATGGAATTGGAACCTAACAGGGAGCTGGTCTGCTGAAGTTCATGCTAGATAAGACTACAGTGATAGTTGCCAGTAGAATGAAGAAATAAAAAAGTATATTAATTACCAGCAGTGTATCACTCACAGTGAATGTGTGTTTCTAGAGCATGACACCAGGATGGCTTTTATCTGTATTTATATGGCTAGGGGATTCTAACAGTATCTACTAAATGAATTTTGCTAGTGTGATCTATATTTCTAGCAGCTAGAAGTGTGCGTTATTGCTTTTCCCCCCACATAACTCAGTTCCAAAAAGTAATTCACAAAGTCCTACATTTCGCATTTTTCTCCAGTGCATGATTATTCCTCTTGAATTGCATTAAGAAAGTCAAAGAAATTACAGTTTGTTACAAGCAAATATATAAAGAAATAAAAAATTACAGGTCATTATTCTTCTAGTCTGTTGGCTAGTCTGTAGCATCAAGCTTAATTTTGTTATGCACATGCCACTTGCACCAATATCCATCCCTATCTAAGTATTTTGAAACACTTGCAGGTGTACTGCAGTGCTTCCTTACTGCTGTTTTACGTGAGTTCAGCTAGCAACACTATTTTCCCCTCCTTTCTGTTTTTCAGTATTTAAGGTATAATAGACTGGGATACTACTGTGTGGAGTAATTTCCTCAAGTGCATGTTTACAGCTGCACTGTTTCAAGAATGCTAGTATTAAAAGTGGTCTATTCACTACCACAGTCTGCTCTCAAAAGGTTAAGAAGTTGCATATAGAAAGAGGCATATCTGTTAGATGCAGCACTTCTCGGTTACAGCTTGTTTCTGGTAGGGAGCGATCATGTCAGTGAGACATTGTGTTTCCACGCATACACGAGATTAGATTATTCCTTTGGAGCAGAAGCTGGAGCAGAGAACAGTGCAGATTTATAATCTTTCCCCGGGTTTTCCCTAGGGTGGTCCAACCTGCTGTCTGACTGCAGCTGAGGGGGAACTTTTAACTGCTGGAAAACTGCCTCAACCTTTTCCAAAGCACACAGGCTACTTGCAACTGGCTAAATGCTCTCCAGGTGCAAGGTAGTGAAAAAAAAATGGTCCTGGCTTCTCTCACCTTGTGGATGGACATAAATTCTTTTTCTATTGGCAGACAACCACTTACACATATAGTTTGCAATATTTTGGAAAGGTGTAACTACATGGGAACTCAAGATGAAGGGAAATCAGAACTGAATACAGCACCGTCCTCATCATGAGTAAGCATCTGTGTGAGGACAAAGATAAGAAGGGATTTGATTTTGGTAATAACTAAGACTCAGTTACTTTTATTTCACTTTAAAATAAAATCAACTATCAGTCAACCAATCAAACAGAAATACCGGTCTTCCTACACAGTAGATTAGATTGCTTTGGGGGATAAAAAAATATTGCATTTAAATGAAAGTACCAAATTTTCTCATGAAAGATCATTCAAAGGCCAAATGTGCCCTAAGAAGATAATTATTTATTATCATTATTTATTAATTACTTCAGTTATGCTAATTGCACTCCAGCTGTCTTGTAGATAAGCACTTGGAAACAACTCTCATATTTTTATGATTATATTTTAGTTGATGTAGCAATTTTCATCCATGGACATCAAGAATGAAAAATAACATTATCAGTCCTGCATAAACAAGGAACCAAAGCAAAGATATGTGAAAGTATTTGTTTAAGGTCAAACATCAGACGGCTAGAGCAGGGCCTGAAAAAATACCTACTTTCTTCACTTCTAAGGCAAAAAATACAATTTCAGATACATGACGTTACCTCCCATCCAGCCAGCCCTCTTCCAATAACTACTTAGCTGCCAGGAAGGAAGGAAGGAAGGAAGGAAAGAACGAACGAACAAATGGTGACTCAGTTGAAGGTCTCGTTGATTCCTCTCATGAGATGAAAAATATAGCAGCAATATCTTCTGGTCTCTTTTGTGAGAGATTATTCACACAAAGGGAACTGTAGTCAGTGCACTGAGTGGAAAAGGAGAGGAGGCGTGTACTTTCCTGTCTGTAGTGGGTTATAACATTCTTCATTATATCCTTTTAACTGCAACACTTTACCATGAAACTGAATTGGTTCCATGCAACAGAAGACACCAAAACAAGGGGGAAGCACAGACATCAAAACAGAGCTCTCCCATGCAGCATATAAAAAAGTTTTGTGTAACTGGTAGTTATTTTTTGTTGGATGAAAGGCAAAATAAAAGTGGGTGATAACATTCATGAAATCAGATCATGTCTGAGCACGGTAAAGTAACAGAGATATTTTTGAGAGGACAGAGTGGCTTATTCTCCTATGAAAAATTGCTATGAAATTGTCATGGTTCTAGAATGCTGAGCAATGGTTCTGAGTACATACAAGCAGATACAAAGGATATCAACCCCGGTCTTGAATATGTCACATATCAATATCACAAAAATCAGCCAAAACTGTAAATTGTGCATGACCCTAAAAGTGGTAAGAGCCTGGTGCAGGCCTGAAAAGTAGACATCAAGACTGTCACTCTTCTGTGGTGTGATTTTGAGAAAGCACATTGCCCGTGTCCTTTTCTTCCTCTTTTCTGTGGTATTTTTCTTATTCTGTAATTTGTGTATTAGCTGTAGGTTCTGCTGTAGACTGTGATTAAGACTTGTAAAGGTATTTGGATGCATGGCTGGTAGCTACTGAAAAACTTTTATGTCTGGCCAGGTGCTCATGATGTTATGAATTTATTGATTTTTCTGCCTGGCCATGTAAGTTTTTGTCATTTGTAGTGGCTGTTTTATAAGCAATTTTTCATGGCTGCTGTTTATTTCTCCGTGGCTTTCCGGGGGTCACCATCAGGGTAAGGACCCTGTTGCACTATGCTCTGTACTAACACAATAAAAAAGGCTATCCAAATATATGACTCAAGTTTACCTGTAGTGTAGTAACTCAGTATATGAAAAGGATGTGTGTGAGGGGGCAGGGTATATAAACCTGGCTAACTGTGTCTCCCTTTTACCTAAAGATTTAAACAAAGATTTTCTTCTCTAAAAACTGTATTTGTAATAATCCATGGTTGCCAACATCCAAAGTAGACCTCCCCAAAATTGAAGATGATATCTTTGGTATTGTTTACTTTTTTATTTTGCAGCAGGAAAAAAAAAAACTAGAAAAAATACGAAGCAGCAGTACCATGGAATGGTACAGGAGCGTAGGAGACGGAATTGATAAGCTGAAGGTAAAAATGTGTGCTCTGACTTGATAATCAGAAGTAGGGAACTCCTGAAACACACTGCCAGAGGATAAAGGGCACAGCTGCACAGTATGTGCTCAGTTTTGACCAGTATGTGAGTGAATGACCTGCCTGGTTTAGCCACCTTTTTGTAACTACTTTGCTTCACTGTACGCATGAGTCCCACAAAATGTAAAGCCAAAGGAGATCCATTCCTATTTCCTGCTGTAACCGTGGAAAACATAAAAGGGTGAGTGAAAGGATGTATGAGTGGATAAAACATTTATTGTTAAGAATTCGTACTAATAGACACCTGTCTGCCGTGCACGAGTAGGGACAAAATGCACTACAGCGATCCAAGCTTTATTTTAAAAACAAAGTCAAGACATTTAGGTCAAGAGGATACAAAAAGTCTAAATTATGCAAGATAGTGTAATGGCTGTCTTGTGATAGTAACTGCCTTCATGCTCTTCTTAAAAATAGATTCACTGTTTTACTAACTTTGAAACAAAATTTTACATGAATGTTTTTTCTTTTCTTTTAAAATGTAAGTAATTATACGTGTGCAAGGTTTCTGAATGAAAAGTCAGGAGAAGAAATATTCTTTTTCCTTGTCCTCAGAACTGTAGCAAGGCAAGTGGAGAGACAGAGACACAGAGACTGAATTGAGAGTGGTTTAAAAAGTAATAAATTTTCATCATGATCTAAAATTATATTTTTCTAAACTAGCATTTAAAACATGATTAAATGCTGCAAAGCGTTAGGAAAATCTGTGGCCAAAACTTTATATGAACATTTAGCATCTACCACATTATAATGTTCTTGCAAAAAGTTAAAAATAAAAAAATTATATTTACTTGAATCAATCTAGTGACATAATTTGAATTAATTGTGCATAAGTATTTGAAGCATCATGGATACGATTTTATTATTATTAAAATCACCTCTTTCATTATATTTTATCATTTAGCCACAGAAAATCTTTTTCTACTTTAAATCTGAATTGCTTTGGTGAAACAATAAAGAATAATTTAGACTTTCAACAGGCTAACTAAGCAATTGCCAATGCTTTATCTAAAAAGTCCAATTTAAAGAAATAAAATAGTTCACAGTGTACCAAGACCCTGTTTAAACACTCAGAAAAAAGATTCTCAAAAACATCCAATTGAATTAGGACCAGAAGATCCATTGGATTCAGGCCATGTAGCCTCAGCACACAATGCAGCTTGGTTGGACCATTTCAGATTTCCTTACTCATGGCATTTCAATGTATGGGATGATGTTGATGATTAGGATTAATGGCAAGAATTAAAGACCCGAGTGGTACGGGTGACAATATAGTTAGTGGGTGTCTGCTAGGACACCTGACTAGGAAGAACAAGTGGATTCTAGAGACAACTAGAAGTAGCCTCGTGTTCACAGCCCCTGGTCTTCATGTGGGTCTTCAACCACGCCAATATCTGCTGGAGGTACGACACAGTGGAACATAAGCAAGGTTCCTGGAGATCATTGATGACAATATCTTGACACAAGTGAAAGAGAAGCCAACGAGGAGAGATGCTCTGCTGGACCTCACACTCACAAAAAAGGAAGGGCTTGCTGGGCACATGAAGGTTGCAGACACCACCAGCTGGAGTGATCATGAGATGGTGGAGTTCAGGATTCTGAGAGGAGAGTGCAGGGCAAAAAGAAGATAGGTTTCTGCAAGTACCTAAGTGCTACTTCAGTAGCAAAAAAGAAACTAGGGAAAATGTGGGCCAACTGCTGAATGAGCAGGGGTCCTGATGACACAGGGCATGGAAAAGGCTGAGGTAACGAACTCCTTCTTTGCCTCAGTCTTGACTAGCAAGACCAGCCTTCAGGAGTCCCAGGCTACTGCAGGACTGCTCTTGAGTATGGCACAGCTATAGTGTTTCATAGAGAATGGCCTGTCTTTGAGGCAAGAGGGACTATTGTTTCTGAAATACGAAGTCTGGAGCAGGATGGTTGGGCCAGATGACCTCCAGAGGTCCTCTCCGTACTCAATCATATTGTGATTGTGTGACTCTGTGATTGCAGACACTGTGTGGGCTATTTACTTACTGAAAGAGCAGTTGAGATTCAGTTTAGTCCTATGGGCAGGATGTTTCCTTTGCTCAGATAAGCATTTTTAAATATTAAAGTATTTTCTGGGGAAAAAAAAATAATTGCATCTCAGGTGGGTCTCCTAGCTATTAGGTCTACCCCTTCATTCACTCCATGGCTCATTAAGAATGCCATTATTCCTGCAAAGTGGTGAAGAAAAGATTGATATTCAATGGCATTGTTTCCATGTAATCTAGTGATCAGAGCATCCACAGACTCAGTGAAAGGTAAAAATCTGAAACTCATGTGGGCAGAGAAAAGGAATGCACTGGGAACACCTGCCAAGTCTAGCCATGTAAGGTAGGCAGAGCAGTGCCTACTCCACTGAAACCAGAGCTCTTCATGTGCTACTGGGCACATCTGGGCATGCCAGAGGATACATTCTGAGAAAATTCCTTTGGAAAATTTAGGCTGACACAGGCTTGACACGCTTCCTGCTAGGTGGCAGCTGAATAGGTATTTTGAGTATCAAAATTTTATACTGAGATCCTTAGGCCTGCTGGTGGATCTAGCCTCTGACACCATTTTTTTCAGGAGGAGACACATCCAGTGAGGATGTAAAACAAGTTCAGTTATTACTATCAAGAAAAGAGGAATCTGGTCCTCCTAGTTTGTTTTGGAACATGTTGCCATTTACCCTGCTGCAGCAGAAAACTGGGCTGGAGAAGTCAACTGAGTTCAAAGTGGCATCATGCTACTACTTACCACATGAACTAATGCAAGAAGTCACACAGTCTCTTCAAAAAGTAGCAGGATGAGAAAGTCTTTATGCATTAATTTGTTGACTTCAGTTCTACATGTGAATTTTTATTTCGAATTACAGGAAATTACAAAGAAAATGCAAACTAACAGAGTTACCATGGTTTAATGACTTAGTGCCCAGATTTTACCCTGCAGCTGAGCAAGGTAAGAGTGCACATAAAGCCAGTAAGCGAAGCAGACATCACTTTCTAATGTATGGCAGAATACAAAGAATATGAAAGCATACAAGGGACTTAACAAAGTTAATGTAATGGATATCCTTCTTTGATTAAAAAAAAACCCTCTGATTTTTGGAAGAAGAGAATTGTTGCAGATGTAGCATATTTGATTTTCTTCTGAAAACAGCAGAGATGGAAAATAGTATTACACAGGTTGTTAATGAGATGGATGAAATATGGGTCATCAGAAAATTAAAGGACCTCTAATTTGGTTTGGGTCAAGTCATATTTAGTATTATAATTAATAACTTTGCACAAGAAGTCAGTGTATGTCTATTTTTTGTTTTTTTGCAAGAAACACAACATTGGAAAGATCAGAAAATAATACATGACAAATGGGATCTCAGTGTGATTGGCCAAAAGCTCCCAGGATGCACCGGGCAGGGTAAGTATTAATGCCACTGTACAAGGCACTAGTAAACCATTATCAGAATTAATGTGGATAGCTTTGATTATCTGTGTTTAAGAAAGAAGAATTCAAGGTGAAATGAGTAGGGAGAACCTTATTAGCATAACCAGAGAAAGGAACAAGAGAAAATATCTTATGAGAAGAGATGATGTGAGTTTGTCTTGCTTAACATAGCAATTAAAAGCTGAGAGAAGGTATGATTGCTCCATAAATACACCAGGGGAGAGTAAATGCTAGGAAGGGAAAATAATTAGTTCAGCCAAAGAACAATACTGAAATAGGAATGAATGGCTATAAACTAAAGATGCAAATAAAACTGTTAGGAATTAGAAGATTTCTAACCAACAGAGGTGTCAAAGTCTAAAACAGTTGTCCAGCTGGCAAAAATTCAAACTATTGTCAATATACACTTGGAAAAATTTAGGGAACTAGGCACGGGTTATGCATCATGGTTGTCTGTGACAGCAAGGACCCAAATTCAAGAACCCAGAAGGCCTGTTCCTGACATGTACCCAAGACATCCAGTAATTTTGTGCAGTACAGTAAATATTTACTTTCTGCAGGAAAAAGATCAGCATACATGAAGACGGTATCAAAGCATATGTAGTTTCAGCATGTAACAGAAAGTAGAGTGGAAATGAGGGCAAAGACCTGAAATGAACTAGTGGGTGGTAGGGCTAGCAAAGGTTTGCCATGTGTTGCATGTATTTAGTGCAATACAAACCCCAGTTAGGCAGAGCTATGCTTTTTGAATCCCAAGCAGTTCCCACCTTGAACTTTATGTGAGCTGTAACTGATTTATAAGACACTACACATAAAAATGACTATTAAAGTGGCATTTATCGCAATGAGAAAAGCATCCCAGCACCCTTGAAAGGTGAGGGGTAATGCTAAGGGGATGCTGTACGGCACTGTGCAGAGCAGGGTCATGAATGCCATATTGACACTGAGGCAGACCAAAGTAGAGCAACGTGTACCCAGCAACTCATACCATGTCAGAGTCCAAGCCACTTACAGAAGAGCTACTGATGACCTAAATTTCCCCACAGCCCTGTGCCTAGGATTTTGTATTGGTCAGTTTTAGCCAGTTCCCCAGCTGGGATGTTTATTTGCTGCCTTTGTCTTGCTCCCACACGCCAGCCTGGGCACCTATCCCCATCTGCTAGTTAGGAACAAGGATACAGGTGGAACTGGCCTACTCAGCTGGGCCATAAATTGCCCTCTTTGAATATCAGGCTTTTCTGCATCACCTACCTCATCTGAAAAGGAATCTTATCTTTAAAAGAATGGCGCTTGCAGTTCTTCAGACTAGATTTTTTTTTTTTTTGCTTATAACTTTCATATTGTCCTGGAATAGGATGAGTGCTTGCAAGTACTTCTGCAAAAACATTTGGGTCAAAAATTTCCCTGAAGAAATGTAATGTTTTTCCATTTAATTTGATAACTTCTTACTGGCCCCTGGGACGAAGAGATTCCCCACTGCCCTATGCATTCTTTCACACGTGGCTAATGCAACATGCTCTCCTAAGGGGTTGTTTTTCAAAAAAATGACCTTCTGCTAGGAAAGCAAAATAACAACTCAATTAAAAGAAACAATAAAGGTCACACCAGTTTCTCCACACAGCTAGAAAAATAAAGCAGTGGAAAATGTAAGCTGCATTTACATTAACATATGGGAATTCAAAGAGTATCATGTGGAAAACTGATTGATATGGTAGAATTCCATTTTAGGATGCCTCTGGAGAAAGAAGTGATGAAGTTATTAAAATTTGTAAGAAAATATATTAATCAGTCATGTGCTAAAGCATTCAGTCTGGAGGAACGAATGCTGTCTGGGCAGAAGCAAACAGCAATGGGAATCGCGGTCCCTGGTCTGTCACTGCTTCTTGTCTGATTTTGGAGAAATTACTTATGTCTCAACTAAATAGCCTAGAAAAAGCAAAGCACAAGAAGCTACGTAGGACTTTTCTCTCCAAGTGCAAATGTTAGGTATTGGAGCACTGTCAGTAACCCTTGCCCACGCAGCAAGTAGACCCATCCTGAAGCCATATCCCTACTCTCATTAGCAAGCTACTCCATGTAATTCCTTTCACAGCAGCCAAGTGATGGCTCCTTGGGGAGACTTTTAGGGCAGCTGGCATTGCAGGGGTTATCAGGCAAGTGACATCTCTGAATGTAGGCTTTGTAAATATTTCTAGCTTTCTACAATAAATTAATAAGAAAGCTCCTTCCTCTCTTACGTGTTCATGCCAGGATCAAACACAAGCTGACCTTTATCCCTCTAAGCCTCATCCTTTTTTCTGTTGAAAAACTGACTTGCTGTTTACTTACTTCAGAATAACAACAGTGAGACTCAGTTCATTAGTGTCTGTAAATTGCTTGGAAGTGCTGGGATGAGAGGAGCTACAGAAGTGAGCAGAGTACCTTTTTCATTAGAATTATATGACAGCATCATTAAGAGAGTTTTCTGGAAACAGTTTAATTCACCACAGGCTTTCTAGAGCAACAGTCCTGGAATCTGACACAAAACAGTGATGGCAGACGCTCCTTCCCAAATTCTCAGGAATATGCCCCTTCCAAAATTTGCTTTCAGGAATACATCTCTTCCAAAACTTGGATTTCTCTTGATCAGAAAATTCAAATGTGGTCTGCTTGACAAACATCTCACAGGTACGAAGTAGTTGGGTTTTCACAGTCATAACTCTTCAAAGCCTTCAACCCACATCTCATAAATATACAAACCCACACTTTTGCTCATTTGACCCTAGTCAGATACGTTGATATTCAGCCAGATTTTAGATAGCCCCCTGCCTGATGCAGAGTTTCAAGTTAGGATCCTGGAGTCCTATTTCCCTGAACCTCAGTCGCTCTAGCCAGGCTCTGTTATGCAAAGCTACCGTTTTCAGGGAGGAGTGACTGCAAGGAAGAACTGAATGGGCAGGGGAGCTGAGAGTCTTCAAGAATTCAAAATGAAATTCCTGGCATGTTTTGTTTGGCAACATTCAACCCTGAAGTGCTTAAAAAAAAGAACATTAGGATTGCCGGCGAAGACCTGGAGGATCCATGTTGCTGTTGGCTGACATACAGCTGCTGTTTCATCTCTGTTTTGCATGTGCTAGGTCTGCTCTCAACCTCTGGAACAAAGGGATAGAGGTAAAGGCAAAGGATGAATTAGGGCAACGGCCAGCTAAACTTGTTAGCTGTAGTAAGTGGGTCTCTTATGGTAGAGATGTGTATCTGATGGGCCATGCAGCTTATTTCAGTTCACAGAGTACTGCATACTGTAGCCAACTCCCTACCACCTCTCAGACCAAGTGCCAGCTCTACTGCACATACACAGTATTGCTATATGGAGAGCGGACACTAAATTTCATAGGGACTCTGAGGAAGATGCCAAACGGTCCCTCAAAACGATATTCAAACTTTTCGGTGGATTGTTTTTATGAAAGGCACTGACAATGAACTGTCTGAGCCCTGGCAGGCTTTGTAGACAGCAGGTTACATACCTCTGGGTCCTAAAAGGTAGGTCAAGGTTAAAGAAGGGAAAAAATGCCTATGGCGAGGGGCGGGGGGGCTCCTATAAATGAAAAAATGGTGTTCTTAATGGTGTTTTTATAGGAAGACTGGATTTTAGGTTAAATCCACCCAAAACTGTATAGGAAAGCTGTAAAAGAGAAAACATCTTTTTTTCTCGCTCTAAAAAACAGTTTTAATGCAAAAAACATCTGGAAATTTTGACCAGAGATGTATGGTTTCTGGAAGCACTGCTTTACAGAAAACTTTATACCTTATCCAACTACCTCCTTTCTACGCAGTGATCCTAGTCGTTGTCAGCTGACCAGCCAGCTATAAAAATAATGGGGTTCTGTAGATTTACTGATGTATGTAAAAACTGAGGCTTCAGGTAATTCTACATCTCTGCCAACTGTTCCATGAATGGTGACAAGTACGAGCCTGCCAGAGGAGCTGCTGGATAAATGGAATAACTAAAGACTTCAGCCACATTCATAGTAGCATTTTATCGCTGTTTTTTTCATGACAGTCTTCCTTCTCAGCTGTTTGGAAAAGCTATTTCCTAAATCAGAGAAACATATTCTTCCCTTCCTTCCTGTATTCCCCCTCTCCTCAGAGATGGCAATCTGGGGCTTTGCTGAAGGCACATGAAGTTACTCTTCAAGATACTGCAAATTCCACCTCCTTTTCTTATGAATCTAGAGAGTTAGAAAATAATCTGTTCAGTTATTAGACCTTAAGAAGCTCCAAGACAGCACACCAGTAAAATAATTTAATGACCATTCCTAGTGACAACTCTTGTGCTCAGAATAAAACACGCAATAGCAAACTCCTTTCCAAAGACTTGAAGCTAAGAATTTTTATAGACTGAATGATTCGTTTCCCTAATGCATTCACCGAGTGCAGCAAGCTGATTATTACGCTGGATATTGTAGAACCTTTCAGTTCCTGGTCTGCAGAGCTAAGCTTACGCATCACTCACCATTTAACCTTCATTAAATAAACGTGTAACTCAGAAGACAGAATGAGTTTCTCTTTGTTACTAAACCCACAGTATTCAACTCTTTTGGAGCTGTGACTGGTAGAACATTTAAGTCACAGAAAGGCCTGTTTTCTCATGCTCTGAAAATTTCAAGCAATAGTTTCCAGGAAAGAAAGGGTAGAATGGATGCAATTATATCAAACAAACTGCTTCGTACTTTTTAGCAAATACAGTCAGGACAGTTTTAATCAAGAGTATATTACTACTTTAAACAGCAATAGTATGTTTGACCTCACAGACTGTTTTTACAGATGATATTTCAATTTCTGTCATCGAGAATTTGTAATCTAAAGTTTAGATTCAGGGAAGGGACACGAGGCAGAGGTTGAATTTATGCATATGCCAGATCACAGCAAAGCCAGTGGATCTCAAGCATAGGCTTAAAATTAAACTCCTGTTTAATGATATTCTGGATACACTGCCACATGCTTTCTTGAACTGCTGCATCTGTTGAGTGAGCCACTGCGGCATGATTCTTATTTAAACTGTGTTGAATTCAAAAGAATTATAGCCACTGTCAAGTCACCTTTATTCACTGGTATTGTCACCTTCCAGATAAGCGGACAGCATGGCTGGTCTGATAAGGACAGTGTCTGAGAACACCTTCCATACAGTAGAAGAGCAAGAAACTCTGGAGATTCCCAACTCAGCTGACTAGAAGTACTACTTAAATTCAAAGTGAAATTAAAAATAGCTGCCACTTAATTATTAAAGGGCTGTGCCCCTTGTTGATACAAACGAGACTATTCCCTGTGACTCACTACTCCCTGTGACTCAATAGGAGCTATTTTGATTCATACCAGTTGCAGATTACAGAAAATTGGGATTAAGCAACATCAAATAAATTCCTTGTAGAAAGAGGGAAAGAAGCTGTCACCCACTTGGAACCTGGCACTTTACTCTTATCAGGAGGGAAAATTTAGTTACATTTTAAAGGGGTCTCCTGGTGGTTTCTGAATTTCCACATTCTAATCTGTGTGTTTAGGTTTTGGGAAGTGTTGAAAATGGCTTCTTGTTTTAAAATTAGATGTGCATGTGTAAATCACATTGAATTCCTATAAAAATAGATTATTTGGGGTATGCAAACAACTTCTTCTCTTTCAACATTAGTAACTTTTGACGATGACTTTTGTGCATCAATATTTAGAGCTGGGTCCTTGGCATCCACGAGTCGCTCCTGCAGCAAAAGGAAGCACAAATGCTTTTCCTGGTGCTGGAGTGCAGAGAGGCAGCCTGCTGCACTCATGTAACCCTGCTGCTGCAATGTGTCGCTAGAGGCTGTAATCACAGCTGCACATAGCACAGCAGGCCTGTCACCTCTCCCATTTATGGCAGGGTAAACTGGATTGAGGGATAATAAGGAAACATA
>VYZM01009765.1:168092-178449 GCA_013398915.1 Dromas ardeola
TTCATTATTTCCTTTTTATTTTATTATTAATATTTAACTAAAGTAGTTTAGTTCCTTCTAAACTCGTAAATCTCTTTATACCTCCTCCTCCTCTCCTTGTACGAGAGGTGTGGGGAGAGCATCTGTCGTCTCCGTCATTGGCCAATTCGGCCAAAACCACGATGCTGACCACCAGCCAGATGTAGCCCCATTCACTACAATCCTTTGAACCCTGCCATTCAGACAATTCTTCATCCTTTGCACTGTGAACCTGCTCATCCCACAGTTGGACAACTTCTCCAGAAGGATGCTGTGAGGGATAGTAGCAAAAGCCTTACTAAAATCCAGTAACACTACATTCACCGCCATGCCTTCATCCACCAGGCAGGTGACCTTATCATAGAAGGATATCAATTTATTTAAACAGGACTTTCCTTTGTGCCTCCATGTTGACTGTGCCTGATGATTGCATTATTCTTTAAATGCTTTTCAATTGTACCCAGTATAATCTTCTCCGTAATTTTTCCAGGAACTGCAGTTAGACTAACAGGTCTATAGTTTCCTGAGTCTTCCCTCATNCTATAGTGTCCTGAGTCTTCCCTCATGCCCTTTTTGCAGATTGGAGTAACATTGGCTAGCTTCCAGTCAGCAGGGACCTCCCCAGACTCCCAAGACTTTTGGTATGTGATTAAGAGGGGTCCTGCAGTAGCATCTGCTAGCTACTTCGGTACTCTGGGATGAATCCCATCTGGCCTCATGGACTTGTGAACATTCAGCTGATACACCTGGTCCCTTACAATTTCAGTGTCCACAAATGGAAAATCCCTGTTCCCATACTCGTGGTCCACCAACGCAGGGGAATGGGCAGCTCAAGGTCAATCAGTGTTATTAAAGACTGAGGTGAAAAATGCATTGAATGCCTTCACTTTTTGTTCATCCCTATTAGTCAGGTGAGCATCTTCAACAAGTATCAGTCCAATGTTTTCTTTAGAACTCCTCTTGATATTAAGGTACTTAAAAAGCCCTTGTTATCTGAAACAACACTGACCAGTTTCAACTATAACTGAGCTTTGGCCTTTCATGCCTTCTCCCTGCACAAACAAACCACTCCATCCTCTTCCTGTGAAGCCTGACCTTGCTTCCAGAGATCACACAATTTGTTTTCCCTCTTGAGCTCCATGAGGAGTTCCCTGTTCAGCCAAGCTGGTCTTCTGCCTCACTTGCTTGACTTACAACACAGAGGAATTGGTTGCTCCTATGCTTCTAAAAGGGGTTTCTAAAAGACTGACCAGCACTTGTGGACTCTTAAGCCCTCAAGAGAAGATTCCTGGGGTACTCTGCTAAATAGCTCCCTGAATAGTTTAAAGTTTCCTCTCCTGAAGTCCAGGGTAGCTACTCTGCTGTCCATTTTTGTCATTACATTGAAAACTTTAAACTCAACCATTTCATGATCACTGTGGCCAAGACAGCCATCTACCATCACATCTTCAAGAGTCCTTTTCTCTATTCATAAGTCTAGGAAGGCATCTTTCCTAGTTGGCTCACTGAGTTCCTGTGACAACAAGTTACCTCCTACAAACTTCAAGAATCTCCAAGACCTGCTTGTCACAGCATATTTTTGTTCCTTCTAAAGAATGGGAGTGTTAAAAACCCTGAGAGATGGAGGGAATCTGGCAGAATTGGGCTGAGAGTCTACCTCTGAGAGGATTTGCAGGAGGCTTGCTGGCATCTAGAGTTTCAAAGCCAGGATAAGGTCAATATGTTCAGGTGCAGGCAAATAAGAATGCACATTTGAAGTGAGAAACTGTGCTTACGGTTTTTAACCTCTTTGATGTCTATAGTATACTTCAAACTTGAATTAATTCTTTGAGGCTTCTCTTCTGGGAATTCATTAAATGCATTTTTTCTGAAAGTGAGATCCTGAAAAAGGTTAACTGTCTTTGTGCATTTGGGTGGTGGTCTTCCACTGATGCTCTTGACTCCTCCAGTTGTTGGAAGGTTATTTGGTCTCCACTTATAGTCCCTTGCCACCTCTTCTTTTACTGCAAATGCCAAAAGTTCTGCACGCCTGCCACTGCTGTAGCAATAGTTGACTTCATTACAGAATTGTCCCCATTTCACTCAGGCCCAAGGTCTAAAGCCCCAAACTCCTTTATGCAGAACAAGATACTGAGGAGAAGGTAACTGTCTTTCAGGAATTACAAATGCAGGCTAGCCTTGAATTGCTTATTTAGAAATGAATGAGAAATGAACAGATGCCCTGTTCTCTGGGATCAACTTGAATACTGTGGACAGTAATGAAGGACATAAGACAGCTTACATTAAGATTGCAGTAAGATGGATAGCAGTTTATCTCCTTGCCGTTATAAATTATCTGTTTTCATAAAGATTCTCAAGTGACATAACGCTTACAAGACATAGATCAATGGATATAAACACTAAAGTTTGCTTTACTCTGCCAGTCACTGTATTTGCTGAGTGAGGGAAAAGTGCAATCACATTTATCAATGAAATGTTGGAGTCAATGAACCAGATTCAGTGATGCAGAAAAGTTTCCAGCACCTGCTGTGTTACTTGCAATCATTTTTGGAAGATAATTTTTCAAAAGTCTTGCCTTCTGCTCACAATGCCTAATCACGATGCATACCCTGTCACTGCTGGCATCATTACTTTCATCCATCTAAAGAATGAAAGGTCCTGATCTGGCATGGTTTACAACCTGGAGCTGTGTAATGTGCTGACGGAGCTTTAATGATGCATGTAAACTGGTGTCCTTTCAAAATTTTTTTAAACAATAACTGACCTGCAAACATCAGCTTGATCACCCCTGTGCCACAGTCAAGGCAGTGTGTAGGAACCCTGCCATGATGCCAGAATGGTAAACATTAAATACAAAAACCTGCTGTTGTCCACAAACCACGTTACTAACTCTGAGAATCTGATTCTCTGTTGCCTTGTAGATATTGGTGGGTGTTGATAGCCGTGTGAATCAATTGTAATAGCTTAATACTGCATAACCACCATATGCTCAGCACATGACTGGGCAAGTTGTAAGGCAAAGACACAAGGACAATAATGTATGAAAACAATGACCTTTCTTAACAGCTCAGTTCCTCTGTGGTACTAAAATTTATTCCCTGTCTGGTGGAGGTGAGCTGCAGTAAAGGGTAGTTCTCATACCCCTCCTTTCTGCTCTCCAGGTCCTTGGCTAGTTATGTGAACAATGAGATGCAGCTCTAGAGTTCAGTAGAGGCACAGAGCCATTGCACTGACCCAACACTATGTGGACAACATGATCCAATAACCATTTCTACTTCTGACATTCCCACTTGCTATCCCTGCCATGACTTTTTATAAGAAGGATGTGCTGGGTAATCTTTACACAGCTCTTCCCCTCTATATTTTCTTATTTCTGAAGGAAAGTTTCTCTGCTTAGGGTGACATTTCTGTTTCTGTGTGTGGCTTCAAAGTCACCAGTGTTTGGCTATGGATCTGACCTCAGTGTCCTGGCTCTTTGGCCATCTGATTTGTGTTCTCCTTGAACAGCTCCACTTACACAATTGAAAATGTTCTTCAGAATTAAAATGTAAGATGCAATTTAGTCTTGATGTAGCACATTAACTATTCTTCGTGTCATTGATTCCAGAATTACCTGTTATTCACAGAGATCATCAAATTATTTTGCTTGATCTTCTATTACTGGATGGATTTCAGAGCCTTCTTAACTAAAACTGATAATATTTAACTCAAAAGATATGACTAGGCCCTTTAATGAATCATAGCCCTCTGAGCTTTGATGAAAAGACCTATGGCTAAAACCATTTGCTTGAAGTATTAATTCAATTCATCAGGTGCACTAGTACAAAGTTATGCGGTTCTACTGCTTATCCATAGAAATATACTTTCAATGACTCCTTTGTTCATGTCCCAATCCCATTTCCTCAAAAATTAAGAAACGGTTAAGATGTACATCAAACTTATAGTTAAGGAGTAAAACTATAATCTTCATTCTCATGTTGCCTCTCCAGTTTTATGTCGCTGTGACATTATTCCAGGTCAAACTTCCTACAGTATATTTTCTAGGCATGTGTTTTTTACTGATGGTTGCTATTTATACTATCTAGTCCATCAATTAAGAGCATTTGTGGAGAATTTGAGTTCTAGAGATGGACAACCTGTGCTAATCCAAACAGCCAAGGGCTTAAAAACAGCTCTGAGGCCTCCCAGTCCTAGACTGCTCTAGGAACTGAGAAGAACCACTGGAGTCTACATTACGCTACTGTTCCACTCCCTAAACTGTAGCTTTGGCTAGAATATCTGCTGTCTTATGTGCTGTGGCCCTGGACACGCTCCTCGATATGTCTATGCTGACCTAGCCTTTTCCCCTTCAGTCACTAATATCAGACTCTGGAAGAGGGTCTTTGAAAATTATTAATTTCTATGTCGAATATGACAGAGACACTTCAGATGTGGCTGCGTTTGAGCCTTTCTTCCATTCACTGTCTGTTCGTTACCTTTAAAATAACTCATGAAGACTATCACTGTGCCCAAAGATCTTACTGTGATCTTACTCGATCTTACACTCTCTCATCAGTGTTCTAAATCCAAGAATGCAAAGAAAGAGTACTTACAAAATTTCACTTTAAAAAGAAAAGTTTCTTTTAAGTGGTCCCCTAGAGCCTTGTGCCTGGCTATACTCCCTTTATCCACATTTTTTAGTCTTAACATTACCATTATTACCATTGTTAATATTGTTATCAGAGAGTAAAGTCACAGGGGCAAAGTTACTCAGGTGAGCTCACTGGTACCTGTGTTAAAGGTTCCACTTCTCTAGAGACCCCTTCCAACCTCAACTATTCTGTGAACTATATTGTGAAAGTACGAACAATTATCAGAAAAAAAAAAAAGTGGTTCTGGCTCGAATAAAAATGGCAATCAAGTAAATCTCCTTCAAAAATTGAAATGAAATTATTATTTCGGAGGTGAAACGGTTTGTGAAAGCAAAACACTACTCTACATCTACAGAAGATCTGAGTCTGACCTCTTTCATATCATTCTGGCATGGCTCTACTGTTCATGGCATTACACCCAATTTACACAAATCTTAGAGCATTTACTCAACAGTTACTTCCCAAATCTTTTCCATCTCAGCCAAAATGATATGCAGTGAAAGAGAAAACGGACTGTGAAAAAGATCTCTCAAAAAGAAACAAAGATGTTTCTTTCTCTGCCTTCCATTTCCTTCCTTTCCTTCCTTTCTTTCCTTCTTCTTTTTCCTTCCTTCCTTCCTTCCTTCCTTAGGTGCTAAATGTGCAAATGAAACAGTCAAAGGAACTCTATGAAACAGTCAAAGGAATGTAGGTAACGGAATGTTTCAGCTGGCATTTAACAACAAAAGATTGCAGAGAAAACTGCCTCAAGACATTTTACAAAGCATGGCACAAAGTGGGAAAAGCATGCACATCTAAAACTGGATTTCCAGACCAAAAAGGAATCCCTTGCAGCAAAGATTTTTATCTGAAATGGAAGGATGACTTAGAGTAAAGGTACTGTGCCACATATTAGTCATTCTAAATTAAAGTTCTTGGCTATGACATTCTTATCATACATAGAATCGTCTAGGTTGGAAGGGACCTTTAAGATCACCAAGTCCAACCATCAACCAAACACTGCCAAAACCACCACTAAACCATGTCCCTAAGCACCATATCTACCCGACTTTTAAATACTTGCAGGGATGGTGATTCAACCACTTCCCTGGGCAGCCTGTTCCAATGTTTGATAACCCTTTTGGTGCAGAAATTTTTCCTAATATCCATCCTAAACGTCCCCTGGTGCAACACGAGACCATTTCATCTCATCCTGTCACTTGTTACTTGGGAGAAGAGACCGACAACCACCTCACTACAACCCCCTTTCAGTTAGTTGTAGAGATGATAAGGTAGCCCCTCAGCCTCCTTTTCTCCAGACTAAACAATCCCAGTTCCCTTAGCTGCTCATTTTAAGGCTTGCTCTCTAGACCCTTCACCAGCTTTGTTGCTCTTCTGGACACACTCCAGAATGTCAGTGTCCCTCCTGTAGTGAGGGGCCCAAAACTGAACACAGCATTAGAGGTGCAGCCTCACCAGTGCCGAGTACAATGGGAAAATCAGTTCCCTAGTCCTGCTCACCATGCTAGTCCTGATACAAACCAGGATGCTCTTGGCCTTCTTGGCCAGCTGGGCACACCGCTGGCTCATATTCAACCATCTGTTGACCAATATCTCCAGGTCCTTTTCTGCTGGGCAGCTTTCCAGTCACTGTTCCCCAAGCCTGTAGCGCTGCATGGGGTTGTTGTGACAGAAGTGCAGGACCCAGCACTTGGCCTTGTTGAGTCTCATACAATTGGACTTGGCCCATCGACCCAGCCTGTCCAGATCCCTCTGTAGACCCCGGCCAAGTTGTTTATGGCTTATGGCTCCAGAGTCCAAGATCGCTGAGGTGAAGAAAATATCTCTTCTCTTTTCCTTTGTAAGATCTTTTTGAATCTTGATCTTGTAGGACTGTCAACATATGCAGCAAACTGCATTTACAATTTTAGGCTGCAAGAGGCAGCAGTTTTTCTTGAAGCAGAGTACTAAAATTGGCCCTCTCTTGGCTGGATTTTGAACACAATACTGTGATACAAGTGCTGACAATAATTTTCCATAAATTTACTTCTTATCTTTCACATTATCCAAATGCATTGCTGTTGTGTGAAGTCATTAAATGAGTGTCAAAACATACCGAAAATAGAGAACACAATTCTTATCATTGTTCTACCTGCATAAATAGCAACATACCAATGCAGCAACATCATTTATGGATAAAAATATATACATGCCTACATAAAAGACCTATCAACACTTAAAAAGCAAAGATGACAAATATTTCACTATGTGTTAAAAAGTAAATATTTCTCCACAGTGTTTTGTAACCCTGCATGAGTGTAATTATCTCGTGATGATCAAGATACCCATCACGTTGCATAACTTGTTATGATATTTCTTTCCAATATAAATATAAATAAATGTAATGAATTACTTTGATCATTGAAGATTGCTGGTGAATTTTACGTAGACTCTGCTTGAGCCTTGAAAGCCACTCTATCACATGTGAGATCATGCAGCCCAAAGCAGAAGGCTCCTTAGGACTCCATTTACCAGAGAAATAAATATCTGCCATGGTAGATCTAAATTTTTTGAAAGGGGACATCACAGTCGTGCTTACTATCATGACTACTAGATCAGGCATTTGGTGTTGAGGAAGAGTTCAGGCTATACTAAAGAATAGGAGCTTTGTTCTGTATTTGGTCTAGATAAGAAACTACTCGCAAGCTGTGAAGAGGCTGGGCTGCTTGGCACCAGAGGTGTACTTCACTTTGATGGAAAAACCAAGAAACTGATGTGAATCAGGATCTGATTCAGGGAAACCACCTAATTTCATAGTAATTTGTTGTTGCATGACAGCCTCTGTTCTTGAAGGAAATCCTCTGAAGGACAGAAACAAATGCAGCATTTCTCTAAGGAAATATTGACCATTTCTCTAAGGAAACATTGACATGAGTCAAGAAATGCCTTGGAACAAAGCCAGAGCTAACCCTGGAGATGGAAGCACTCGAGCTGTGTGGGTTAAAGCACTTGAGCTCCAGGCCACTGGAGCACGTACGCATAGCCAGGCACTGAGATGGAGGGCTAGTGAGTTGAGAGCAGAAGCTGACCAGCACAGCCTTCCCATACCCAGCACTAAGACAGGCTCTCCGTGTTGTGCGGAGTTCTTGTCATTTAGCTGTACCGTCTCGACTGGAGTTCGTTAGTGTATATAGAGCTGCACTGCGCCTAGTAAACTTAATGTATGCCTGTACTAATTACCTTGACTGCAGTTTGACCTGCTAAGTGGGGCTGGTCTGGCTCAGAATCAGCCTTCATATTAGTCACTATAATGAAAACTAATCTTGGTCCTCCCTTCTCAGACTATAAATAGGCAGTCTGTAACCAGCATTGCACGTTTCCTGTGTAGTCATCGCTAACAGACAGAACAGCTGGTGAACTAGACTCCTGACGGCGAATCTTGGCAACAGCAAGTCTGTGCATGTGATGATGGGTCACCTTCTCAGACATCTTACACTGTTTGCTTAAGAAGACACTGAACAGAGCATTGGCTTCAACCATCACTAGCTCTGATTTGGGGATACTTCACCTCGTCTGTTGTTGTACTGTGTTTATAGCCATTTGTTTCTGAATTTGCTATGTATTCTTTGGGAGCTCAAAATACAAATGCATACAGGTGTGAAAGACTGGAACTTTAAAATAATTGTCTCAAAGCTTGCTTAAGCTTCTGCAAATCGACGGCAGGCTTGCGGGCCAATAAGAAGCTTGCTTGTATCTATTTAGCACCTTCTGCAGACCATCCTCTTGCTTGCCAGTCACCACCCAAGACTGCCATCAGCTGAAGAGGGTGTGTTGCTCCCCCAGCTGGAAAGGGTGTAGGCCTCTGGCTATCAGAGTGGCCAGACCATGCCTACGTTGTTAACTCCAAAATTGCTGAAGCCAAGCACTGCCCAAGCAGCAAGGGGGTAGGAAAAGCTTATACGGCAACCATGTAAAATGACAATTAGCTGGACAAAGGCCACCATCATGCTAATTGGTCAAGCTACGGACTGACCCGGGCTATTTGGACTATAACTGGTGCGGCGACCCACCACAATTTGGGAATCGTGACTGAGACCACCACCACCATCAACCACAAACCAAGGGGACGCCACTGAGCTTCCAGAGGACCGCTGAGACGTCATCAGGCCTGTGGTGGTGACTATACTCCTGCTACGCTCCATAATTCTGCTTCTCTTTTCTGTCTTTCCTCTACTTCTGCCTTTACTCTATCGCTTGTCTCAGTGACTATTGCTGGGGAATAACAATAAACCTGCAGTGAGTGGCATCTGACCTCGTTTGTGTCTTAATTTCACACTTGGAATCATTGCGAACCTATCCCGGGCCCAATGTAGTCAGACCGGGACGTAACAACAGGTCAAAATACAAAATTTGATGATGAGGAACCAAGTGAAACTCTGTTTTTGCAAGGAAGGAAAAACTGGCACCCATGTTGCATTATATTGTTTCAGTGTAAGTGAACAGTTTTAATATATATTATTATGTACGCATATCAATATTTGTCAGCAATCCAGGGTCTTCCCGTTTTTCTCTAGATGTAATAGTTACTCTCGTATCTCTTCAGTGACAGCACTCTCAAAGGCAAATAATGTAATATGACATAAAGATAACAATTCTTCCCCCCACATCCCCTCTCTTTCTTCTCCCTACCTTCTTCCTTCTCCTTCCCAGAAAAAAACCCACCCCAAACAAGCAAACCAGGAAGAATAAAGATTAAAGCACCAATTAATGGTAGATTCAAATTTGAGTTTTCTGGGAATGTGAGTGAAAGGGTTAGCCAGCAAAGGACTTGCAAAAAATCATCTCAGAGCTCAGTCTCTGCTGAGCTCACCTTGTCATTTCTGATTTCATTACTGAGTTTCTAGCAGAACGGTTGAACCTGCAAAATGTCCTTTCTCTCCCATTTGCTGAGCACAGTAAGCCAGCCGCCACAAGTGCTGAGGCAACGGGGGCTGGGGAATAGGGTGGCAGCAAAGAGGATTACTCCAGCTGCATCTAAAAATGTATGAATTCTGCAGAGAGCAACAGGTCCTGCTTCAGAATAGGACTGATTGACTTCTCTAAAAAAAAAAGGTTATGACTCAGTGAAAAGCTCAAATGCTCATAAGAAGGAAAGAAACATGTTTATAGTCTTCATATGAGTAGCCTAAGAGCAATTCTGTCCAACTATTTATTGAGAAAAGTACATAAATAGCAGAGACAGAAAGATTATTTTGCAGATTAAATCTTTCCTGCCAGTTTTTTTTTTTATTTCTCCATATGGTGAGTAATTATGCAATTTCATAGAATCATAGAATCATAGGGTTGGAAGGGACCTCTGGAGATCATCTAGTCCAACCCCCCTGCCAGAGCAGGGCCACCCTAGAGCAGGTTACACAGGAACGCGTCCAGGCGGGTTTTGAATGTCTCCAGAGATGGAGACTCAACCACCTCTCTGGGCAGCTTGTTCCAGTGTTCTGCCACCCTCAAAGTAAAGAAGTTCCTCCTCATGTTGAGATGGAACTTCCTACACTCAAGTTTGTACCCATTACCTCTTGTCCTGTTGCCGGGCACCATTGAAAAGAGCCCGGCCCCATCCTCCTGACACCCACCCTTTAAGTATTTGTACACATTAATTAGGTCACCCCTCAGCCGTCTCTTTTCCAGACTAAACAGACCCAATTCCCTCAGCCTTTCCTCATAAGAGAGGT
>VYZM01009765.1:178710-204635 GCA_013398915.1 Dromas ardeola
CCTGTACTGGTGCAGGGGGTTATTCCTCCCCAGGTGCAGCACCCTACACTTGCCCTTATTGAATTTCATAAGGTTTCTCTCCGCCCAACTCTCCAGCCTGTCCAGGTCTCTCTGTATGGCGGCACAGCCTTCCGGTGTGTCAGCCACCCCCCCCAGCTTTGTGTCATCAGCAAACTTGCTGAGGGTGCTCTCTATCCCCTCATCCAAGTCGTTGATGAATATATTGAAGAGGGCTGGGCCCAGTACTGACCCCTGGGGAACACCACTCGTCACTGATCTCCAACTGGACTCTGTGCCCCTAACCACGACCCTCTGAGCTCTGTCTTTCAACCAGTTTTCTATCCACCTTACTGTCCATTCGTCTAACCCACTCTTCCTAAGCTTCCCTATGAGGATGCTGTGGGAGACCGTGTTGTGGGAGACCATTTCTTTGGCTTTCACTTACTATGATAGTACTGTTTATATTTTTACTGAGCAAAATCAGTCGTCTTTGACAAGTGCATAGCTGCACTATTTACTTTAAGAGACACCACGATGCAAAGGCAAGTTCTCCAGTTTCAGTGGCAGTTGATACTGTTAACCCCATTAAAGTGCAGAGGAACTTAGAAGCATCACACCAAGATTTAGCAATATTTGCGTTTTCACTGACTACCCAACAGTATTAGCAGCCTCTCCCTTCAGGGAAATAAAAGCTGCGGGTTACCAAATCAGTAGTTCATCTGTTCTGCTCTGCTCTACTCTGCTCTGCGCTTTTGATTCTAGTCTAGTCTAGTCTAGTCTATTTGCTTTTGCTCTATTCCCAGTGACATCAAGATGTCAGTGAAATCAATTCCTCAAATAACTGAAAGAGCAAAAATCCCCTAAGTCTATAGATAAATTTATGGTTAAAATATGTCTATTTGCAAGGTCATTTGGTTTTTGCCCTGCCAAAAGCAAGATGGTAAGCCAAAGTCTAACCTCCACCTTTGTAAGCTCCTAGCTTTGCATTTTCCTCTTTTGTTACCACTTCTTGTAGATTTGAAAATGAATATCAGTGGGAATTTTGGTGTGTCCTCCTCCCACCCCAACCACACATCTATAAATTTTGGCTTGAAAAAGAATGAAACACATTTTTTAATCAGATGATTATTCATCTCCACACTAATCCAATCTGGTAAACAAACTCATCTTACTGCTCTGTCATCACATAAATAGGATGCTTTTAAAAAATAAACAATAATAGAATTGTGTGCCAAATTTTATTTTAAGACAAGATGGATTCTTTTTTTAGTAAGATGAACCAGTATTTCATTGCATAAATGAGATTACTCTTTAAAATGGATAGGGCATATTCTGCTAATTATAGATGCAAATCAGGAAATGGCATATTGACCTTAATGGCTTTTAGTCCTTCTACAACTTGAATATGCCACTGCTATAAAATCTCTTCAGCTTATCCAACCTATTTAATGTTATAAGGAATTTTATCTGACACTACCACAATTGAAGACAGAGATGATTGGAATTAAAAGTCTGGGGAAAAAATATCTGTACGCACAAGAAGCTTTGAAGGGCTTTTTTAAGCTCTGTGCAGATTGCCTGCTTAAGCTTTATAGCAACATGGTAAGCATGGCTTTTCCTCCTGGACACAAAGCCTAATGCCCAGTTTTCTGTTTGCCTTAACTCCTGTGAGTATTTCTGCTGAGCAACTTTAGCAGACCAGCCTCTCAAAGTAAAAGATTAAACCTTTTCTCCTGTTCCCATGAGTTTTAATCTTGAGGGAAACAGAAATAAAAATGAAAAGGCAACATGAAGAGTCACATCTAGCCATAAAGGGTAATAACCAAGTGTAGAAAGCTTTAGATATTGACACGATCTGACGTTACTTCTCTTCGAAGGTGGTTTAACCACAGGTTTCTGCACCAAAAGAATCCAGACTTCGAACAACTGTGCTGGGCTTGCTGCCAGCAAACATCATAACTGAGTGCTGCTATCAGCCCTTCAAAAAGGAAAAGCAGAAAAAAGGCAAAAAGGAAAAGTTCTTGTCCTTCTAATAAGCTTGGCATGTAAACATGCCTGTCAGAGAGATACCCACTCCAAATCCTAAATTTTATCTTAACGGACAAAAGCACTCTGGCCTTGGTTCCACATGGGGCTTAAACATAGGCCTGTCTGAAGGTAAACACTACTTATCAAATATGTCAGTATTTTGATAGGTTGTCCCTTCTGCAAAAAAGGCTGTAGAAAAGAAACTGATATCTGCCTTAATGGCCGCTATCCGTTTGAGCCTCAAGTACTGCCTGTCAGCTACCAAGGAGAGGGCCAAAAAAAGAGAAAAGCTCAGGAGTAGTTAGCCCAGAGCAGTAAAAACAAATGGCCAAACAAAAAAACAAGGCAGAAAACCTTAGCTTTTGTAGGGAGAATACTTCACATCAACAAAAGCCTGTTCTGAAGCAAAGCTGATGGCCCTCAAGTCTCGTTGCTTTTTGTTTCTTCCCTCCTTGTTCCAAAATATATCTTGTTATGAAGCTTTTTCTCATCCAAGCTTCATCACGTGCACCAGCTTCATGACTTGCCTGTTTATCTACCACTGCATCAGTTCCCTCAGTATGTGGGAATGTGCCAACAGGTTTTCATCAGAAATTTGTGTCAGAAATAGTGTGGCCAGCAGGACTAGGGAAGTGATCGTCCCCCTGTACTCGGCACTGGTGAGGCCAGACCTTGAATACTGTGTTCAGTTTTGGGCCCCTCGCTACAAGAAAGACATGGAGGTTCTGGAGTGCATCCAGAGAAGGGCAACAAAGCTGGTTGAATGGTCTAGAGAACAAGTCTTACGCGGAGAGGCTGAGGGAAATGGGGTTGTTTAGTCTGGACAAAAGGAGGCTGAGGGGAGACCTTACTGCTCTTTACAGCTACCTGAAAGGAGGTTGTAGCGAGGTGGGGGTGTTGATCTCTTTTCCCTAGTAACAAAAGACTTAGATCAGATACTAAGAAAAATTTCTTCACCAAAAGATTTGTCAAGCATTGGAACAGGCTTCCCAGGGAAGTGGATGAGTCACCATCCCTGGAGGTATCTAAAAGATGTGTAGATGTGGTGCTTGGGACTTAGTGGTCGACGTTGTAGTGTTACGTTAACAGTTGGACTCGATGATCTTAAGGGTTTTTCCAACCTAAATGAGTCTATGAGTCATATACAATTGCTGAAGTGAAAACTGGAATTCGTGCCTCTTCTTTCTGTTCAGGAGCAACAATTGCAATGTCCCCTTGGTCAATCCTTTTTCTTCAGCCTCAATGATGATCATCTCCTCCTTCAAAATCTGTCAGATGACACAAACACTAGAAACACTCTAGTTTTTCTTGGAGTCTAGAATTAAATCTCAAGCAGTAGAAAATTAGGAAGTTGTTATGTGGCTAAGGAAAAGTCAGCTTGTGGCTTTACTGGTTGCTCAGATATGTCCCTTCTGTTGGCTGTCTGTCCCTCTCTTCCCAGCAATTTCTGGACATTACTGATTTCTCCAACTTGTCAGAGGCTATAAAAACAGTAGTTAGATGATGAACAGCAAACTGTTGGAAACCAATGCTTTACAACAGCATTTATCTGGTATTTGTGTTGTCTACAGTGTGTTTGCTACAGGCCTGCAATTTTCTGTTTGTTTCTGACCAACCAAGGCTCCAGATGAAACTTTAGATAAAAGCGCTTCTCTCTGCACCACCTGCATTGCTGAGTCTGTGCCTATTTCTCTGACCTCCATCACACAAGAGGTTTGAACACTGATCCACTGAGCAGGTGATTTGACTGTCTTCTGTGCACCATCGCTAACTTATTTCCTTATTTGTTTGAGGTTTTTTTTTTACAGCCTTGTTACTATTTCTTGTATCACTGCTGGATTGCTGCACATCTGGAGAGGTGTTGTCTTATATTCTTGGCCTATACAACTGCATCCACATTACCTCTCCGACCAGTCTGAACTCACTCTCTCGCTCTGTCAGCAGTAGCTCACACAGAGCTGTGACTGGGGTGTTTGGCAGGGGGAGGTTAGTGCAATTTACTCACGTCTTAGGGCAAGCAGAGCCTAACACAGCCCTAACAGCGTGCTGTCTAAGATGGGGGAAGCAGTTCTTCCTGTTGGCAGGCTGATAGTGACATCTCCGCCTGTTACAGCAATGAAAGGAAAGTGGTGTGAGAGAAGAGATGGTGAAGGCATCAGCTCATCTACGCTACACTTGAAGAAATTAAGAAAAGTTAATTTAGGCCTTTACCCTGTGCTCCCCTACATTCAGTGTCATGGTAGTGAGACCTCAAAAGTCTGATGAGAGTTTCCAGGAATGTTTCCTCATCAAGCGTCTCCTTTCTGTGCCACATACATGGCAATTTCACCATGAAGGGGACAAACATACACAAATGCCACTATAGTGACCACAGTGACATGGAAGAAGAGCTACATACAAAACCTAATTTGGTTTCACAAAAGACTCGAAGAGATACTGCCTGGTACTTTTGAGGCCAAATTTGGTATGTGCAACCACAGCTCTGTAGCTAGTTCTCTGTAAGCGTTTGCAATAAATAATCCAATTTTAATTAACATGGGATATAATAACTCTTATTAAATCTAAATTGAATGCATGTTAGGGAACTTAAATTTGTAGTATTGCCCAATACGAACTGCCAGAAGTGGCAGCTTCAATCCCATTACTGCAAGTTTTATCACTACGCTAAAACTGACCTGCTCAATGACTCTCCTGGGTAATGCGTAATGCCATAAAATTAAACACTGATTTATTACTTAAATAAAAGACATCAGAGATCATCAGGGTGTTAAACATCAGGGCTGGCTTGTTTTGCAAACCATATTTAATGGCAGACCCAGCTGGTACTCCTTAAATGGAACTCAAATAAATAAACAACCTTTTTTCTAAATGAAGGCAGACAAAAGCAAAGGTGGGCTACTGGCTCTTTTGTGTATGGGATTTCAAATTTTTTTCACAACATGGATCATGTGATAATGGAACGACTACATCCACCACTGCCACTGGTGATTGAAAATATCATATCTTCAGTAAATAAAACCATTATTTATACAGATCACCTCTTGGGACCAGCGGTTTAAGAAAACACCCTGACTGCAGCATTATTGCTTTCAGATCACTGGCTGCCGTTCTTTATCACTGCTGCTTTTTGCCAGCTCTGCTAGCCAGATATGGGACTGATAATAACCCTTTCTAAAGACTCAATTGCAACTCTCCCATTGACATCAAATGGAGCACAAGCAGGAATGACAGCACTTTCTCTTTTATGGCTGTTTTATTTTATTTCCTCCTAGAGATCGTGCAGAACTGTGGCAGATAAAGCATCAGTCCTCTCCATCAACTCTGTATTTGAGAAGGAAGAATAATGCGTACAATACGTGGCATTGCTGCAATGTAATTCATTTTTCTGTAAGTGCTAGAAGTTAATGATGATAATAATCAATCAGGCTAGGTTTTCAGAAGGATTACAAGGGTGAGGTAGGTGATGCTAGAAATGTCTTGACGTGTAACTTCCTTTTCTTATATGATTGCTGAACTTCATCTTGCAGAATCCAGTTTCTTTGCTCTGAAACCATCTAGGAACCTGATCTATTCCACCTCTTTAAAAAATCCTCCATCAGATGGCAGCAGGGTACAAGATTTTGTAAAAGGCAAAGCAGGCGGATGGGACTTTTGCCTTTGTATCTAAGGAACTGTCAATAAATAGTTCAGCTTTTAAAATCAGCTTTTTTTTTCTCATCTCTTCAAATAGCAAAAGGATGGGTAATCTACTGCCCTGTTACATCAGATCTCTAACCTGTGTATGTCGTTCCCAGTGAATGTGTTTCAAACACCGTGCAACTCTGGTTACGCATGAGGTGTAGGTGTCTTGCCGGGTTTGTAGCCCCCGCGTTTGTCTTGCATAAGGAGGGCAATAACGAATGGCCAGGTGGCTTCCCAAGGAGGCTCAGCCTTGGCCTCCTCAGACCTTTCTTTGGAGCAGCTCTCCCCCTGGCTATGTGACATTGCCTGCAGTGGATCCCTCTGCAGCGTGTTTACATCCCCCTCGAGCCCCATGGCCCTTTGGGAACTGTTTATCAGTTTCTCTTCTCTGCACTTTAGAAATGAAAGCCTGCACTACCTGGTGCTGCCAGTCCAGCTTGCAGTAGCTGCCTGACAGTCTTTTAAAGTCAAGAGGTATTCCTAAAAGCTGCTAGCTGTGAGTTCCGGGGTTGAGGAATTGGGCACAGCGAGTTCAAAGCCTGCTGAGATGTCTCTTGTGACTGTCCAGACACTGATTACCAGAAAGCTGCACTCTTCACCTATGAAAGACCAGTGAGTAATTGGTGTGGCACCATAACCGACAGGTTGCACTGAACAAATAAAGGCAGAGGGTGTGACCTACAGCACAGGGTGATAACTGTTCTGGTGTCATCTCCTGACACTTCTTGCTCTGCCAGTAATACATCTCGACTGTCCACGTCTCGCCCTCTGACACGCTGCCCCGTGTCAGTGCTGCGACTCAGTACTCATTCCTCAGTCTTCATTCAACATTTTTATTTCGCTTTGCTTTCCTGGTGGCTTTCAACCACTGTGTCTCAAACCACATTGTAACTTCGCTGCAATAAAGACTGTGTGCAGCCCCTGACACGTGCTTGCGCTTGCTGCCTCGCAATAACCACAAAACTTAGTGAAAACAGAGTGTTTCTGTTTCCTTTGCAAAACGCACAGATTTATTTAATAAACAAGGACAAAATGATCGCCTAGTACTGTGCGAAAGAAGAAATGAGTCTGTGGCAGGTGAGTAGGAGACAGCTGGAGGGGAAGGGGCCTGGTTGGAGGCTGGCTGGAGCAGCAGGTTGTATTCTCCGACAGCCTGTTCCTTTCCTGGAGCAGAAGGAAGAGCTCCAGGCAGATTTTGACTCTCAGATTCATAATCTGCTTCCTGGGCTTCTCCCATGGTAGCATGGAAATACCCTGTCTAGATGATGCCTCTGTGTGAGACAGTATGAACAGCAGGGAATTCCGTTGCCGGGCGCGTGGTGTGCACGTGTGGGTACGTGTGCCAGCCTGATGTGGGAGCAAGAGTCGCACTCTGATAACTTGTACCTGACATAGCATTTCATAGAATCATAGAATCACTCAGGTTGTAAAAGACCCTTGGGATCAAGTCCAACCATTTCCTCAGATAATATGAACTGGAAGACTGAAGCTCAGGAGGTCTGTGAAGAAAACAAGAAGCATCCAAATATAAAATACAGCCATGTGGATATATGGGAGCAGGCTTTTTCTTTAAGCTTGAAATCTTGATACCAACCACAAATGGAATAAACATCAACTCTGACTTTTTTATCACAACAACAGTCTACATTACTTTTCTGCACCACATTAGTTCATTTTCACATTTCTTTAGTGGTCTCCATGTTCTATACAGTTATTTTTCAGTATTCCCCAAGAGGCAAAAATACTGTATAGCAACCACTGACAGGAGAAGAACTCCAATATTTGCAAGTCACTCATCTGTACACTTTCTTAGTTCTGCTGGGCACAGGACACTAAATGGTCCCTTTGGTCTCACAAAGGCTGAGGAACATGGAAAAGGACAGTTCACTCCATTTTTGCTGCCGCTCTTGAATTCCCTAGGCAACTTGCTCTCTTTCAGAACTCTGGAAATACATACATACACAATGAACACCAAAAAAGCAGGAGCAAAAAAGGTACAAACCAAACGTCTGATATTTTACTGTTGCTCTTATCCACCAACAATTTAAAATTGATGGTGCCTGCTTGGAAAGTTTTCTATAAATAGAAAAGAAATTTGCTATAAATATGCAAAAGTAGTTTGTTAGACACACCGAATAGTATTTTCTCATGCATGCCTTCTAACACACCTAGCATACTGATCACCTTCAAAGATGTGTTCCTATACACTGGTTCCCCATGAACAGGGAGATCAAGAAAAAAGCCTGAATATAGATTCCTCATTCCTATTCTTGGGTATTTATGGAAGTAGCCAGTTTGACTAAAATAAACTAAGTGGCGGAAAATACTTCTGAAATGTGGATTTAGTAGTCTGGTTTTCCTGGATTTCAAGTTCAGAAAACTTGGTGGGTCTTTTATTTTTAAACATGCTGAATTCAGATGAAATTATATTCACAAGTACAAAGAAGGAAAATATTTGCACCTCAGAGAGAGAGGTCTGAAAACATCTTAAAGATCCACAAACCAGCAACACATTCAAAGTTTCTGCAGCATTTACAATCTGGCAGCTTTGGGGGGACCTGATGTGTGCTCTTTGAATGTGCTGGGTTGATAAATCTTCAAGTGCCAGTTCAACTGAGAACTTGGCACTTGGTTCAACTGAGAACCTTGGCCACAGAATTTATCTTTCTTTTAGAAGAACTTATCATTCCTTTTGAAAATTGTACATTTCCAAAGGTGCACTATGGCTTGCAATGGCAGGAGGAGTTTGTTTTTATTACCTGCTTTTCTCATACACAGGGTATTTCTTGTCTTCTGCAGAAAACTTTTTGCATTTCAATAGCAGTGAGATTTGCAGTTTCTCAGTAGAAACACAGTTCTGCTAATTCTAACCAAATACTCATAGTGATCAAAAGTGGGAAAGACAGCACTTCGGATTAGTACACAAAAGCCATTATTAATACCTACAACCTGTATTCTGCATTTCCTGACCATTCCTAATATGAGAAGAGCAGCCCCTCTGTGCATTGGTTATTATGAGCAAAATCAGCACACATTTACTGTCTTGTAAGTATCATAGAAAGCATCTGTACCATTCAAATAACGCTTAAATTAGGGAATTAGTAAGACAGCTCATTTCACTATAATGAAAGGGCAGAAGAAAAAAATCTGGATGGATGTTTTGAGAGCTTTCGGGGTGAAAGGAAGCCACAGTCTGCAGAAATAAATATTCATGTGAATTTACAAGCACAAGACAAAAACATCCCTCTACATTGTAAATTGGACAGGAGATTCTTTGCCTTTGCTGTCTGTATTTTCCCTATAGGGTTATAGTAAGCATTTCTCATTCACATTTTATTCTTTATCTCCAACAAACCATTGTGATGTTGTCCACTGGGGGCTGATGACATTTGAATATACGGAGGCAAAACTGGCACAGAAGAAAGAGCATGTAGAGAAAAATACTGCACTGTAATATGCATATCACAGTGGTAGAAACATATGGCACTATGTCATACTCAAAACTGTTCCAGTAAAGTAAGCACTTTACTTGATGGCTACCCTAACTTTGATGTTATTTCTTTATTCAGGACTGTCGGAGTGAAATGTAAGTTACAGAAATCCCTACATGTATTTTGAGAATACCTGTTACATTCTCAGTCTCTGATTTTTAAAGACAGAAATCTCCCCCATCATTATTTTACCTTGTATTCAAACATCTTCAGTCTCTGGATTAAACCAGCAGCAAACTAGGTAGCACAGAAGGCAGAATTCTCTCTCAGACCAGAAAAGTACTTAGAGAGATTGAGGCACTAAATTCCTATGTAAGCACTTCAGATATTTTTCATTTCAGTGAAATACTCCAAATCAGAGCTCTGCCCACTGCTCAAGCTAGGTAACAGCCCGGGAATTGCTACTAATTTGGATGGGTAAGGTCTTAAACAGTAATAAATTACCCAAACACCTCTGTGGATGTGAGCCGTGGAGCAGGACAAGGGCCTGTTTTAGAAACTTGGTGCATTCCCAGGAAAGTGTGTGGGTCCCGGTGAATGCAGGGTACCAATAAGGGAGCTGTATGCCTGCTCTCATGTCATGTTCATTCCCCCCCAGATGCATCCTTCCAGCTGCAGGCTGTCCTATCCGTTCCTCAAAATCTCTCCTGGCCTGTCTGGCTCACCATCTCTGTATCATGTCCTCCCTTGATTGATTTCCTATCATTTACACATTGCTTTCAAGCTCTTATTTCCAGCACCCAATCTTTGTTTTAAAAACAAGAAACCTCTTGTTCACAGACCATATGCTGCCTGTGATCATTAGCCAGTTCTGGGAGCATAGCCAGGAAAGCGATAGTGGGACAAGGAGTGATGGATTCAGAGGAGATGCCTCTTCCTCCTGCCCCAGTACATGCACTGGCAAAAGGCGGGCATCAACATCTGAGTGAGGGAAGGAGGGAGGGCGGATAAACAGCTTACAGGAAGACTTAGAGGCTGGTAGGAGAAGAATTTGTTTCGTATCAGCCTTTTTAGGAACTGACCATCACCTTAATAGCAGGTTTTAACATGCTAGACGGAGTTACTTCCAGCTCACATTGTTGATTTTCCCCGACCACCTATTTTCCTATTGTTATTTTCCAGACTGAATTGAATCCTAAGCCTATTTTCATTTTTCATTTCCTTCTACTCTCAGCATTATGCTTCTTACAGTCTACCTGCCTAACCTCTTCACAAAGTCAGGGAGCACAGTGTCTCCCATTTTTCCAAGGACTGTCCCTAGCCAGTCAGTTATCAAAAACGAGCACACCAAACATGAACATTTACAAGATTGATACACTTACAATAAGGGTAAAAATGAGTAATAGGGGGAAAGTAATTTGAGCGAGAGATAGTCAAAAGGAAGGCAGTTAAAGACATTTAATTACTTCTTTATTGTCTGAATTAACATGGTGGCAATGGTTTCAGCCTATTTTTCTTGAGCTGAGAGACAGTTTGTTACACGCTGTCTCCATGAATATCTCCAACACGCAAATAGAATGCCTTGCAACTGCAAAAGGCAATTATTGTTATAACATATGCATAATGAAATCTGACTGCATTATCTTTTTGTCCTTAATAAGACCAGTTTACATTTTTGCAATTTGTGATGCATTTTCTTCCTTTAAGATATCTATTTCCATGGTGCTACTTTTAAAAAGAGGGAGGAAAAAAAGAGGAGTAATATAGGTCAAGTAGCCAAAAAAATACATTCATGATGGAATTATGGCAATGCTAATTAAGCTGAAGACAAAAAAGAAGAAATCATTTATACAAGGACATGCCTTCCTCTCTAAATCATAGAGGAGAAAGCTCAAGAAGTGGTCAGCTTCTGACACTTTGGGCCAGTGCCAGCTGTCTCTGGAGAACGGAGCTGGACACACTGAAGCAACACCAAGCACTTATGCCTATTGTCTAACTGATGGGACTGCCCACCAGAAACATGGTCTGAGCCTGACAGCCTCACTGTCCTGTGGTGATACCTGGGAGATTAGAGAGTATCAGTGCAGCTCCCAATAAAGTCAATGGTTTGTAGAAATATATACTAAAATTTATAAGTGCACAATCATATCTACTATCTATCTACCTACCTACCTACCTACCTACATGAGCCTTTAATGACTCGCCTATTCCATCATGACATACTGTAATTTTACTGAGATTCTTTTACCGAATATGAGTGTGATATTGAACCTGGTTCAGCAACTCTTGCGTACTGTAGTCCCGTAGTGTAGACTAGCACAACAAGTTTTTCCGTGAGTTTAATGGGAGTGCTGCATATTCAGACCCGGTTGTTGGTTCAGTTCAACATGAATAATTCCTGAGCACCTCTGAACAGACGTGAACACGTTAGTTGAAATAATGCATTTCTGTTTGATCATAAAGGCATTCAGATTCCAGTGTTGAAGCACTGGAACAGGTTGCCCAGAGAAGCTGTGGATGCCCCATCCCTGGATGTGTTCAAGGCCAGGCTGGATGGGGCTTCGAGCAACCTGGTCTAGTGGGAGGTGTCCCTGCCCACGGCAGGGGGGTTGGAACTAGATGATCTTTAAGGTCCTTTCTAACCCAAACCATTCTATGATTCTATAACCCATTTAATTTAGGTAATTAGCAAACTGCCTTTATATACTTAGTTTTAAATAGATGGATAGGTGATGGTTGAGCAAAAACTTCAATCCCAGCAGCTAATGCTCACTGTTCCACTGAGTCACACTGAGCTGTGTTTCAGTATGTCAGAATGATGGAACATGCAGCCCATCAAGCTGCCAAAAACATGAAGTGTGGAATATAAATAGATGTTTTTAGCATCACAGGTGCTGCTGAATTGTCTGGAGATATATTATTCAAATTCACAGATAATGATCCATCCATACTATCCAGAGATCACGTTCTCTGTTGTTTCTGGAAAGTACTGTCCTGGAAATCATTAAGACAACTGGTTTCTCATGGGAAAAGGAAAAGTTGTGCAATCTGAGATTGGTCTCTTTCAAACCGGTTTATATAACCCACCTGTAACCAAAAAGAAGAGCTTCATACTATTAGATTATGCTTGGTAAATTGCAGGTTTTTACTTCTCCTAGTGTTGAGTCCACTCAGGCAGAAGAGATTATTTACTCAGGGTCATACACATATTTACACCATTGTGGTGCCTGACTTCTTTGTTCAAGTGTGATACAAAAACATGGGCTGGGATACTGCAAGTCAAAGAATAAATTGTGAATATAGCAATTAAAAATATTGCAACTATGAAACTATTGTACTCTACATTTCTTTAGTTTTCAGGTCCTGAAGTACCTCCTAAAAACCATGCTGGCCATATGAAAAGGCTTAAAGTAGCCACAGTCATTCATGGAAGAATTATCTTCAGGGTGAAGCAGCCCACGGTCTTTGCAAACAGATCTGCACTGCTTTGAAAAGCCTCCATAAAGTGCTACAATTGCTGTGTTTTTTTCCTCTTCCAGGTTCTTCTCTTATCTAGAAACCAGGCAATACACAGCTGAGTTCCCCCAGCCCCAGATTTAAGTCTTCACTGCACTTCCTGAGAATCACAGCACAGCGTTTTAATAGAGATCTTAAGTCTAATGACTCCCATTTAAGTTGATTAAATATTGTCATCCTAATTTTATGTTGCACGTAGGAGGTAATTGATGCAGAAAATCAGAACTATTTTCTTTGACATCTAAGTCTACGTCCTTGACAAAGATGGGACCAGGGTCCCCCAGGACCTCACCATCAATCTTCTTGGCAATACCTCCTTTCCACCTGGCATAGCAACTAAACACCAGAAATGTGATAAATTGCCATAACCTCAGTATGAAAGCAAAAATCACAAATTAAAGCCACACTGACATATTAGTATTGAGTTTTGAAATTTTAGCTTTTATCCCAGCAACTCTTTCATGGAAATGCAAGTAAACTAAAGAAAAGAGACTGGCATCCTCAACAATCTTTTCAACAGAGACTGTGCAAGAAGTGGAGGGATCAGACATGGATTAAATTAAAAAAGCAAGAACCTGGTTATTATTTTTCTTTTAAAACTGCGTAAGAACATAGAGACTTTTCATTACATTGTAATTATTGCAATGATACAGTTTTTTAAAAAGGGCTGCAGTACCATCTGAAATCAAAAAGTAAAACAGCCAGTAATGAGAGAGCCTGCCTATTACTCACAGAGAATGAAATCGAAGAGTAAATAAATGATGGATAGTGGAAAATAGATTGCATTTTTAAAGCTGATGTTGTAGTAGTAAGTGCTATTAGTAACAGAGACAAGCATCTTCTAAATAACGACCTTAGCTAGAAGTCCAGTTAGCACATGATTACACTTACATGTAAGCTGACAGCAGTTTGGATTTTACAGGGCAAACCTGACTGGAGGACTGCGACATAGTCATCAGAGGACACAATTCAAGCAGTTCACCATGTTCACATATTTCATCCATATTTTGTTTGTGCCTTTGGGTCCTAACACTTCCGTATCATTCTTTCAGTGCATGTGGTGGCAATCCCTGTTGAAATCTTTGAGTGCTACTGCAGTATCAACAACTGCTGCTACTGAATAACTTTAAATCATGTTTATATTGCAACTCTGACATGTGCCTGTGTGTCTAAGTAACCTTACACCAGTAATTTTCAGAGTCTAATATTGCATAAACTTCTTTTGCAATAACACTATCTTGCTGCTACACAGTCCAAAAGCTCCCAAATGCTATATTAATAAATATAGGCTTTTCTTTTTAAAGATAGATCCTTCGAAATGAAATGCTGGCTCAGTGTTTTAGCTCTTTGAACCTTTATTCCTGAGGGTCTGACTTTAACCTTCCTCTCACAAATTGTAAAGGTAACTGGAGTGACATTGCCAAAATAGACAGATCCTCTGTGATTCCTCCAGATTAGTTATGATTCAGGTAGCTGCAGTATGGCCTTTAGTAACCTTACAACAGTTTTCACCCTAAGTGAAAACATATTTTACAATTCCCCTGGGATCGTGAACACTATGTACACTGCACGTGTTCTCACTTAAACGGCAATAAAGAATCTAGATTACATATAAGGGTTCAAGACCTTCAGTTCCCCCGGACATTTAGTTAAAAGGACACCCAAGGAGAGAAAATAGTGTGGAAATCCTAGATGTTGTTCTGGCATCTAAAAGCCACCAGTCTCTCAATTTCTCAAAATAATTTCATACACTATATCTAAAAGATTCTTTAGGGATTTAGTTTACCCTATGGCTATACATACTTGTTCATTTATTTGTCCACAGTTTTCTTTGGAGTGTGCTTCCATTCTCAACACTGACTTCCAAATTAGGCATTTTATTTTGTTTAGTGAAAAAAAAAAAAATCCTCTTCTTTCTGTCCTTACCAGTCCTATACACATAGCCCAGGGAAACATAGGTAACTTATTTCTCTCTGGCTCAAACTCCATAACCAGCTGTGAAGCCTATGGCTGGTTAAACATTTATCAAAGTTTGATCTGTGTGTCCCTATTTCTGTTCATGAAGTTGCTCAGGTATAATTAAGGGCCTCTCCATAATTACAGAGTGTCTCTTTGTCCCTGCAGAATGGGGCGCACAGATGGACACTATAATGGAAATTAGTTAGCAGCCTGTCCGTGATCGATGAGTCGGTGAAGAGCCCAGCTCTTACCCTCGCTGGAGTATAGGTGCTCTTGGACCAAGCTGGCAGAAAAGATAGCAGAGAGCATTTTAACGCTCACATTAGCAGGTGGTCCTAAGCAAGCAAATTTCCCGAGTGTAAGATGACATACCTATATAATCAGTTTTCAGACCAGAATTGCTTTTAGGTAGAAAATCTCTCCCTCTCTCTGAGAGAAAGATACAGCAAGAAGCACTTAAGTGCTGCTTTCGGCTCCTCTTTTTGTCTCAGTAACATAGACAAATTCCAGACAAATGAGCCTTCTTAAATGCAGAGACAGCAGTCCTGTATTTACTTGACTCACATTACTAAAGATAATTCGAACACGGGGTCTGGCCACGTTCATGGTTCATGATCAGACTCAGCGCACAGTGCTGAAACTCCTATTAATTCTCTGAGAAAGCCGTCAGGCTCCATTTTGATCGCATGCCTAATGAGAAAGGTTTGTCATGCCCTCTGAAAAATACCGAGCAAGGCCTACAGGCTTCTCAAATCTCATTTTCATTCCCTTTCTTTCAGACTCTCTGCTGTAAGGAGCTCAGTGCCACTGCCTAGAAATGGATGGAGCGGAGAGGAGGCACTGCAAGTGTCAGCTGGCTCGAATCACCGCCTGCTTCGCCGTAGCCAGGACATCAGCATGCAGGAACCATGCTTCAGCCCGGGAAGTGCAGACTAAGGCACGGTGCCAAGGGACGCCGGGACAGCTGTATTAATGAACCTGTACTGGAAACATCACTCAGGGATCCATTTTCTTTAAACCAAGAAAGAAATAGAATGGACGAAAATGAGTCGTAAAAAGACGAGGAGAGAAAAAAAATAATTTATAACAGCCTCCTGAGATCAAGTACATGAAAGGAATGTACGTGCTTAACAAATGAGTGAATTCAAAGGCATATTTTTTTTCCCTGTCAATCTCTTGCCCTTTGATAGGCATAAAATGGTAATATTGAGTCAAATCAGTACAGGATGGAACTCTTTATTGTCTAAAGTCATATGCATGTAGTCATGCTGCACAATAACTAGGGAAGAGAGCCTCTGACAAATATGTGATCATTTCTAACTCCTTTGGAAGAGACTGTGACTAATTCGCACTACCAGTTTTACTTTCCTCATGTAGAAAGAGTAAACTTCTATTGTTACCAGCTCTCGGGACCCTATCATTAGTCTTTTGCCTGTGTAAAAGATTCGGCTCCTGGAAGTACAGAAGTATGTAGAAATTTTAGATTCCTTCAAACCCACCCCTCACCCCAAAAAAGCAAAAAACAGAAAAAAAAGAGAAAAAGAAAATACATTGCATTGGAAAGTTTTTGAAAACATGAAATGTATACTCAGAAACTAGAAGGCAGTGAAAGGAACCTGCCTTTGAAAAAACTCAATCCCATGATATATTATAAATACCTGTAGCTGCAATATTGCAATACGCTAATCTGAATGCCAGATTAAAAGTGTTTGTGCTATGTGAATGTAGAAACAAATGTAGAGAGCACACTTCTATTTAGCAGCTGCTGGTACTGCATTGCTACGCAATACCAGATCTTTTCCCTTTGGCAACTCTTTGAAGCTTTTCCTAAAGCTGATGGCTATCCCAAATGGAATTTAATTCTTCCTGTACATTGAAACTGTAATAAGTCACGTTTGTACTTGCTATTGTGAAACAGTTACCAGCAAATATTGCATACCAAAAAAATCCTAAACCTATAGCTAATATGCTGCTTAATGCCATGAAGACTAATTAAAATGTCATTATCATGGCTGCAGCTCCATCTACTTAGGATAAATTAATAACTGGCATTAAATATATATTGTCACAAGTTTGGAAATAGCCTACATGATTGTTTTGCTCAGACTTCACCATTACCTTCCAAAAATAATTGAAATGGAAAACTCACAAAGGCTGTAGAATTCACTAAATTAACATTTACTATCTGCTACTCAAAAAAATGTTTAAATCCCTTTGTGCTGCCCAAATCCTTTCAAAAGAATATATGATAAAATGATAAAACTTTGAAATGAAATGCAATGCAACAAGTAATAAACTATGGCTAGCCACTGCTTTAGCAGACTAATCCAACAGAAACAAATTTCCTGGAGTGCTTGGTTATTATTTACTTACTACTATTTATTATCACATAGCAAAATGAAATGCAGAAATAATTTTTGCCTTATTTCAGCAAAGAGCAAGTCAATTTCTTCTGATTCTGAGATGTGCCCTGTGTTGAGCAGGACAAGTATGCTGAACAGGTCTGAATGTCCTCTCATGTCTCCTGAACACTGGACTTGTATATGGGTTTGTGCACGTAGCATCATAAATTAAAGCAGCTCCAGGGACTGCTGCTCACATCTCCCTGTGAAGCTTTTCCAAAGCTCCAGTTAAATCTCCTTCAATTCCACTCCTGCCAGGCTCATTTGCAGGCTTCAGAGAGAGCAGCAGGGAAGCAATACAGACCTCCTATGATCTTCCTTCTAATACTTCTGTCCTACAGCCTTTCCCTCCAAGCATGGCCCAAAACTAAGATTCTATTATGAGAAGAAAATGTGAGTTCCCTAAACCAAGAAAAGTTAACAAAAGAATAGTTCTGAGTAGTAGGCTAAGATTTACCTGAGCTAGTCCTAAAAGGCAGAGCCCGTCCAGTTTTATATTGCCCAAATATTTGCTTAACGTTTTAGAGTAGTATATATCAAAGCTCTATTCCACTTGCATTCCACTTTACATAAACATCATATGAAATGTACAACATTTGGGGGATATATACATAGTTTTGTTATTTTCACTCTTGCTCTACTTTAGCTGCATAATGTTCACAGGCACTTACTCCTTGTAAGTGCTACAGGGTATGTGACTTACAAGTTGCATTAGAATATCATTTGGACTTGCCCCATTTGATTAATGTTTGAGTAAAAATTCAAAGTGCTTCCCCCTTGGCTCCCCTGAAAAATGACTTTATAAAATGGCAGTATCAAGTCTATTTTTCTGACAATGTCCATACCAAATGTGTTCAGCTGAAGTACGTAAGAGGAACAGAAACGCATGGGTTCCTTTCCCAAACAGTCAGCTCAAATCCAAACTTGAGAAATAAAGTCTCTCTTCTTCTTTGCGTCAAAGGAGTAAGGAAGAATGTAGAAATTCAGCCCATACTTAACACCGGTGCATTTCTACTGTTTTCCATTTATACTTTCACTGTCACTGTCATAGAAAAAGATTATCAAGCTTTTAATTGATTAAGCTGACATTTTACTTTACTTGTTTGCAATTGTATCCATTCTTAGTGCTTTGCCAGGACACAAATGCTTTGATTCCTTTGCAGCAACCATTAACCATTCCAGTGAGGTTTAGAAATGAAAACTGCTACTGCCAACAATGGGAAGAAAGAAGATGAAGTTGGGGCATCCCTAAACCGCAAAAGATCTGCAATGAGCATGGTGCAAAAAGGAAAAATGAACTAGATATACTGTACAGATCTAGGAAGCTACTTGTGTTCAGGAGCAAAGAAAACTGACATCTAAGGCAAACCTTTTCAGCTCTCCTCCTGGAAGAGATAGCCCTAAAATCCTCTGAAAATGATAAATTTTCATGGCAGTCGGAGAGGAAAGACATGTCAGTAGTGCAGTTTTAGCCTGAAACACATCCACATTTCTATTCAAGAATGTTTTAGAGGCAGAGTTGATAGCAGCAGCTCTGAATATACAATGTGTGGATCAGTCAGTGGATCACAACTCTGCGCAATTTATGTTGGTAAGGGCAGTGGACTACCCATTAGGTTGCTACACAAAAGAGACAAACAATCTGCCTTCTCTTGTTACCCTTCTCAGTTCAAACAAACCCCTTGAAGTTTGCTAGAGAGCAAAAATTTCGCTTATAAAATTAAATATATCGGATTCTGAATATGCTGAATAACCAGCAGTTTGTAGTCCTATATTATGTATATTTATTCCAAATCAGTTGACTGTAAAACTTAACTCAAGATTGAATTTATGGTATTAATAGTTACGCAATTTTAAATCTCCTCTAGAATAAGCAGAAAAGCTATAGCTGTTAAAATATATCACTCTCTAATGTCTTTCCAAAAAAGCTTTGAGTTACGTACAGAACTAAATGACATGCTCCATCTTGTAAATCTGAGCCCCATTAAAATAACTGAGCACTTCTGCAGTGGTGTGATCTGATGCTGTGATCCTGAGAGAGTCCATCAAATGAAAGCCAGTTCACAATTTGGGAGGGAAGGGGGGGCTTCTATCAGAAACATTTGCTGCTAAAAACTGGATTTGGTATTCATTTGGTATTTGGCATTGTGATAGTCGTATCAGCAGTGAACAAATGCTTTAGGACATTATTAGAACGTACAGTTTGAGTTGTTGCCTTTTAAATAAGATTTAATATTAAGGACTTGGTCCATTGCAATTATCAAGGTTTCAGAAAAAAAATAATCATCACATAAACCTGTAATTAAGCCTAATTAATTCTGGATAAGGATGGGCCCAGCACATAGTTTTGTGCTTTGATCAACTAACATCTAAAACTCCTACAGTATTTTTTAAAGGAAGGGTGTTAGTTCACACATCTAAGTGAAATGTTGGAAGGAGGAAGCCTGTGTTCTGCCTACTGTTCTTTCACTCCCTTCATTTTCTAACTTACTGTTTGTGTGGCCTTCTTACAGCTGAGAGTTAAACCACTGGTGGATATTTTTCAAACCAGGGTTGAATTCAACAGTGACTTTCCTCCTCTCCTATTACCTACTCTTCTCATATGTAAATTAAGTTAATTAAGTTTCTTAGACTTCTCACAGCAAAGACAAAGAGGAAATCTTGCTGGTGAGTATCCTTCTTCCTAGGTTTAATTGAAAGGACCACATCTTCCATGATAGCTACATTCATGTTCCCTCCCATCTCTGACTGCGTTACATCCCTTTGGCAGCTGCCAGCAATTAGAAACAATACAAATATTTGATTGGAGATATATTTAGAAAGTTTTTAGTCCAGTAGTAATCAGTTTCTGAAGGGAAGAAAGGAGTCAGTTCCATCCCATAGCACGGTCTTCTCTGGACTATCAGTATTCGGACACTTCATCTTCACCCACTGACGAAATTAGAGGTTAGCAACCTTAGAAAGGCTGAACAATTACATTCAGTGTTATCAAGTCTCATGACATTCATGGTGTATCAGGGCATACTTAGCAACTATATTTAGTATATTTCTCTTTGAAGTCTCAGTTCTGGCCACTGTGAATTTAATAGCATTTTTCTGCCATTATAATTGCAAGGGAATTAAAGTTAAGAAGTTGGAAATAAGAACTACTAAAGATCTCCTCAAAAATCCCACCAAATGGAAAGTGCTTCACATTCACTAATTTTACAAATAATGAGAATTGAACTCAGTGTTTTTGGCAATCAGGTATTTAAACCAGAGATATATACTCTTACAGTGTTACTTAGACTATGTCTATTCTCTATCCTGTCTTTCTGAGTAGTATCTGTTTATTTTTTGCATGGAAATATACTGCATGATTAGATCAGTGGTATATTTCCAAGAATTTGCTCAACCGGTCTTTGACCTTTGTGTCTAATTGGTATTAATGAGTAATTCTTGACTCTGGAATAGTTATGACAACTGCTCACTGAAAAAATGCAAAATATTATTCCCCCAAATAATTCCACAATACAAATAATTTCAAACACATTTGTGATTCTGATGTCAGTATCCTCCTTCAGGGAGAAGGTGCATATCAAAGTATCAGAGTATCAGAGTATCAAAGTATCCCTGATTAGTGCAGAGCTGAATGGTACCAGGGCCTGAACTCACTTTCTTGCATTTTTTAGGGAATACCATTTCCTAATTTTGTTTGCAGTATTATGTAGAAGTGATGGGCACATTCTTAGGATATAGTGGCTCTTGGCAAGAGATGAAAGCTTTTATTTTGAACTCTCCATTTGACAGTCTTTAGATTCGCTCCTCACATCTGACAACAAGCAAAACGTTTCCATGGATCTTTAGTTCCATCTCTCAAAACCATAAGCAAGCTATACTCTGGTGAAATGAGAAATGAACAGTGGGGATGCTCAATGAAATTATAAGGCTTGCTTTCTCCAGGTGGCCCAAACAATGATCTATTTCTTCTCTGCATGTCTGAGCCTGCAACAAATATACCACTTCCTACCTATGAAGTTGTTTGCAATATATTAAATGGGTTCCAAATCATATTTGATATTCATAAACTCACATAAACATCTTACTGTAATTTCCCAAACTGTTTTTTCCCAGAAACCTTTGATGAGGAGGGTGCTGCTATTTTCTTTCATTATGAGGAATGATAAACTTTCACAAATTAGAATTAAAATTAGAGTTTGTGGTCATTCTTTGCAATGCATGCATTTAAATTATGATGACAACAATATCAAATTGTTTACTGCTGAGGATGGTAATTAAGCATATGCACAAAAGCAATAACATTTAAGCATGTTAACAGCTTTAATAACAGCAGCTTCACAACCTGTGTTTTGATCTATTAAGATTAAAATTGTATTCCAAGTTCCAATTTTAAATTTCATTATCTGATTATGCCTAGTTTATTATTAACATGAGCAAAACAAAGTGCAAATTGCCCAAAGCTCAGTATCTAGGAGGTTTTGATTCAACCCATTCAAGTGCTAATGTAACTACTTAACCCAAAGGCTTTGGTGAGGAAGTGCGGGGGCAGCATGAAAAAGAACTAGAGCTGGATGCTGCGGACAGGACAGTAACCCCATGGACAGGACAGTAACCCCATGCCCTTTGCGAGGGCACGTCCTTAAACAGATCACTGAAAACACATCCTAAATCATCAGTACTCACCCAAGAAAACAAGAAATGGCACTTTTGTTCTCTGAAAAAGAGTATTCCTTCCTTCTTATTATTCTTACACTGCTCCCATTATCTACCCTCAATTTTTGTAACCAGGACATGTATTCCACAATGTCAGTGGCAAGTCAGTTCTTCTGTATTGCACAGGCATGCTCTGGTTATTTCGGCAATGAGCTCTTAAAGACAGAAAGAAAAGGGGAAAGAAACATCCACACCATTGTAGTATAAAAGAAATGAACGCTTATATTTAACCATGTATCACCAAAGAGATGCATAAAATTCACTGATTGACTGTGCAAGCAGATAACATCACACAGGTTATGACGACGGGGGACTCAAATCCAAAGAAGTACACCTGTACAATGGCGCAAACACTACACATCAGAGTTCTGCCTTTGAAATGGCTGTCCTGAACATACAAACTTTTCCTCTCCAAAATACCACAAAAACCAAGGGAAGAGACTCTCAATTGTAGATGCAGTCTGTCCATGGGTTATATCATGATAGAATCAACAAAGAGTCAACATGACCCACTGGAACGTCGAAATCTACACTTATGTGCCTACATTGTCTTCAGTGGAAAATAGATACAGCAAATCTTCCAAGACCTGTCCTTTGTTTCACACCACAGTTGCAATGAGGAGGCAATTGAGGAAGCTACATCCTACATCCAATTATAAGCTTTTGTGCAACATAGTCATAACTGATGAAGGCATCATAATTTGACTCTATTTGTTTTGCTTAGGATACAAAGAGCTGAGATAGCATTGCGACACTCTCCCAAGGGACGCTAATGTTCACGAAGTTTCCAAAAAATGTTAGGGAACATTGGTGTTTCACAAAGTTGAATTCCAAATATTATTCTTAGCACTAGGAAAAAAAATATTCTAGGACCATGGAGTTTTTGGTCATTATCAGACTCAAACAATGGATTTCACTAACCATTTATTAATGACCCTTGCCTCATCCCTAGAAGACGACAAAACCTTCGAACTAGTAAGAACATCAGAGCAACAATTGCTGGCTGCATACAAACAACGCTCCCTCTTCAGTTATGCCAGCTTCTTACAGGTGAGTCAAGCATAAGTGACGTATGTTTTAAGTAGATTGATTTCCTTGAATGTTACCCATTTCTGCTCGTTGAAAGTGAAGTTAAATATTTTTACGCATCATCAGATCTCCTGTACATACATGGCGTATTGTCTCATGGTGTTTAAAAATATAAACCTTTTAAACTAGATTAATAAAAAGTGGGCTTTTTCTTGTTTAGTAGTAATGCATCTGGCTGCCACTGTGTTTGAATTGAAAAAGAAAAATAGCGTTGTCAGCAGGAGCAGCAGAGAATGGTAGCCTGGTGCTTAATTTGGATCAAATATTCATAGTGAGATTACTAATTAAATTGCTCATTTAAAGCTCTTGCACTCTTTCTGATAGGTCACTAGAAACTGAGAGATTGACTTGTTTTCTTTTTCCAAATTAAAATAACTGTAAGCATCAAGAGCTAGCTCATGTCACAGAACTCGTATGAACTGAATAGATCATTTGGAGCTAAATAAAAAGATACTCCTCCTTTGGAAAGATTCTACTTTTATCTCCATTAAGAACATCACTAAATTACCAAGGAAAAGTTATGGGCACACAGGACAAGGACTATATCTTTATTATTTACATGGTACTGGTACTTTACTAAAAAATAATCAGAATAATATTAATACTATCACTTCACTAAATCACAACATTCTATTTTAGATTATGGCATTTGAGCATTTACTTAATGTTAAAAATGGCCATTAACTGCTCTGCTGTAACGGTTCCAATACCTTTACCTCCAAGGTATTCAATTTTGGATGACCTCTCCTGTAAGAATTTAGATGTAGAAATTAAGAAGGCCAGGTTGGATGGGGCTTTGAGTAACCTGGTCTCGTGGAAGGTGTCCCTGCCCATGGAAGGAGGGGTTGGAACTAGATGATTTTTAAGGTCCCTTCCAACCCAAGGGATTATTTATGATTCCAACCCAAGGAAGGGTTATGATTCTACCATTCTAAGAGTAGCTGCATCATGTCACACACTAAAGGTCCATCCAGCATTGCATCTTTCTTCTGCGCAGGACAATGGTGGATGCTTAGGGAAGAGTACAAGGCTAGGAAAAGCAGATAGTAATACTCCCTGTGAATATTTTCTGAACACTCGGAGACCTGTACCTCACTTTGTGATCCAGAAGTGTCAATATATTTAACAACGCTGGGTATGATTTTCCTCCTTGAATTTGTCAATCCCTTTGTGAATCACGTAAAAAATCCTAGTGTCTGTAGTGTCCTGTGGCAACGAGTTCCGACGCTTACTTTCATTGTGTGAGGAAATATTTCTGCAGTCACCTCTGCTAAGGGTCACTGAAAATGAAGAGGTGCGTGCAGAAAGAGTAGTGTTCTTCTGTAGTAAAATTATAGTTGGGGCAATTACAACCTGTCTTCCTAAATTTCCCTAGTAACTTCATGATACTCATCTGGCTTTAAGTTCTCGATGTGCTGTTGACCTTTGTATCCTAAATCACTGTAAGTCAGCAGCAAGTAAACTTGTTCGCATTTAAAAAAATAGCTTCAGAGTACTTTGGGATCAAAACTACAGCTTAAAAATACAAAACTACAGCTACTATATTGCTCACAGTCTAGAAATCTCATGGGCTGCATTAGGTGAGCATACTTTACATTTCTATCTTATGAGTCATATTGAACTTGAGAATCTGGTAAGTTTCAGGGAGTTTTTATGCGTGGAAAAAATAAAAATACTTATTACTCTACACTTTGCACAATGTATGATTAAGTTCATATACTACTCTGGAAACACTTTCACAGCAGAAACAGTGTTTTCTTAGCATTTAAATTTTTTCCACATTAAAATAAAAACTGACAATTCACATTCTTCTAACCTGAAAGCCTGCCAATGAAATTTTTTTCATGTATTCACCCATCCCAAACAAAAGCAAAATAGTGGCGTGGCAATGAGTGATTTCCATTTCCACTCAAAATTTGAATTCCAATAAGTTTTAGTACAGATTTGTATTTAAAATACATTATTGAGCATCAGCAATTGAAGAAAGGGATTTTGATTCCAAAAGTTCTGTGCACAGCAGGGCTAATACAGCAATCTCCAGACAGTTTGCCTCTGGTGCCTGATGAACTGAAAGTCCATTTCATGAGGAAATGGTATGGGCTAGACTTTGTCTCTCCTGCTTAAAACATGAGAGTCTTGAAGGTGACTCCTCACCTTATGGGCGAGGCTGAGAACAGGACAAGCTCTGGCACAACGATATGAACATGAAATTGTTTCTACCCTCACTCTGATTCCAGCTGTGTATTAGTATTCTTCCCCCCACCCCCGAGATCTGGGACTGTTCAGTTACTACTGCTTTACTCTTCTCTAAAAATCAACAATACTGAGGAAAACCCCCTAGTGTTAGAGTTAACAGCCAGAGCATTTAAGAACTCTGCTATAGCTATGCTGTTTCTGCACAGATCTATATCTGTAATTTGTGTCTCTGAAGTGCCCTTTTGGATGTGCACCTACACTCTGGGTAAAGGAGATAGGAAAATTAATTCAGAATACAGAAAATAGAAAATTAAAAAAGGGGAAAAAAACCCCAAAAACTCCAAGAGGCTAAAGGGATAAAAAGGGTGAAAAAGTGAAAATCAGTGAAGACAGAAATATTGAAAATACGTTTGATAGATTTTAAAAGAACACATCCTTCCTGTAGGGCCTAGTGTTCTTCTGTGTCATGCTTGTAAAGTGTCTTTCTTCCTGCCTTCTCTATTTCAAAGGCATAGAGATGTCAGTGTTTTGGAAGGTGAGTATTTTTGCAGTGGAGCCTGGTAACAGGAATGCATCTGAGCTTGAGTTAAGTATGTCAGCCCTGTAGTGTTGCAAACGCAACAACCTGGCATAGTTAACTGTCAAAAATATTGACCTTTTAGTGATGGTTACATTGTTCCCTAGATGTGTACTATTTTAAGTACTTAAAAAATTGCAAAGCTGTACTCCAGGAATTACTAATTCATCAGGTGTTACAGATGGCAGTAGTTCTTGTTGCTACTGTGTCCATTTGATTTGAATCAAATATCATTGTGGCAAAAGATTTCTTTAAATTTTTATTGGAATAGAAGAAGACTTAAAATAATATAAATTCATGCAACAATTTCGTGCATGACGACATTGTTGAGTG
>VYZM01009766.1:7568-33476 GCA_013398915.1 Dromas ardeola
GGGCCTGGGGGGGTTCGAGGGCCCAGAGCTGTGGGGCTCGGGGGGAGCGAGCCCGGCTCGCCGTGAGGGGGCCCTGCCGCCCTCCCCTCAGGGCCGCGTCCCGCCGGGCTCCGGCCCCTCCGGCCCCCGGGCCGGTGCCCGCTGTGTGCGGCGGCTGCCGAGGAGGTTTCCAGCCCGGCCCGACCCGGCTCCTGCCGCTGCCGGTCTTGCCGTGGTGCCGGCGGTGCAGGGAAAGGGCCGCCGGGGGTGTGTTCCTGGGGGGGGCTACGTTTGTCCACCCTTGGGGGCAGCTGTAGGCCTGGGCTGCTTGCAACAGCAGCTCCCGCTCGGCTGGTGGAGGGTGAGTGTGGATAAATGCTCAAGAGAGGAGAGGGGAATATAAACAGCGAAAGGTACCGAGGGCGAGAAGGAATGCTGTAATACCTGATACACGTAGTACATGCTCAGGCACTTGGTTTTCATTTTCGTTGACGTTTCGTCATTTTCAATGAAGTTCCTTAAAGGCACTAAAAGGTGCATTGAGGAAGACCATTATCTGGTGCTTCATGTGTGAGACTGCGAGTCAGTAAATACAGCTTCAGCTGTGGCTCTGCCACTGACTGGGGCATTGACCTTGGGCAAGTCCCGGTGCCTCAGTTGCCCTCTCTTCTGAAAGAAAAGAGTTGCATGAGAGCTAGTGGTTCTTGTGTTATCTGGTGGCCACAGGCACATCCTCCCTCTGCATTGCTGAAAGATCAGAATAATATGATGAAATACAAAGGTGGCGAGTGTTTGAGGATACTGGTGAAGGCACAGTGCTTTTCCTCTCTGTGCTATATGAGCTGCAGATGATCAAGTCCTTTCCATTTTTCCTGGTGGCAAAGCTCAGATACAAAGCAAGAGGCTTGAAGTGACTTGAGTGAGGTTACATGGTGTCAGTGCTGGAGCAGGGAATTAAGACCTGGGAAGCTTTGCTCTCTGAGGCTGGTAGTAAATCCTGAGAGTTTCTGGAACCTCATGAGAATCCCCGCAAACTTTAAGCGAGCAGTCATACTCCTCAATAAAGTGTCTGTCTGCAGTGGTTCTGAGTCACTAGTTGCTCAGTACTCCAGTTTCCAGGCACTGTACCAAAACGGAGTGTAATAGCCTGCTGCTTTATCCGTTCAGTGCGCTAATTTAACTGAATTTCTGCTAGACCTGACATCACAAATCTCTTAGCTTTCTGTCTCATTCCACCTCAAATCGGCATGTCGTGCTCGTTATGCATTCGGTCTTCTTGTCAGGAGGCACTGAAGTATTCATAACGAGGAGAGGTAGATGAGAGCAGTTATTAATGGAGGCCGAAATAGAGCTGGGCTCTATTCCTGTGTACCACTCCTCCTAGGATGAAGTGGGGTGTGCGTTGTTCTTATGGATAATTCTCTTTTTTTAGATAAATACACTTTTCTTGCAGGTGCTTTTACTTAATATCGCTTTTCAGTCTGCCTTATCTTGCAGTGTTACAACACATTCCTGCTCAAAGTGCCCTTTTTTCTCTCTGATCGGGTCAGTTGTTAGTGTTGACCGGTGTCCTTGTACAGTGACAAGGAGTCACAAAAAATTCTGGAACTTTACCTGGTTTCCTGCTAGCTGGAGTTACTCTGTTATTTGGGGTGGTTGGTCTGATCATGCCCCTCTCTTGCATAACTATTGTGGATGTTTTGCAGAACTGCATTTTGAACATACTTTAATGTTATATAAAAAGATTATGTTTTTCCATTCCGGTTTTGTTTCCTCCAAATACCTCAGCTTCGCACTCCCTTTGGGTCTTTCTTTCAGCTATGCTCATTTGCCCGGAAGAATTTTGCTACTGAATCATTAATCTGCCTTTATTTTCTGCTTTCAATTTGCATATGAAATAATTCCGTGTTCCTCTTGTTATGTCTTCATTTGAAGTCATTGCTGCCTGGGGTGCGTTTTTGTTCCTTTTCTATCTGGAAACTTGCAAGGAAGGGTCACAAGAGACAGCAAGATCAGGGAAATATGAAAGAGTTTTTTCACACCCACTGTTCAGATTAAGTCAATCACATGTCTAATAGGATGACAGTGGTCACTTGCGGTGATCTGTAAAGCTGGGCTTTGCCGCCGGTGACAGAGGCTGAGTTATGAATGTATTTCAGAAGGCTTAGCCCATGTTGTTCTTTAGCAGCTTAAATTCCTAGAGCAGAAGTGCCGAAAAACTTGCAGTGCTTTCACCATCTGTGCTTTTCACTCTTTTGTCCTATATTTAGCTTGGAAAAGAAAACAGATTAGGTGGTTTCACTTTTTGGTTCTTCTCCACTGGCACATGGCTGCAGTAGTGGGGAGGCAGATTCTGCAGGAGAATATTTATAACCAACCCTCAGACCGTTACAGCTGGAACAAAGGGCTCTCCCTACGAGCTGTCTGAAGCCTCAGCTGCTTGCTGTGTGTTTGAACTTGGATTTGGTTTGAACTCCTCTGAGGCTGTACAACAAGAGCCGTACTTTGGGTGTGTTTACCAGCCTGTAATTATTTATGGAAGTACCTCTATTGCTTTAAAATAGAACAGTGATATGCCTTTACCTTTTTCTGGTTTTGTTTGAAAGTGCCCTCTTTTTATTTATTTATTTTATTTTAACAGTGTTCAGTGCAGCTGTAGTAGGCGCTTGATCTCAGGGTGTTACAAAAGTGCTGTTTAACCCCATTTGGTAAACAGGGAAACTGTGGCAAGCCAAACTGCCCAAACTTACTTCATGTAACACTTAAGGATTTAAGTTCTCAGCACTGCAGTGGAAATCCTTATCAAAATTATTTTTATTTACTTTCGTTAGGATGCTTTTATCCACTGCTGCATCTGACAACTGCTTTGTGAGATTTTCTTTTTTACATGTGTTAAAACATGTGAGCTTGTGGAGCAATAGGCTTTAATAGACCTTAATTGCACATGTTACATCGTTTCCAGAGGAAATGCAACATGTAATCCTTCTGTTTGGAAGAGAAGCCTAAAAGTTAGGTGGAGAAATAATCAGGTAATAGCTTTGCTTGCTCCAATTCTAAAGGGTTGATGTGAAAGAGTCGCTGACTCAGAAGCCTCTGAAAGAAATAAAAGCTGTTGTGAGCAGAGAAGCTGGGGTGAGGTTCTGGGGCAGGTCTGAATGCAGGGGAAGGAGACCACAAGCCTATCTAGATTTGACAGGAGCCCTGGAGAACCACAGCTGAGGAGGAACTTCAGGAATCTCTGAAAGTAGGGTGAGAAAGAAGCAGGGGAGAAATGAGAGAGAAAAGTTGGCTGAGGTAACACCAGGATTATCGCTGAGAAAATACAAAGGAGAACCAGCGTGTGGGAAATGAGACCTGTTTGCAGAGGGAAGAGTGTGGTGCTTGAGTCACCAGTCCAGGCAGCTGGCCCAGTTGATAACAGACGTGTGGGAATACTGGGCTGGTGGTTTTGTCTTTGCTAGAGCCATGCTCGTAAACAGGGACTGATGTGTGCAGAGGCCCATCGTTCCTGAGGTTATGAAGTACATGAGTGCCAAGGGGATTTTTGCTCTGTTTTATTCCCAGTCTGTTACACTGGATTAAGAGACACATAGGATCTCAGCTGCTGTTTCACGTGTTGGTCAGGACAGTATCTGCAAGGTGCTATTTTGCTGTGGAGGAAGACTGGGAATTGTGGAAGGGATTAAGACAGTGGAGCAACGTTTTCGGTGTCATTTTATACTATGCTTTGCTTCTGTTGGTTGGTTTGTGTCCTCGTTTCCCTAGTTTTGGCGGTTGCTGAATGATGGGCAACATTTTGGACAGTACAGCCTTTCCAGTGAAGGCTGAAGCCAAATTATCTTTGGCAGGTGCAAGGCTTTGCAGGCAGGTTTATTGATCTTGCCTTCAATTGTCACTTTCTTCTCCATCCCGATGTCATACAGAGGAAGAGGAGGCATGACAGAAGTTGGCAGAACTGTCTTTCATAGCACAGCGTTGGAGCCACCTTTTTGGATAAGATGGGTTTTAGAAACAGAATTTAAAAAAAATCCTAGAAAACAGAACAATTGAGTAGCATGTGCAGGATGTAACACTTTGATGCTTGTAGATGTAGGTCAAGTACGCGAAACAGCATTATGTATATCATCATAAATTGTATTGCACCTTAGTAGAGCCTTTCTTCTCAGTTCCCTGTGGTTTGAGCCATATATCCCAGACAAGATTGCCTTGACTCCTCCCCTCTTTCATTTGCAATTGCACCTAGTCCTTGCAACAGATAAAACCACTGCTAGTAGATAAGTGAAAATATCAGGAAAGCCTATAATGTTTCTTTAGTTTCTTCTAGATCAATTTAGCGGTTAGGAACACACGAGCATCGCAGAGTGTGCCAAGCTAGGAACATGTACGATTCTGTGGGCTGTTATTTCATAATTTAGATGTAAGAATCTCAGAATCTTCCTGGCCCTAAAAATGCATTTGGTATTACCCCTTCCAGGCAATTGTGCTGCATCTGTGCCACGTGCAAAGAATTCAGAGCCAGCTCCAAGACCCAGAACTGCTCTCTGCCATGTGAGCCCTGCCTGTTCTGTAGCAATACTGGATTAGCTCTTCCGTTAGTCTTGGAGCTGTTTGTGCCTCCGTGCTCAAAAGCCTTGTTACACAGAATCACAGCCTTGTCGGCCCTCTGTTTGTCCCCACCATCAAAGACATGCTCTCAGCCTGAGACACGACAAAGAAAGGCCATTGTAGCTGATGGTCACCCTGCTGTTTGGTGGTACCAACTTCTCTGAGGCCAGGATGGCAGAAGTGAGATGGGTTATCCCGAGAAATGTGTTTCTTCTCCTCAGAAAAGGTGGGGACAAGAGGCAGAAGCAGTTCTTCTTCAGACAAGAGAATAGGATTCAACCTCTGCCATTCAAGGATTAGTGAGATGGGCTCTGTGTCTCGCACTGGGCAGAAGGTCAGATCACATTATCAGATATGCATCATTTGCCCAACACAGAGGGGCAGGCAATTCCCCATGTCCAAAGAGCACTTCTTTCCCTTCAGTGCTTAGATTTCTTGGCTAAATGCTGCAATCTGGAAAGCACTATAAGAAAACACGGTCTGAATTCTCTGGTCTGTTTACTTCTCACTTGTCCTGAAGTGTTTTGCAGCATCGCTGCATGCTCGAATGCTGAGATGCAGCTGTGCCCTTGCAGTGACAGTCAAAGCGATGGCATATTCGGTTAGTAAAATGTGTTGGAAACCCTCTGATTTAGAAACACCTACCATCAGTATAAGCTGTGTGCTTAACCCTTCAGGTTTCTCTGAGTTTCCCGACCTTTATTACCTTTATTCTAAATTAACTGGAAGAAATTTAAAGGGCATGGTGGGTAGGGAGGAAAGCAAGGAAATTGCATCTGGGAATGGCCTGATGAAGCTTCAGAATCATGGAGTGATTTAGGCAGAAGGGACCTCTGGAGAACCTTTGCCTGGGACAGAGTCTCTTTGCAATTTTGGCTTTAGTTGCTTTAATATCCTCCTTCAGTGATTGGGGAAATTTCTACTGCTGAAGAAGATAATTTGCCTAAAATAGCTATTGCAGCTATGGGAAATACGTGAAACCACAAAGCTCCTAGCAGTTAAAAACTGACGATAAAAAAGACATTACTTTTCCGTCTGCAAAGCATTCTGTTCCTGCTTTTCAGTGGATTCTGTTCAGCCAGGTAATAATATTTTGGTGCCCAGGTGCCACAAAGCACACAAGTTGGAGTCCAAAGCGTGAAGGCTTGAAAAACAAATCTGGTGGCTAAAGCCCAGAATAACCCTGTCCTGCAGCCAGCACTTGGACAAACCGCAGCAGAGAATAGCAGAGGAGGGATGTGGTTGTGTTCTCACACCTGCAAGGGGCTTACATGTGTTTTGGCATGGCTGAAGAGGACTTGACCAACACCAGCATGTTACAGAGAGAAGGTAACCCAGGTGTGGACAACCTCCCTGAATTTTAAAGTTGCACATCTTGATCTTCACGTGGCTGAGAGCAGCAGGACATGTGTCTCGAAAGCTGGGAGGGTTTGGGACAGAAGAGAGATCCCCAACAGGCTGTGTTGGGTAGAGCGTGCAATCGGGTCTTCCCATAGCTTCCTGTGGCTGTGGGGAAGTCACTTCATCATTTGGTATCATAGTTTCCCCATCAGTTGAGTAGAGATAATACTAATGAGCCAGTTTGTATGTCGCTCTGAAAATAGCCTTGTGAGTACTAACCGAATAGAAGCAGGTTTGGGAACAGGGTGGAAACAGTTTGTAGGAAGAAACTCTGAGGCAATTTATAATAAAGAAGCTTTGTCAAGTCTCCTTCCCAGCAGCGGCTGCTGTTTTGCAGGCCATCAGGCAGAGCTCCCAATGCATCGAGTACTGAAACGTTCATAGTAAGTTTGTCTCTTAAGTTCTCACGTGCCGTGTCTAGCAAAGTATTTAAGGCTAGATGCAGACTCTTTAATGTTGTAATTTGGAAATTTCTTATTTTCTTAACTACGTTTTGATGGTTTTTTTACTTTTTAAAATTTTGAGGAACTCTTGACGGAACGATGGAAACCTGGGCTATTAGGGAGTAAAGTAATAAACAGCAGCCACTTCTTTGTTCAAGACAGGGGTGGGAAAAGAGACTGCGCGCATAACAGGATGTGGCATTTTCCTTTCACAGAGAGTAATCTCTAAAATCAGAGTGGCTATCTAAAGTTTACCAGAAGAACCAAATTGTCAATTTTACGAAGCATGTGTCAGCTGCTGGATGCAAGGTGTTTCCAGCCGCTTCCACTCAGCTCGAGAGAGAAGTGTGTGCCGTTTCTGGAATGCTAAATAGACTCTTGTTGCAGCAAAAATAAATTGCCCTTCAGTAGCTCAAGAGGAAAATGTGGCTGGATATATCTTCACATCAGCTGCTGGGTTTTGCAGAGCCTTGTGCTGGCCGCATGGAGCCTCTCCACACCACTGCTACTCTTCAGATGAAGTGATGGGTCAGGAAAAGGGGCCATTAAACATAACTCTTTTCCCCTTGTCTCATTTCTCCCAGAGTCCTTGAGCTCTTACCTCCTCTGCAGCTGCTCAGCTGAGTCTAAATTATGCAATAACCTGTTATTTTCTGCAGGTTGGAAACAAAAATGCAGATTGGATTGCAGGGCAAATAATTTCTTCAAATCTGAGAAGTGGGACTTCTGACTAGTGCATTTATTTATATGTTTCTGCCTAGTTTTCTTTCGTGTGTTTATTTGCTTGACGTTTAGTCTTGGGAAATTCTCTGGCAGCTGACAAGGGTTTTCATTCCCGATTTCGGAGCACGGGGCAGCTGGCATTTAAACTTCACCGAGCTTCCAGCCGATGAGCTAGAAATAGTAAAACAGTTCCTCAGGGAGGTGGAGTTCAACCCGCTGCCAAAAATCCAGCCTCTTTTCCTTTCAGGTTAGTTTATGGTTTACTTTACAGGTCTCCTACTACCAAATTAGTTGACAGTGGGTGTGGCACAAGAAGCGCACCTAGTCTGGAGCCTTTGCAGTTTTCCAGTATTCGATGTGCTTAACAGCCATTTCTCGTTGTGACAAGAAAGTGTCCTCAGGCGCCTAAGTAAGTGAGGATGCAAACTCCAGGAAGGAGTGAGATGACGTTCCTGCTTCGTGTAATAGTTCAGTCTTGTTCTGATCTGTTTAGAAATGTTGATTTTTTTTTTTTTTTCCTGTGCAAGTTTAACTTTGAGTTGAATTTCTACGTCTTTTAACCTTAGCCGTAGAAAACTTGGAGCCAAGAAAACTGCCTACTCATAAAGATGTTTTGTGGCGCACGTGAAACCACATTTGGCTTTGGGTGGTTGAGTGGCTTGGCCTTTTATTCAGTGTAGTTGAAGCTTGGAAAAACAGAAAGCTGATAATTTAAAGCCACCGGTGGTATGTGTATACAGGCACATCAGTGCACCCTGATAAGGAGCCTACCAGTATAGCGCTGAAGGCTGTTTCCAGGTTACATGGTAACATGTACAGAGTTTGTTGTGTAACTTAAGTAGGACAAAGTCATCAGGCTTATTGCATTGGGACCTCTTTGGCCACAAAGGAAAATATTATCCCTACCAGTATATCTAGGGTACACCAGTACTGTACGCAGTGTAGAGCTGGAGTTATGGAGAGGATTTTCAATAATATGTGGTGCTTTCCATCTTCTAAATAATTGGTTAGTTTGGTATTGATCAGAGTCCCTTAAATTCTAAATGGCTTTATACTAAGTTGGTATGATACCAACTAGATTGGTACTAGATACCATCTAATACTGTGCATTAATTAGTCTTGTCTTCTGCTAATTTGGTGTGTTTCTCTTCATTGTCTGCAACTCTGAATCTCTCAAGCTTGAGTAGTACTGTGCCTGCTCACCAGGCAGATTGCTCCACAGTTAGACCAAAAGCTTGAGTAAGTAAAATGGCTTTTCTTCCTGAAAGGGCTTTTGCTTCTTCTTCCTATGTGACTTCGAGGCAGCTATTTTTTCCCTTTTTACAGAAGTTTTGATTGCTTGCCCAGTTTTATTTCCTCCATACTTATTTTTCAGTTCATTCCCAGACACGGATCTTGCAGTTAAAGCTTCTGCTGCTGTCTTCCTTGAAAGTTTTCCTCTATTTGGAAGTGGCTGACCTTTTCTTTTACTAGTCATGAATCGTTTTTTCCAAGTAAGCATGCTCTTTGGCTCCTGAGATAAGAGAGTTTAATATGACGGAAAACGTCTTATCACAGAGATTTTTGGATTGTGGGACGATCTTCCCAAGGAAGATGGAAATCCCATTAAACAGCCTGTCCAAAACCTAACCAGACAACGCTCTGGGAAAGATTTTGGGTAAGGAGCAAATTGCATTGGCCAGAATATAGTGGGGTTTTTTTTCCACGTCTAATTTCTGTCCTTCTGCCATAGTTGCTTAGATTACATACCTGTGTTACAAATTAAATCAGAAAACCTTCATCTCTTCCCTTGCTGTTACCCTTACGAATGCACGAACCTTGTCTGCAGTGGTTTCCCTGGGGCCCTTAATATCGCTTGTCTGTTTTCAGCTTCCAGCTGATAAGTTACCCCCTTCCTGGCTTAGTTGTGTTTGAGTATTTTTCCATCTGCAGCTGTGGCTAGTATTGCAAGCCATACAGTTACTTGCTTCTGCCAATAGCTGATGCTTGTCATTAAGTAAAATCAAGGTCACTGGTGTACTGCTAATCAGTTCTCACATATAATAACCATAGTAACAAAGATATTAATAGAAATAAATGTGTTTAGCTGTAGGTAGTGATTACATACAATAGGCAATGATTACTGAATAACTGCAGCAGAAGCTAGGGCAGAAAATCTAGTTTGAGCATATGAAGAGAGGGTTCCTGTACCACGTGTCAGCAAGGTAATGGGAGAGAGATCTGAAAAGAAGTTTTATGATTTCAGACATCTTCTTCTGACATTATCTGTCTATGTATTTGCTCAGTTGGAGACAGTGTGGCCAGACAGCTACAAATGTGAACATAAATTTATTATTTATGATTATAGCCTGGCTTTGGGACAGAAATCAGATTTGGCCAAATTCCCTCTTGCAATCAGTGAGTTTGTGGCCTCTGGATATACAAGCTGATGAATCGTGCAGCCATTCTTTTAGTAGTGACATCATTTTTTGATATATATTCAAGGTGATGTTGAGCAAGTGGACTGACAATCCTGTGCCATGCCCATCTAAAACCTTGAAATGAGGCTTCAGAGCAAATGAATCGCGATCTCAGAAACCGCCCAAGAAAGCTGAGAGTTTCTTAAAGAACATCATTCTTTTAGGCCAAATCCCAAGAAGGCAGTGAGGTTTAAATCATCGGGGTGTTGTTAGCATTTTAGGATGAGACATTCAGTCTGCTATGGAATTAGGATGGCGCTGTTAATGGCGGTATCTGTCTGCTTCTTACAAATGTTGATTGAGAACCCTAACGCTGGTGTTTTCTAAAGTGGTAAGAAACAGTGGGAAACGGACTGTAGGGAAAACTCTTCTCTGCAAACCACTGGGCTAAGAGGTTTGACCTAGCAAGACTTCCTTGTCTTATAGCTGTTACAAGGTTCTAACTTGTGTTTCCCACTGCCTTGACTGTGAATACAGCAAGACCTTTTCAGTCACTTGAAGGCTTTTTGTGGATGCTGGTGGCTGAGATGGTCCATTGCGCTGTGGTGCAGCAGATCTGCTTCTGGCAGGCAGACTCTTTCAGAGACAAAAATGTTGCTCAGGGTATTGTTAGTGTGGATGTATGCATGCTTGTGTAAGTGTACACGGATGCAAAATGCCCTTGTGACACTGCAGTGACAATTCTATAGAAGATAGAAAAAGGTTTTCTGGTTTTACTTTTGTCATGGTAATCCTGGCAAGCTCAAAAGGAGTGCTGTCCTTTGAGTTTACTGGCTTAGTGCTATGTGATGTCTGTTAGAGTTGCAAAAAAAAAAAGTGCAAATATCCCACACTGTCAGTTTTCCTAATAGCTACCATTTTCATTCATTTTTCTCTAAGCCAGCAATCCATGCTGCCAAAAATGTTACTGTTGATGAGTATGAATGGAGCGAGCCTGCCAACAAACATCTAAAATTGTCTGCTCTCGCTGCTTTTTTCCTCCCCTGGCAGTGACCAAAGCAGTCCCTTTCAAGAAGTAATGAAGATTTGGCATCTAAGAACTCCCAAGTTCGCAGGCACACTTCAACTGTTTTACTCTTTTAAACCCCATCTGACATGCATTACATATATCAAGATATCTTAAATTTGAAGATTATTCCATTTGAAGAGCTTGGATTCCTTTACAGGGGGAGGAACTGAGAGCAGGGGACTTGGTAATAAGCATACCTTCAGGAATTTTGACTGTGTGGTTTAAAAGAGAGAATTTGTTTCAGTTTTAGATTTTTGTTTACAAAACTTGCAGCTTCTGTTGTCCCATCATCGGTGGGGTCTGTAACCACTCCTTTGGGGGTGGAATGGCACATTTTGGTGCATCAAGAATGCCTCATGGAAAGGATTCTTCTGTAGAGTCTGGTGGCACTCATGGTGGTCATCTTACTCGTTCAGCAGGATCTCTGCAGCCTCTCCCTGTAGATGATTACAAATAGCTATTTGTTTTTAGCTAGATCATGTTTCATACCACTCTCTTCACCAGTGTCCTGTTTCACAGCTTTAGCGTCCTTTCACTAGGTTACTGAGTTTTTTTTTATACACGTGCACACTAAGTAAAAGTAATGCCCTGGTTTAGACAAGTCCTTATGTTTTTCTTCTGCATTGCCAGCTGAAAGCAGCTTGCCTATCTAAGCATGCTTAGCCCAGGATGAGGATTTGAGAAGCCTGTGGTTTGATCCTCACTTTAACAAGTGTGAGAAAGCTGCTCTGTGCCTCAGCCTCTCCCCACCTGTAAGCTGATCACTGCCCACAGCAGCCTGTGAGCTTAACAGTGCCAAGTGCTCTTTATTACCTACCTGTTCAGGTTGTATTTGTTTTATTCTTAGTATCCAGTCCCAAGCGGGCATGATTACAACAGCTTTCAACAGAGCTGGCTCTCTAATGCAAGACAAGGATGCTCCTGTGTTGCCCCTGGCGGTATTTGGTCTAATTTTCAGCAGTGCCTGAGACTGGGCACTCACAACAGGACTCCAAGCACAAATTTTACAGATACTCAGCATATCCCTGCGTCTCCCCGCCAGTGGAGCAGCTGCTGTGTCACGCTCTGGAATATGTTATTTCTTTGTACAGATGCTGAGAAGCAGTGTTGAACTTGGCCGCCTTCCTGGGTGTGTTTAAATAAGAGGGCCTCTGGTTAAAGGGAGTAACAAGTTTAAAGTGAATGTGTCAGCCCGAGATGCTGGCAGGTGTGTTATAAACTTGATCTTTAATCAGCTGTCAGTGTGTACCTTCGGCTCAAGGGAGGGAGGTGACAGCATGACACAGTAAATGTCTGACTCAGGCTTCTGTGGCGGCAGGAGACTCTACAGTGGCAGGGGTGAAGGTAAAAAGCAGTAGTAGGTAAACTCACAGCTGTTTGTGCCACCCTCCTCTTCCAGGAGTTGCTGCATCAGTAGCGTAGGGTTGGCATCAGTGACTCTTGACCGTCTGTCAGACTTTCTCCTAATAAAACGTTCGCTTTGGAAAGGCACTTTTGCCCCGGGAAGCCCTGGGTTGACTGACCAGCAGCTGCTCTGGCGTCTCAGCCAGTTTTGTACTGCACCTCGTGCTCCTACGGTGGCCACATCAGCTGCCACCCTGGCAGTGTGGCTCTGGTTCCTCCTCCCCTTCCCTCTTTTAGCAATGACTTTGTTTCAGATGCCCTTTGTGCCTTTCACAGAGAAGTAGCCCACGCTGCTGGTGCGGGAAAGGAGAGAGAATGGCAGCGTGTGACTAACTGTGAGCCTAATCCTGCTTACGCTGACAATAGGGTCTTTCTTTCTCTTCCGCTTTCTGGACCACTGTACAGAATTAGAATTAGCATTAGCATGGAGGAATGCGTGGAATAAGCCCTGGCTTCAGTAGCGGGTAAGTTGTTTGGCAGGAAGTCTCAAGCTTTGAATCCTGTGACTGCGGAGTGCCCTGGTGCGAGTTGCCTCTCTCCCTTTGTGGTGGCCTGCACAGAAGGGTTGTTCGATGGAGACAGCTGTCCCGGTGAGGTATTGCTGACACGCATACAGCCTCCATGGTCTGCTGCCCTCTAAACTGGTTCCTTAGGGGCCACGGTGGCTTTAATGAAGTCAGAAGTCTTCAGAATTGCCCCAGAATACACTGCTCTTGAGCAGTCCTGCTGAAATTGTTTAATCCGTTGCATTTCGGACACATCTGAAGATACTAGGCTGCATACAAGGGAGGTGGAAACAACAGAAGCACTTGGGAGGAGGAATTGCAACCAGAGAGAGGAGCAGCTGCTGGTTGCCGAAAGGAGAGGAGGACGGGAGCTTGGGCTGGTCACCAGGAGGGGAGTTAGGTTGCATGTTTGGACCTGCTGACCAAAGAGCAGGCTGGACTGTGAGACTGGTGTTTAAAGAGACAGCGTAAAAGTGATTTATTAATGACCTTTTCCTTTCCTGTGTCAAAAACTTCAAAAAGAATCTAGATAATTAAACTTTTTACCACTGATATGGTACTTCTGGGGGAAGTAAAATTGCTGACCTGCTTTGCCTTTCTTTGTTTTTGTCCTAGGGCAATTTTGTTGGTTTCCAGGTTCCCAGTGCTTTAGAAAGAATTTTCAGTTTCTCAAACTTGAATTAAAAGAAAAAACCAAACAAACAAAGAAGTCCTTCAAATGTCAAAGTGTAAAGACATTTTTTTTCTGGAGCAACCAACACGCCCTGGGTTTAAAAATGTCAGAAAGGATTTAACAAAACAGCACACAGATTTTTATACTTAAAATAGCTCTCTTAAAGGCTCCTCTAGCTCCAGCTTTGCTGGGGGTTGTTTTTAGAGTCTCCTCTTTCTTCTCTTGTAGGTTTACTAAGAATCTCTCTCCAGACAAAATCAACCTGAGCACGCTGAAAGGGCAGGGGCAGCTGACGAACTTGGAGCTGGATGAAGAGGTGCTGCAGAATGTGCTGGAGCTGCCCACCTGGCTTGCCATCACTCGCGTCTACTGTAACAAGGCATCTATCAGGGTGAGCAGAGGAGCCTGCGCTCGCATCCCCAGAGGCTGCCCTCCGTTGGCAGCTTCTGTTTGTCACTTAAGAATTTCTGATGACGAATCATGATGTGATTGAATCCGTGCATCTCAAACCCTGTGCTTTAGGTGTGAGATTTGCTAATTGAATGCTATGAGATGGCCTTTGGTGAAACCTGCCGTGGCTGGCTTTGCCAAGCACTCTGCCCCTGATGGTGGCCGGCAGCAGATGGTAGAGGATGCTGAGAGAGCACAGAAGAAGTGTGTGATCCTTCCTCACCTTTAGGTGACTCGTTAAGCCAGCAGTGAGGTCTTTGTAGTTAATAGCCACTGATGAATTTCCAGCAATTTGCCCATATGCCTTCTGGACTCACTCACTCATCCAGAGCATGCTATGGCAAAGAATCTCAGAGCTTAACTCCATCTGCTTTTGCTTGTATCAACCCTGCACATACTAGTTTTAGTTGATGACCTCCTGGCACTGTTATTGGAAGAAATAGCAAACTATCGTTCCCTGTACATCACCTCCATGTCACTTAGGATTTTACAGACATCTCTGGTCATTCCCCGCTATTTTGATAGCGGAGGAGTTTGTTGTGTCTTCCTTCATCTACGCTGACGTTTTTCTTTTTAATGCTAAAGAAGTAACACAGGCCTCCAACAGGAATAGGAAGCAGAGACAAATGGAGTGCAGTTCTCGGAAAGCCTAATTATGCTGTGAGATATTGTAAAATTAAATTGAACTTAAGTCTTAATTCTTGAAAATGCAATTCGTAAGAAATGTGTGAATAGTGCATGTGGAAAGCTGCACTCTCTGCTCTCAGTCAAGAGTTGCGCCCACAGTTATCCATTTACATGCATAATCACTGAAATTGTGCAAGCAGTTGCACTTTTGCACACTGAGCTCCTCTTACAAATTTTTTCTCATTGTGTTTTTTAGAGAAAAAAAATTGATTTTTTTTTTTCAGTTGGTATGAAGTGAGATTGTTTAATCTCAGTTGGTACTAACCGTAGTTGCATTACATGAATGCAAAAGTTTTTAGTATATCAGAGAGACTTGCTATAAAAGAAATATGGCTCTACTCTGCCAAGTGACAATAAAAATGAGCCTGTCTTGCTCATCTGATCCGCTCTGCTTTTAGAGTCAGATCTGCTTAATTTAGTAACAAACATTTGTTCTCCCTCCTACGACAACTGCAGAATAATTGTTGCTGTAAGAAAATCAATTGAATATTTTTGGTTAGTGCACAGTCTTCAAAAGTGTTACCTGACTTCCAATAACAGCAGCAATTACTTGTAAACTCTTTAAGGACAAGAACGTTCTCTATAAAAGAATATGAAAAATCAGAATTTGACCTGCAGAGTATCTGTTACTCGTGATGATATGTGAGATCCAAAAGCTAAGCTGGATTTATAGGTCTGGTGGCTGGAATGTCTTTTCACTTGTCTGTGTGAGCCTGTTTGACCTGGATTTGGTGAGACATGATAGATTGTCGCTGTGGTCATTTCTCAAAGAAAAACTGTGGACTCCTGGTTCCCTGTGATTTCTCAAACTTTCCAATGCAAAGATAACTCTTGTAACCTCAAATTTATTGTTTCAGATCCAGTGGACAAAGCTGAAAACACACCCAATCTGCCTGGTAATATTTCCTCTTTTGTTCATTGCTTTTCTTTCTTTACTAGAGAAAAATTCCGCAAAGGGAAACGGTGAAGTGCACGCTCAAATCTTCATTTGACCTAAATCCTCAAGGCCCTTAGCACATAGGGGAAGGGAAGTTCTGAGAATAGTCCTGTTTGGCCATGGGTGACTTCCCATGAGACCCACATTTCACTGCAGGATGGAGCTGGGCTGAGCTCTCGGTGAAGTCCAGGGCAGCCTTGTGCCTGGTTTTTGTTGTTTGTTTTCCCCCCACTTCTGGGGATTCAGATTACCCAACAATCTTGGCACTGATGGTGTGAGAGCTTTAACACATGACACTCTTGGAGAGGCATGAGACGCCAGAGCTTGTTTATCCCTGCCCTGGAGCCTCAGACCTAAGGCTGGTAGCCTGAGCTTGAGTCCTGGTCTTGTATTTATCGCTCCCATGTTCTGTCTTTACAGTACCTGGATAAAGTGGAGGTGGAGATGCGAACATGCGAAGAGCCTCGGCCACCCAACGGACAGTCTCCCATTGCTCTTGCTGCAGGTCAAAGGTCAGACCCTGAGCCCTGTGGTTTCTTTCTGACATGCTGCTGGGGTATGGGTGGCCCTTGTTCTCAATGGTTAACCACTGGCCTCTCTGCAGTCAGGTTTGAGTGGCTCTAATACTGCTTATAAACCTTGGAGTCTCTCTGTATGTATCCTTACCTCTGCCAGGCCTTTTATTGTAACAGGTGATGACTTTGAGAGATCTTCTCTTTGCAGTGAATATGGCTTTGCTGAAAAAGTCGTGGAGGGGATGTTTATTGTTGTCAATTCCATCACCATCAAGATTCACTCCAAGGCCTTTCATGCTTCTTTTGAGCTATGGCAGCTCCAAGGCTACAGTGTCAACCCAAACTGGCAACAGAGCGACTTGCGACTCACCCGCATTACTGATCCGCAGAGAGGAGAGGTAAGGAGTCGTCTTATGTTGCCTGTCGTAACGTGCACAGAAGAGTGGCACGCGTGCTAGCCAAGTCATCTGGGGTAATCAGGCTGTTGTCTGAATTCTCACACAGTGACAGTAGGGAGCTTTGATGAGCTTGCCTACTGTTTGCTGGAACAGGGTGGCTGAGATCTGACTTGTGTTCGGGCCTTTCTCTGAGCTCTTCTAATCTGAGAGAGCGAAACTGGAGAAGCTCTGAATGCCCTTGTGATTTGTCTGGTTTTAAACTCAGTGTTAGGGAGGGGGTTAGGTGTTACCCGGGACATGATTTTGGTTTTGTACTGGAATCACAGAAGAAAAGCTCGTCAAACTATTTTCTGTGGCCTTGTTTTATTCCACATCCTTTAAGTGTTTATTTTAATCCTTGAAGATGTTGAAAATCTCAGCATTTTCCTATTTTTCTTCTGGGTAGGTTTTGACGTTCAAAGAGCTCACCTGGCAGACACTTCGGATAGAAGCAGATGCCACTGACAATGGCGATCAGGATCCTGTTACTACTCCTCTGAGACTCATTACCAACCAGGGGAGGATCCAGATCTCTCTCAAGAGAAGGGTGAGAGTTTCCTCCATACGTTGCAGGATACAGTCTTCCTGCCTGGTGCGGTGATGATGCATGTTTCCTCCCACATTCCTCAGCAACCGTTCTTTTCCTTCACAAATGTTGAGCCCAAGCTGCTATATCATTCTGTGTTTTCTGTTGGAGACAGCTGCATTCTTACCAAATGTCAAAACAGTTTATTTCCCAGGGGAGGATAACATGTGTGGAGCAAGTTTTTTAAATCCCTTCAAACATCCCAAGGAGAGCTGTCATCTTTTCCTAAGAGATTAAAGCCTGGTAGCCTTATTTTTAGCTGTCAACAGATATGTGATGATAAAAAAAAATAAAATTAAACCATCTGGGGTTGTTTGTTTTTTCTTTTTTTAAAACCAGTGAGCCATTTGCCTCCTAAAGAGGAGGAAGCTTTGACTACTTTCCTTCTCAGAGGAGGTACTGTGGACACCCACCAGACAAGTTAACCCTCTCTCAGATGAGTTTCAGAGCGGTATCTCTTGTTTCTGCTACAGCTTCCATGTATTATGAAGAATGTATGTATATGGCTGCAATTCTTAAAGTCCATGACTGCTCCTTGCTGTTTCAGACCAAAGATTGCAATGTGATGGCATCTAAGCTGATGTTTCTCCTTGATGACCTGCTCTGGGTGCTGACAGACTCTCAGCTGAAAGCAATGATGAAATACGCGGAGTCTCTGAGTGAAGCCATGGAGAAGTCTGCCCAGCAGAGGAAAAGCTTGGCACCAGAGTCTGTACAGGTGAGTTAGTCATGAAATGACCAAAGGAGTTGGATTCGCTGCCAGTAAGCATCAGAGAATGTTCATACGTAGTCACGGGCTAGTTTCTGTCTGATGAGGGGGAAAATGTGGTGTTAAGTTACATGGCTTTCCAGGTTTGCCTGGCACATGGAAAGTTGCAGAGGATCCCACGAGGATTTGATTTGGTAATAAGCAATAAATATGTTCTAGAAATAATCTTCTCTGTCTCTGAATGACAATCTGCATGGGTTTGGGGGAAGGGACTCTGGTATAATAAATTATGACATAAAACCATAGTGAGCTGTGATGCTCAAGGGAAAACATTGGCATTCAGTTTCACTGTTGTTGTTTGGGTTTCTTTTTTTCTTCCTCCTACTCTGGAGAGAGCTCTTGATTTTTGCAATTGTTCTTTGGTTCGCATGTAGCCTAGCAGTGTATGAGAACCTTAGAACAGCTGCTTCTTCCAGTGGCCTTGAACTTCCCTTACGACTTTGTTTTCAAAATTCTGTGCCGAGTAATTGTTTGACAAACATCACAGAATAAATACATAGAGCAGAGGACAAAAGATGTTTTCAGAGACAAGGATGAGGGAAGAGGAATATCGCTGATGCTGGTGGAATCTCTGGGGAAGGAGGGCTATGCACATAGTGCAGTGAGATTACATGGACCTGGGGGATCAGGAATACTTAGCCCTTGTTGTCCAGGAGTCTTACAGCGTATTTCAAGATAAATGAACGGTAGCTTGTTATAGAGGAGGCAGAACCACAGCAAAAGAGTTTTGCTCATGAGAACATAGGAAAGGATCCAGATTTCTGGACTCCCAATTCAATTTCTATAGATTAATGCCTTGCAGTCTGGAAGATGGCATGTGTTGTTTTAAATTGCATTATAACCTCTCTCTCTTTTATTTTTTTTTTTCTTTCTATTAGTTCTTACCGAGCTTGTGTCTCCCTAATAGATCACACCACCTGCTCCAAGTACGCAGCAGTCCTGGTCTCAGCCATTTGGAGTCAGCCCGAATGCAAGTAGCATTGGTCAATATTTTGATAAGCATGACATGAAAGAGTCGTCGTACCACCTCCTCATCTCACGCTTGGATCTGCATATCTGTGATGACAGCCACACTCGAGAGTCAGGTAACCGAGAGCAAGAGGACACTGCAGGAGGAAAACATTAATCCAGTCATTGATTTTTGGTCTTGAAGGAGGATTTTCCTCTTGAAAACAAGCGTCTTTCATGTTACTGTTTCCCAGTAAGGCAGTAGGCTGTTGTTCAGGCTGATGGAGAGATCAGTTCTGTATGTCTGAACTGGGTATTGGAAAATCTTTCTTAGCTCCATTGGACAAACATGTGGAAGTCCATCAGTGGACGAGGTTGCTGGTGACCTAGTTGAAATGATAGAGGATATGCACTAAGAACAATCTGGTATTGAACAATGGAAATAAAGTGCGATCATTCCACTTGGTGAGAAAAAGTTTGTTTTGACAGTATTCAGGACGTTCACAGCAGCAAGGATTCTTTGCCGCCTTTGGCAGACTATTCCCCTGCCTACCATGTTCTTTTCAAGCAAGACTTTGCTAACTAGTGTCTGTTTTACTCCTAGCTGGCCCCTACTGAGGTAAAATTCTAAGTACTTTTTTCTTTTCTGAGGCAAAGGTACCCCCTCTCTCTCTCTATGCACAACCATCTCTGGTCCAAGTTGTACTGTTTTGTTTTCATGCATCTTCCCTTTAAAAAAGGAAAAAAAAAATCTCCTACCCACATCCATCACTATTGCAAATATTTTTTAATTAGTCTGTGTATCGCTGTCTCCTGAGCTGCTGTTACCAACATCTTGGCTCAGTTTTGTTGTCTTTATTTCACTGGTCTGACCAGTAAGTGTTGGAAATGCAAGTGCTGGTTATTGTAGTGGGCCTGGGAAGCAATGGGATCTTGCAGTTTGGTATTTGAGCTTCTAGGTTTGGTTCTTATGCTATAAACTGTTGTCCTGTTACATTCAGTTGTCTTTTTCCTTCCTAGGACAAGATTTTGATACAGCTTTCTAAAAGTTGATACCCTAATACTGGCCACGATGACAATCAATCAGTGGTGGCAATCGAAGCAATGTTGTTCCAAATTCTTCTGGATCAGGTCTTGGATTGTAGAGCTGATCATGATTTTCTCTGTTCTGTTTTCCACAGGCGCTTTGAAGCACGGGATGCTGGGAGGTGCCATGCAGCTGACCTTCAGGAGGATGGCTTTTGACTATTATCCTTTCCACAGGGCAGGTAGTGGAGCGTGTGGCCTCCCAGTTTGAGGAGGGGGATTAAATAAAATTTGAAGAACAGTGATGCTATATGGCTTCAGGAAGAAAGGCTACAGAAAGGACTGTGGATTTAAATCCTCACGGGCAGGGTTAATCTAATTTACCTGTCAGTGAATGACTGACAAATTGCTGGCAGAGCAGAGTACAAAGAGAGGAGTAAGTTGCTGTCTGTTGTAAAGACATAAACTTGAAACTATAGATTCCTTTTTAGTTGCTTAAGCTCTGAATCTGGTTCTTACTTGTGCCTAATCAATTTGGAAGGCTTATAGGATGTATCCCAGGAGAAAATCTGTTTGTAGTTATCTGAAGAATCAAGGAAAAGTGACTTTGGCATTCTTCCCAACACTTGAATTTGGAACACTTGCTGGTAGGACCAGCTCTGTTGTATGAAAGCCTGCACTTCTTTCACAAGCACTTAGTATGCTGCGTATTGCATATTCCAGATGTGGTATCAATAAAGAGGAATGCTGTACAGATTTGCACACATTGAGGGGCATAGGAGGGTTGCGTGTATCCAGGAACCTCATTTTTAAAGGCAGGATGCTTGTTTTCATGCAGGAGATGCCTGCAAGCATTGGGTGCGGTACAGTGAAGCAATGGAAACACGGGGACAGTGGGCAAAGAAGTTGGTCAATGAATTTCAAAGCAAGATTGAAAAGCTTTATGAAGAAACGGACCCTCCATTTGCCAGGACTCCACTTTCCCCCTTCAAAAGGAAACCAGGTAATGATATTTGATAAAACTCCTAGTAAAAGCAGGAGATGGTAACAATTTTGCTCCGTCCAGCAATATCTCTAGTTACCTCTCCCCGTTTTAGCAAGCTGATTTGTTGGTGCAGAAATCCATAGCACACTAAAAATCACAAATATAATGGTGAAGGAAAGTGGCTATCATACTGGAATAACACTGCAGCAAGAACAAACAGACTGCAGTCATCACTTCCCTGGCTTATTTATTGAGTTTATCCGCAAGCAAGTATATAAGGAATAAATTAAATACTTATAGTGTGGCTGAAGAATGTGTTCTTTTGCTACAGAGCAGACTCATCTTTCAGTGTTCTTCCTTCAAAAGTCCTGAGTTGTGTTTTTTTTTTTCCTGCCTAGCTGTGCCCATCTGTTTCTAATTTTGGGACTGTTAATTCTGCTCTGTAAGCACATACGTGTTAGTATTGATGGTGAAGTTTGCTGCAAAGGAGATGAGTAAAACCCTGCTGGTTCTGCTGTTCCATCCCCACAGATACTTCATTGAGTCCTCATAAAAGTCCCTTAGAGAAAGGCCGTGTACCTCCCACAAGTTTGCCACAACTCCGGCACCCTCCCTGGAACCGGCTTCGATCCAGCTGTGTGGTAGTTCGAGTGGATGACTTGGATGTTCACCAGGTAGGGATTTCATCAGTGTCTGGAGATGTTCATGTCATTTCAAAAAAAGAAATTTAATCTGATACGATTCAATAAATCATGCAAATCCTATGTCATCCAAGACAATCAAAACTCCATCCAGAGAACCCAGATGCTGTTGTTATGTTGCATGTAAAATTTTTAAACCAAGTATGAACCGGTAATTTTCACATTCAGGGGAAATTGCTTACAGAACCACGGAGTTTCTGCATCTAAACTTCAATCAAGCAGGCCCAGGGTAACAGATTCCATACATTTGAGAAGTTAGTGAGGGTGTGGATTTTTGACAGAGGAGGAATAAGTCTTCCCTTATGCTTTCTGATCCGGGACAGAAAGCATCCCTAGACTGGATCGGGGCCAACACCCATATACCCTGTAACCATTGCAAGGGCATAATCAGTACTAGATACTGTAATGGACTTACCAACAGGCTGTTAATCTTGAAGAAAGCTATAACAGGTTTCAGTTCTGTTTGTTCACGTCACCCAATTCTGATTGTCATGGCTCTTACTAGCAGTGATGGGAGACACAAAGAAATAAACTCCCTCAAAGGAGAGGAGATGGCAGTATTAGCAGGTAGGAAGAAGATTTATTTTTACTTGAAAGTGGAGTATGTTTGATGTGTAAATGAGATGGACTGAATACAGGAGACTGCAGGGTTACTAGGACACTTTGTTTTGCCAAATTTGAATTCTGCACAACTGCTTACCATTGTGTTTTCAGGTTTCTACAGCTGGTCAACAAAGTAAGAAACCCTCCACCTTGCTTTCATGTAGTAGAAAATTCTTCAAACTTCCTGATCAGGTCTCTGCAATCCATATTGAATTCACAGAGTATTACTTCCCAGACAATCAGGACTTTCCAGGTAATACACCAAGGTTAGCACCTTCTTTCCTAAGTTTCTTAAAGAATCAGTCAACTCTTAATTCTTAGGTGTGTTAACCCTGTTACATATTCTCTGGGTGTCTGTTTTTGTTTAGTTTTCTGATTTTGCCTTTCTAATTTTTTTTTCTTGCCTGTGGGAAAGTGGGATAGAGTTTGCCTAGTGCAAAATGTGGAGGCAAAGTTGTGCTTGCAAAATAGTGTATCCAGGAATGTATTGAAGGAGCTGCTGTGTCTGCCAACTCTTGGGATTCTGCCTCATTAATTAGCACTGGAGTAGGATTGTAGGGTGCTTGGAGTGCTCTGCAGATGGCTTGATGTGAGACCTGGAACATCTCACTTCTCTGGTGCACCACAGCTTCTCCCTTTCATCAAGAGATCTGTCTTCCAGTGGGTGTTGAAGCCCTCTGTGTTGGTGTTGTCAGTGCAGCTGAGCTGCAGACCGCTTGCAGTGCCTTTTCTGCTGTTGTTAATCTGTCTCAATTCTGTTTCATCCTAGTTCCATGCCCAAACCTGTATGTACAGCTGAATGGCCTGACGCTGACCCTGGATACAGCAAGCGTGCTCTGGATAAACCTCTTCTGTCTGGATCTTTATCGCAGCTTGGAGCAGTTCAAAGCCATCTATAAGCTGGAGGACTCAGGGAAGCGTGATGAGCATTTTGATGTTCGACTGGATGGCTTCCGGCTGAAGGTACCATTCACTTCCTTCCTTTCCCAGTCTTCAGTGTTCTCTCCCTCCCTGTCGTGGAAGGAACATGAGACCAGGACATAGCTGGAGTGCTAGACCAGAATAGGCAGGCAAGTCAGTATTTATGAAAACAGTTTCAAGGAGAAATTGGTGGTTCAGGTAGTCAGAAGTTGTTTTCTGGCCTTTGGAAATCACTTTGACTCTCATATCATGCCCAATGGGCCTACATCTGCTGCATTGACATCCTATGGTGTTTGTCACTGACTGCCCTCGGTACCAGTTTCATGAGGTGTCTTAAAGGCCTGAAAGATAGTAAGTCCTTGCAGAGAAAGACCAAAGTGAATGTTGTAAGTTGAGATGCTACATAAGCCATGGATGGTAAAAGAACCTAAAATAAAACTCAGTTTAAGTTCCCTTGTGTCTGATTCCTCTTCTGTGATTTGTAAATCTTACTTATTTTTTCAAATAGGGATAAATTGAGAGTCTAGTCCAGCTCCTGGGATTTTAGTAGAGACCAAGACTTCTCAATTGTTTATATATTCCACAGCTGACCTTCTGTGTAAATGACCAGGATAAGCCTCTGTTAATTTCCCTTCTCACTGCTTTACTTGTAATGTCTTTCTCCTCCATGTAGCTTAACATCCCTGTGGAGAAGAAAGTCACTGACCATCAAGATCGTCCACAGACACTCTGCATTTGCACATCAGAGATGACTGCCACCAACACCCGCCACGTTCCCTTCTGCACCTGCCAGGACCTCCAGAACCTCTTCCGTAAATTTGCCAGTTCGGAATTCTTCCACTCCAGCTACACTAAGTTCCCAAGGTCTCAGGACAATTTCAGCCTGCTCCACACCCTTTTCTTGCGCCACGCGTATGAGGTAGATGATAAGCCTCAGAAGCATCCAGGCTTTCCCCAGCTGCTACACAAAACCTCTGCCTCTGAAGATCTGTGGTCTGTGAATTTCACTGAGCTTTCCCTGGACTTTGAGGGGGCTGAAAGCTCCAAGGGCAGAGCCCTTAGCTTTATTGACCCTTTTCCCCTTTCCATTTGGGCCTGCCTTCCCAAGAGATGGGGGCAAGCTCAGATATCTAAACGACAGGAATTGGCTGCCTCTCAGTTGAAAATCAAGCCTTCTGCCAGCTTTAGCCATCACTCCAAGAATGAGAACCTTTCCAGAGAACATGGGGTTTGTCAAAGATCAAAGACTGACCAGGATCTGAAGAACATCTCTAAGGTCCCAGAGACAATGGATGTCTTGGGAGAATCTGACTGTGAAACTGATGATGGAGTAGATGAGACGGAGCTGGAAACCTCTGCTGATATCCATGTGCTCGTCTCCTCATCTGTTCATGTCAAAGTTCGTCTCAACCACTACCAATACTTGGTGCTGCTCAGGATGAAAGAAGTTCTGCAAACACTACAGGAGCAGTTGGCCCAAGATACCCAGGAAGTGACTGGGTCTCCTTTAGTTCCCATGTCTGCATGTGTAGGAGCTGTGTTCCATAGTGCCGAAGTGGCCCTACTCATGAACCCTCCACCAGGGGTCTTGGAACCCAGATCCCTGGACTCGGACACAACGAGCCTGATCGAGTCTGAGCTCTCTCCTTCAGACAGCAAGGAGGGGCTGGTGGCTGAAGAGAAGGAGCTGAAATCAGAGACCAGTTCAGAGAAGGGAGTATGCAGTACCTCGGAGGTCCCAGAGGACAGTGGCATTGAAAATACAGGTACCAGTGTAACCAGTGTACCGCTGGAGACACTCCCAAGATCTGCAAGTGATGGAGCTCTGACTACAGCTCCACCTAGTAAGAGCATAGAGGAGAAAGGTTTGATAGAGGAAGCACATGAAGCTGTGGAAGCCCTCATTGCAGAAAGACCAGCAGAGACCAGCAGCCATCCTCAGAGCCCTCCTGCTCTCCCTTGTAGCCCAACCTCGGACACACAGGACACACATCCCTTGGGGAGAGGAAACATCAATCTCAATGGCCAGGCAGAACTCATCCCTTTGAAGAACATAGAGGTGGAGTTGTCTAGTGCACTGCATATCACAAAGGATGCCACAAAGGAGGCTCTGCATGTGACTATGGACCTCACCAAAGAAGCCATGTCTATAACAAAAGACGCTCTGAGCCTGAGCCGGGAGAAGATGACCTCCACCATGCAGAAGATGCTCTCTCTCCCCCCAGCCAAGTGAGTGGGCCATCCTCCTGTGCTTCACTATCGCAGCAGCAAGGCTGTTGGGGAGGGGGGAAATGTAGACCGACTGCTCCCTTTCCATATAATTTGGATTAGAGAGAGGTTAGATCTTCATCTCTTGGGGGTGGTCTAAGTACACTAAAGTCGGACTTGCAAGCGTTCAGAGTCCAGCCCAATATCTGTATCACCTGGAGGCTAAGCTGTTTGCCTTCATCACTTATTTTTTGGTAGGGATTCTGTGCACAAAGCAGAAGAGGGAGCAGTGACTCCAGGCGGGGGTGGCAGTAGCCGAATGCGTTTCTTTTCCATGAAGAGGACAGCATCCCAGCATTCCTTTGACACCACATCTGTGGATGGGAGCGGCCCTGAGGATGGGCTGTCTGTGGACAGCGATGGCAGTGACGGCTTTGTGATGCTTACAGATTCTGGTAACAAGAGCTTGGCTTTATCCTCTCCCTCACTCTTATTTCACATCAGTGAACAGTTTTCTGTCATGGGCAATGGAGTCATGCTGTGTTGGTATGGAATTCACTTGTTCCACTCTTTCTTTTTGAAGGTCAAGAGTGGTTCTCCCACAGTGGTTCTTCCTGCTTTTATAGGTGCCTTTTCTTTGAGATGAGGAGTATAAATGAGTGGGGAGGGTGACCTCTGCACATAATGTACTAGAGCAAGGACTGTGAATGTGTGCAGGTGGGTGGATGGTACACAGCATTAAGGAGGGTTTTAGTAAAGGCTGGTTGGGAGTAGGGTACACTCAGCATTTCAGTGGACATCTTTCGCTTCAGCTCTGTGTTGCTTAAATTCATCTGAGGAGCTGGAGAGGGTTCCCTAGACAATGGCATAGGCTGATACGCCATGAGATTCAGGCAGATACTGAGATCAGGACTTCTAAAAAAAAAAAAAAAA
>VYZM01009766.1:33561-45327 GCA_013398915.1 Dromas ardeola
AGAAACAGAATTGAGGAGTTGTTGTTGTTACTTCCATTTCAGAACCCAGCCTGGACCCTCTTCCCTCAGGGCATCTTCCTCAGGTCCACAGTGACACAGGCAGTAGAGGAAGCCTGATGGCAGAGGACGAGGGTGGAGTGTCTCCTGAAATAAACAGCTCCACTTCACAGAGCGAAGACCCTAGCCTTCAGCTGGTCAGAGTTCTGTTCCTTTTCACTGTAATGTTGTCTCTAAGCGAATCTGGAAGTAAACTGTGTGGTGGTGTTTGTTTCAATAAATGAGCTTGTCATTTGCTGTTTTAGGTGTCTGTCCTTGTGTTGAAGATGAATGAGGTGAACTGTGGAATAGAGGCACGAGGTGATGATTTGTCTGTTGCTTTACAAGTAATGAATGTTGTTCCAGAGCAACTGAACAACGTTGGAATGTGGCAGTATTTGCGTGGTTATCTGGGTAAGACACTGGCTCTTGGAGTCTGCTGCTTTTAGAGGCTCACTTTTATAAATGGCTTTATACTGGCCACCCTCAGGGATCATTCCATTTTAACTGGTATTTAAGTGTTAATGTTTAGTGTATTTAAGATTGAATATGACTTTTGTGTGTGAGGGAATGTGAATGCTAAGAATCTATCTGTCAGTGGTTCAAACCTGGTGTTTGAAAGATGTTTCCAAAGTGCTTACAGTCAGGCTCTATAGTGCCTAGTAATCATCGACTGGGATTTTTTTAATTGCTGCTAGGATCCAGGAAATAAATAAAAGAGTGAATAAAGCTGCCTAGGGAAACCCTGAAGTTACTCCTGCCCTGAGAATAATGCGTCTGGGCTAGGATACTTCCCCAGCCTAAATTCGAATTAAAATAAAAAAATAATTAAAAAAAAAACACAATACAAAACTAAAAGCAATCAACCAATCAAAAAAGCCCAACCCAACTCCAGACAGATGAAACTAAAAGCAACTACAACTGCAGTTCTCGGACTGTTGATCCTTCCCTTAATAGTACTGCCTGTGGCCACGAGGGGGCAAAGTGGAATACAAGCTTAAGTAGCGTTGAGGCCAGTGGAAAGACTGATCAGCTCGAGAGAGACCGAGTGGGGAGTGAGTTTGGTCAACTCGTGTATATGCAAAACAAAAGCTAGTTTTAAAGTGTGCTGAGATGCTAAGAGGGAGGGATGCATCTGGGGGCTTAAATGGTCCAGTTCTGGTGTTAGTTTCTGTGATGTGAACTCGTAGTCGTTTGAAATTTGGATTAATTTCATGCAAAGGATGTTTTCAGACTGCTGTCATTGTGAACTTGACTGCATTCTGCATCTGGACAGTAAACGGCTTTTCAAGATACCTATTTTGAGTTTATATCTTATTACTGATGCCATGTTCTGCAATGAGATCTTTCTCCTATAGCTCTAGGAGATCCAGATGTAGAGAAGCCTTCAGTCCCTGAGGCTAGTAAGACCCAGCCAGAAGTGTGCTTGCGTCTTGAAGTAGGACCCAGTGCTGCTGTGCATTCACCACTCGCTGTTCAGAACGGCTTCCTCCATATGCTGGTCCACAGTTACACAGCAGAGTTCTTCATGTCCTTCCTTACCAACCTTGGCCCCTTCCTTGAGGATGAAATAATCCCAGAGGTGATCCCCATGGAGATAGAAGTTGTGGATGCCAAAGTCACGTTGAAGGTGAGTGTATGGCGAAGCAGAGATTCCCCCCAGGATGGTGGCCTGGGCAGAGCTCACTTGGAAGATTCTGCTTGGGAAAGGATGCTGTGGGATTTCTGTGGGCCTCCGTAGAGGTCCTGTTTTCCTGATACTGTTTTATTTTGCTTCTAAAAGTGCCTTAGGGGTGAACAAGTAGCACGGTAGAACTGAGTGATCAGACTGTGGAGGAATGGGAGCCTGACATTCAGTTTCTCTCCCCAGCTTTGTTGATGACCTGTTTTACAGACTCAAGGGAAAGAATTAAATACCTCTTCCTCCAAGTGCTTGTGTGAAACAGGAAATATTTGACCTTATCTGTAAGCACTTAGAGAATTACAGATGAAAAACGTTGTGTAAGAGCTGGGTGATATTTAGGAGAGGGGCACTGACAGAATTTAATGGTTAAACCTTTTCGAAAGCAATGCTTTGGCTCCATTGACAAGCAGGAACCAGCGTTGCTGCACAGCAGCATGAAAATCTGCAGACTAAGGGATATTGGCTTTTTTTGGCTAAGGAATATTGGCTAGGGGTTTGAATCAGGAATTTGTAGGATGACAACTGTGAGAGAAGCCTTCAGGGTGATGGTCGTAGGCCTCTCCTCAGCCTTTATTATGGATATTACAGAACTTGGTTCTGGTTTGTGGGAGTGCTTTCTACACAGGTTCAGACTCACATGCAGCCTTGTGTATATAAAGCCAGGCTTTTCCATAAGGTGGGTGACCTCGGTGAGCTCTGGCAGAGCTGCCAGTCGGTAACACTACTCCTGCGAAGGCTGGGGGCAAGGGGAATCCTTTGCAGGTTTGCCAGAGCTGTCACAGCAGTTAATCTCTTCTCTGTTTTGTTTTTCTCCAGGATGACAGCCCCCGGGTATACCCTACCTCTCCTGGCCCTGTTCCTATCACCTTGGCGGTAGATCACGTCATTGTGAAGTGCAGAGATGATGGGGTGTTCTATGTAACAGGTCAGCAACATTGGGGAAACTTGTTTTATTTTCCCCTGATACTCCCCAGGCTGTGCTGGAGGTGACACTCTGCTGTGACTGGTGCTGGAGGAGGCTGGAACTGAAATGTGATGGTTGCTGCTGGGAAGGATGGGCTCTGGTGTGTAAGCAGTCCCTGCTTCTGTTCTCTGCAGTCACTTCTGCCAGAATGGGCAAATAATCTTCTGTCCTCAGTGCAAACACCCAGGTCCTTTGGCTGCTCAGCCTTGATAATCCCTAGCTGCATGCATTCCTGCCTCCCTAGCTCTTGCTGCTTTTGTTGTTTTGTTTGGACAGCAAATTTGATACCTCGGGCAGAATGGGTTAATACCTAAAAGAATAAACTGGCAGCCTGAATTCATGCCTGATGTTTATGTGAGCTCACACAGTCAGGACAGATTACTGCTTCTTTCCTTGCTTTAGTTTCTCCATTTTTACAATGGGAATGATATTTTTTCCCCTGTTTAAAAAGAGATGAAAAAAAGAAGGGGGGGGGGGAAGTTAAAGCTGTTCTTTTTGTTCTGAGAACCCTGTTGTGTAAATGTCCACACCTGGATGTTTTCTATGCTTCTTTCTAGCTCCGCAAGGGGACGGCTCACCGAAACAGGAAAAACCTGTGTCAGTTCTCCAGGAACAGAAGGCCCCAGCAGAGTGTGTCTTGGCAGCCCCAGCAGCAGGAACACGTGGCCTGCAGGTGAGTCACTCCTGCCTGTTGCTGTCTGGACAACTAGATAGCTGGCAGTAGCCTGGAAAACTAAGTCTTTTGTCTTCATGGGTTTGCAGTTACTGGTAGGTGTGGTGTGCTGCAGACAGGGAGTGCACACAAAAGCAGCCTGTACCTCCTTTTACAGGCTTTCAGAGAAGTACGGATACCTCGCCCAGCATAAACTCTCTTTTTCCCTTTCAGAAATCTGGGTTTTTTTCTGATTGGCTCCATCTTCCCCCTGTGTCCAGTTCCTTGTTAGACAAACAGGAATCGGGAGGGTCCCACAAGGAAAGGCATGCTTTGTCAGACTAGAATAAGTCTTACAGCCAGGGAGTTTCAAGTTGCCTGAAGTTTCTGCTGTTCAGTTTGAACTCCCTTTCCATTTTGATCCATATATCTGAATGCCAGATATCTGGTTTATTTTTAAATATGCAGTGTTCTCTACTTTTACTTCCAGTTGCTAGGTCTACACGGTCAGTTGGTCACTTGCTATGGAAAAATACATATTAAGGGAGCAATGTGGCTGACTAGATACGGAACTGGACTGGGACTCTGGATTCTGTTCACTAGTTGGTGACACATCACTTCATTTCTCATCTGTCTCTCTTCCATTTAGTGCAGAGAATTCCTCTTCTTCCCATTCACAGCACCTTGTGAAACAGGGCCCTGACCAGAACTGCAGCACATAAGCTACTGTGATGCTTAGCTTCAGTTTATTTTCCGATGTTATTGAACTTAATAGGAACAAATGCAAAGGCTAAATTCTTGAGTAAAAATATTTGAGAGCCCAAGGAAAAATTCCTGTGCCACGAAACTGCAGTGGGATTTCACTGGCAATGTTTCAGGACAGAATTAACTTTGTTAATGGAGACAAGAAATAGGAATGCCAGGAATCTGGTTGCTCCAGCTATCATCATAATTTTAACAATCTTTAGAGCTGTGTCAGGACCCCTTATAAGAGAAGAATGCAGAGCAGAGCCTTTCTTTTTTCATGCTTATTTTGTATAGTTATCTTCAGCCAGAATCAGCTAGCTGCTTTGCAGGACAAAACCTTGCCCCCTGCAAGTCTTGTTCCTATGCCCAGAAACGTGAAGTCCTGGGAGAAAACAGCCCTTAGACAGCCATCACTGGCAGCCTGAGCTGGCTTTAGTGACAGGTAGGGAAGTCAGCAGGCACCACTCAGCAAGTGTTTTTGCAGCTCAAAGTGGGTCATGTTGTCAGTGAGCTTTGTGTGGTTGTGTCACATAGTGTAAGTCGGCTCAAAAGCTCCTGCTTTGGTTTTCCTCTTTGAACATATCGGTGTAGTCAGATCTGCCCTGCTGCTTACCTTTGGAAACTCCTGGTTGGTTTGCCCTCTGTTTGTCTCTTGTAGCTAAAGGAAGTGCCAGAGTTGCAAAGGGAGCTTCAGACCATGAAACTAGCCCTTGCAGAAGCCAACATGGACAAGGCTCGCCTTCTGCAGGAAATTAGGAAATACAATCCCCTCTTCCAGCTTTGACGGAGAAGGCGCAGGCTGCAGCTGCTCGGGAGGAGTGCATACCACCACCAGCACTAAGGCGGCTAGTTTGATTTTTTAATTGCTGCTAAATGGGTCAACCTCCTGAAGACTGATCGCCTCAAAAAATGGAAACCAACAGTGACTGCAAAATGAATTTGAAAGAGGGAGAAAGGAAGGAAGGCCTGGCTGAGCATCAGGGAAGGAACAAGGAGGAGTTTCCCGTTTGCAACCACTTTTCTCTGCCCTGGCTGTATGGTGCTGCCTCTGTCACTGAACCAGGGCAGTGGTCAGCCTACAAACAAAAGGTCAGAAGCTGGGGGGACGCCCCATGTCTCTTCATCCATGGATGGTGGTGACAGTGTGCTTTCAGCCTTCCGCTTTCATGGTAACGTCTAGAGATGGCCCATGCTGGGCTTTCAGCTTCTTTCAGCCTCCCTCGTTGTGTTCTTGCCCAATCATGCACGCCAAAGAACACAGCGAGAGGAGCATAGTTACTTCATCACATCAAGGAGTGACAGAGAATAGGTATGGCAGAAAACATTGCTCAGAGCTCTGATGTCAAAGCATGTGTACTAACACATGAAAAACAAAAGCGTGGGAGGTCAGTGGGTGTGGGAGATGCAGGAGGGATTTCCCCCTCTGGAGGAACGGGGCTACAGCTCATTATTTCCTCAAGAACAGAGTCAGGATAGTAAAGAAATTCCTTCAGCTGCTTCTTTCACCAGTGATTTTTTTTGTGTCAAGACAGAATTGGAAGTATATTAGACTTTAGTCTAGTCTCACTTAATCCCGCAATGTTTTTCTTTATTGATGTAGAAACACAAAGGAATTAATTTATTTCATTACAAAGCACTGTTTAAACTTCCTTTAATTTTACTGTCAAAGAACAGGGATGAAGGAAGTCGATTAAGTCACGGAATGAGGTGACCTATGCATTTTCTTTGGGATGCACGCTGTCCTGAAACCATTGCATGCCAGAGTTTCACCAGTGGAGAGCGGGAGAGCAGTACTGGCTGCACAAGGAAATCGCTGTCTGCGTTCCTACACGCTGGTGTATTTTCATTAGCGCTGAGCTCTCGCCTGGTCTTTTAACGGGGATATTGATGTGTGGGTCAGGAGAAGGGGTGCTGACCAGGCCCCCTTGGGTGGAGGTTGACGCTACTGACTGCTCACTATGGGGTGGAGACGAAAGAGTAGCAGTTGGGTTCAGCATGGTTTGTGTTCTTGCCTCTTCTGGAGCTGCTTCCCTGATAAGGAGGAGGTCTCTGTTGTTGGTCACTGACTTAATTTATAAAGAAATAGCCTCTAGAAGTGTGGAGGGGGGAAAAAAAAAGCTGTTCCAGAGGAGAACTTGCTCTGTGTTCGGATACAGAAGGGTGTGAGTTCCAGCCCCCTCCGTGTTATGGATGAACACCCATTCCCTCCCCTGCTATATGCAGCATTTTTACTGTGTGCTGAGTTTGTTGGATTTTATCTTATTTCAAACTTTGATTTGGATTTTTCCAGATGCCTTTTGTGTTTGTGTAAATGTACCATTTCTGATGCACAGGCTTTTTAGTGCACGTAAAACAGGTAGCGATTGCCATACACTAAGTGCTAGGAAAAGCGACAGATTATATGCGATTCCACTTAATTAATCAGATGAAAACTTCACTTGTCTATAATGGTTAGGTAACCCTTATTGTGGTTTTTAGCTGAATGCACTCCCCAAAACTTGAATGGATTTTTCTGTGTAAGCATTACTCCACTGAAATTAGTATAGCTAAAGTAATACAAGATATTAATCACGCTCACTATGCAAGGAGCAGCCTCTGATTTGCAAGCCATGATGAGCTGAGGCCTGGAGACTACACAAAAGCAAGCAAATAACTTGGGAGTTAAGTTTGTTTTTCCTACTGTGCTCTTATATACTTGTCCCTTTGCCCAGCTCTGGAGCTGTTGAACGCTTCCCTTTAACAGGCTCTCCTGAGATCATTTCAGTTCTTCTTTAGCTCTAGGGGAAACAGGGACTTATTTACAGCACTAGGCTGGATGTGGAGACACTGCTGCCTGTGGTTTGCGGGGAGCCAAGGGCGAATTCCTTGTGGCTGGTAGCTTTCACTTCGAAAAACAGAGGGTATGTAAGAGATGGACGGTGATTAAAACAACTGTCACTCTTAAGATCGTCATCTTAATTCCGTGTTTGACTCCATTAGGCTGAAGGTATCTCGAATAACATTTGTTGGAATTAGTCCTTGTGTGCTGGGTTTGAACAGCCAGCTTGGGGCAGGCTGTGCTGCCGGAGTCTGGTATTTCTGCCAAGATCTGACTGACCGGTGCCTACAACCAGACATGACAGTGGCAGCCAGAGCCTGACCTTCCTTCTAGAACCTCTGGAAGCGGGCAGCCACAGCTGAATTGAAAGCAGGAGCACTTGCCTTTGGCAGCAGCAGGGCAGCTGAGCTGCAGGAGGCTTCACTCTCAGCACCCACTTACCTGGGCTGGCTCTGACCTTTGGGTGCTGTGGCTTCTGCCAGTTGCTTCCCGCCGGCCGCGGGAGAGGATCACTCCTCCTCATTCCTGTCGGACAGCTGGGCTGTCTTCTCTGGAGCACATTCTGTGACCCATCCCCTGCTCGACGCAGCCTTTGACAGGATAGATCTGTGGCACTGCCTGTGACGGAAAATGTACCAGAGCAGCCTGTCGGGCCTGTTCTCGAGAGGAAAACGCACTTTAACTTTTTAAGCGTCAGCGGGCATTTCCTTCACCAATACTGCCTCGTGCATAGAATAACTCAGAAGTAAAAGCAGGGGGTCCGAAATGCAAGTTATCTTCTGTAGTAAATAAGACTCTTGCTGTGAGCAGTTCTCGTAGCAACAGAGAAAGGAGGTAACAAAGCATCTGTGTATCTAGACTTGCTGTGAAACAAACCTATATGCCAACAGCTCACTGTAAGTACCATTACGAACTCCACAAAGCCCCCAAAGTTGAACGTTGTTTAGTCAAACCTACGTGCTTCTGTGCTTGCTCCCTCTTCCTGCGTGAAGCAAGAAATATAAGAATGCTTGCCTTAGGTGGAATGCAATGGTATTCTTACTTTTTTTATTCACTATTTGCTTGAAAATGGGAGGCTTCTTTCTTCTCTTTTTGTTTGAGTAGGTGTCCAGCTTCATCTCTAGCCAGCCTGGGAAATAAGTAGGGTGTGAAGGCTTTTCTCAGACGTGGTGCCTACTTGCCCTGTCCCACAGCTCCTTACCGCTCCCTCTCATGCCTGTAGCCTCAACAGAGCTGGGGCCAGGGTGTTTACAGCAAATTTCTCGCTCCAGCAACTCCTGTCAACTGGTTTTGTTTAAGAATTAAAGCACTTCCACTGTTTTGTTTTCAAGTACCAGTAAAAAGTACTGTAAAACAAAATCCGTGTCCTTTCTACAAGGCATATGTGTGGGAGGACAAAAACTCCACTGTCTCCATTGATGATTAGCAAAGTTTACTTTGTAAAGCCTTTTATTTAAGGACTCTTTCTGTGTTATGATGAGAGCCACCTTAATCCTTTGTGTAACTACACCACAGTTACCCTAGGAAGAGCACATGGCCTCAGCATCTCTTACATGTCGTTAGAAGCAGCGTGCTCCCAGGGGACTCCTGTACATACAGGTGGGTAATGTGCAAGTCTGAACTTCAATTTGAGTTTTGGGCAGTATTGGAACTTTGTTGCAGTATATTTCCACTCATGCATTTATTGGTTCTATGAACCATGAAAAGAAATTAAACTTGTTAACCTCCTTATAGGCTCTTTGCTGGTTTTTTTTTTCCCCCCTTTCCCTTCCCCATCCTGTTTTCTAGACAGCTCCATAAAACATGCTGGGGGAAGAACAGCTGAGCGATGACTTCAGAAGCAGCAGCTTTCAGCATGCGTTCCCTGGCTTACGCTAATGGAACAATTCATGCCCGAGGCAAGGCAAAGCTTCAGGAACATGTTGGGGTTGGTTGAGACAGATCATCATATTGCACTCCCCCTCCTCTGAATCACACAAACACCATTACACAATTAGCATTTCCCAGCAAGACTAAGAACACAATAACAAGTTTAATGTACAAAAAAACCCCACTTCTGTACATAGACATCACTCTATCTGTGCCAGCAGAAAGTATGACCCTGGCAGGTGAATACACTGGAGACTTTAAATGTTCCTATCCCTGCTCTGTTGAAGCAGAGGAGCCCAAAGCTCCAGGTCAGGGACTGGGCTCCTGCTCAGATGACGAGCGAGACTCCATCAGTGACAGCAGGAGCCCTCCCCGCAGTCACTAAAGTCTATACACAACGCTCCTGACGGAGCTTCGGTCTCCTAGCTCTGCTGTAACGGTTAGGAGGTTCACAACGGGAAGCTCATTTCAGCTTCTGTCTTCTCTTGCTGCTCTTGGGCCACTTCAGTGGAAGATGATCTTCTTATATTTGGAATTGGGGATTTGTCCTCGTGACTTGAGCCTCCTGACCGCCTCTCGCATGTGTTTGGGCTGCAGAGGGGGCAGCTCCCCCCACTTCTCACACACATCCAGTGCTAAACAACAAAAGCCAAAAAGAGATCGCGTGAGCAGGACAGCTAAGCTTTGCCAGCCTCCTATTATTTGAATTTTACAGGCAATAGGTAACATTTTTGTTCAGCATTTAGAGCTCACATTTCGATAACACACAAGAATGAAACTGCTTTGCTTCTCTTTGAAAGAGAAGTCCGTCCTGGGGGCATCAATACTGAATAAATTGCTTTTTAAACCACTCCAGCTGCTGTGGAACATACTGGTTTGAGTCAGACAAGCACTTATGACCTTAAACCTTCTGCTTTAAAGCCAACCCTGCGTGGGCTGGCGTGTTTTGGGCTTGTGTACAGCAGTGACAGGAAGGTACAACCCATAGTGGACTGAGGGGCCAGTTTCTTCTCTGTCATTTACAGTAAGTATCACCCCTGTGTCCTGCCAAGGACATGAAGCAATTAATGACATGAAGCAATTAACAGCAGTGAAGCTGCTTATTCAAACCCCCTCAGGCAACACAGCACGGCAGAGACAGCAGCAGTAAAGCTGCTTTGCCCCAGTAATAGTGATCCCGGCACATAAAGGCCGTGTTTCGTGTGACAAGTCTATACAAAGTGGTTGGCATCAAAGCCGGCACCAGCTCCTCCTCCAGCCCCAGCAGAGCAGGGACACAGCTGGGTCAGGCTCCCACCCAGCGTCCCAAGGAGATCTCGGCTCATCCCGTAAAGGAAGAATCCTAGGGGTTAAGAGGCTTAAATAACTCATTTCCTTCCGAGCTGAATTTGTCCATGGCAGTATTAACGGAAGACCTTTACTGCTGCATTGCGGCCTGCTCACAGGCCGATTTACAGAGCAAGAACTTCAAAGTTATCCTCCTTAGAGGGGATAAACCAGGAGGTCAGTGGTTACCGGTCACCAGCCTCTGCTGACTCAGGGGCAGCGACACTGACAGGATCAGTGAGGACCGGGGGCAGCACCGCACTTCACCCCTCTCTTGGCTTAACTCTTAACGTGGTCCTCTGCGGCTACCGGGCGGTCAAAGGCCCTGTGGGACAGCAAGACTGGGAACCACAGAGTGACCAGTCTTGTTCCATGTCCTGTAAGCAACGAGTTTATCCCGTATTCTTAACTTTTTACTCAGCAATAACGTTTCCCACTCACCTTCCTCCACCACCTCCCCAACGAAGACCTTGGAAATGCCAGACATGGCGATAACCACGTTCTGAGAGACAGAGGTGCCAGTGATGGACTGGATCAGCTGGACAAGTGGAGAAAGAACACGTTAACTCCTATTTAGCAGTTTGAGCCTGTCAAATACCAACCAAGGGCTACTGAAATGAGCAGGAACCGAGCTTTAGAATTAGGTCCTACAGCTTTGGGCACATGCTGGCTGCCAAGATTTTAGCCTACTCTCATTCAGCTGCAGACCCTGTACCAGCAATTGCTTTCTGCCGTTGCCACATGGACCCCTGGACCACGGTTATTTAAGACTGAGCTCCTATTTAAACTGCATAAGCCACGCGAGGGCACCGAGCTGTCTGAGGACAACGGTCTCAGCCACAGGGGCCAGGAGGCAGCTGGAGGGGAGCACAGCGAACCACAGAGCCAGCTCGTGTCGGGCAAAGCCCAGACACAACCGCAGCCAGGCTCAGGCAGGCGGGTGAAACGTTACTGGAGTCGTACCCGTTTAATAGCAGCTTTGGGGAACGCAGACCGGCGATACATCTCGTAACGGTTCAACTGTTCTTCAGAAAAGGAAGAGACCAGTATTCTGGAGCGGAGAGAATTGATCGTTTACAGCAGAAATAAAAATCTGAAGCTCTTCAGGCCGCTGAAACAGTCCTGCAAAGCCCTTCTACCACTCCACCACTGCAGTGCAGCACAGAGCCAGGAAGGGAAAAGCGGGAAAGGTTTCTAATGCAAAATGGCTGGGCCCGTTCAGGAGGAGAAGGATCTGGGACGGAGCTATGGACATCATTAACTGATTGAACGACTATTATCTCCAGCAGCAAAGCCCAACAGTGCGCAGTGTCCTCCTGAGCACCAGCCTCCCCAGGCGCCGCCCCCCCAGCACTCACTGCATCTTCTGGATCTCGTCCTCATCCACTTTCTGCTTCTTCTCCTTCCTCTCCTTCAGCTCCAGCTTCACCTTCTTGGCAGCGGACGGCTGCAGGCTGGGGTCCTCCCCGTCCACCGCCTCCCCCTCCGCGCTCCTCACCTGGGCGAGAGCGCAGCGTTCGGCCTGACCGGCCCCGCTCCCCCCTCACGACCGCCCCGCGGCCCGCCCGGGCCCCGCTCCCCCTTCACGGCCGCCCCGCGGCACGGCCCGGCCTGGTCCCGCTCCCCCGTCACCGGCAAGGCCTCACCTCCCCGTCCGGCGCCTCCGCCCT
>VYZM01009766.1:49011-111350 GCA_013398915.1 Dromas ardeola
GGTGAGGTAGGAGCGATGGGCTTTTGGGGTGTTGTAGGAGCGTGGGGCAGGTAGAAGGTATGGAGCTAAGGGGTCGTGTAAGGGATGGAGGCGGCAGGAGATGTGGGGATGGGGGTCTGTGGGGCTAGACGGCGTGAGCTGGAGGTTGTGGGGCAAGCAGCTAGGGATGTGGGCTGGAGCAATGAGGGGTTGTAGGGCAGGGGGGCAGCTGTGGGAATTTGGATCCACTGTTGGGGCGGAGCGTGTGGGTGAGAGGGCTGTGGGATAAGGGGATGTTGGAGGTCCCTGGGGGTCGGCGGTGGGGGCTGGAGCCCCCTGGGACAGGGATGGATGTGGGCTGCAGCTCTGCGGGTGTGGAGGGGCTGAGGACAGCAGTCCCCTGGGGGTCTGGGCCAGCGTGGACTAAAGGAGGAGGCACATTGGGTGGGGATTGGGGGTCAAGGGGATGGGCCGAGACGTTACAGCGGGCTGTGATGGATGTGGGGCACGCAGGGGCTGTGAGGATGGGCTGGGTTTGGTGGTGCCCGTGGGACCAGGGGTGCGAGGAGGCCGTGCTGGAGGGCGCTGATGGCTGAGCCCCTGGGGCTCGCGTGTCCTGAGGCAAGAAGCGGCAGCACCCGGCGGGCTGGGAGAGGAGAAGAGGCTGGCTGGAGCGGGTGCTGCTCGGTGGTGGTGTGTCCCCTGGGTATCCGACTGCTGCAGGCGATGGGGCTGTGGATGCTGCGGACTGGTGTAACTGGGAAAATGCAATGTGTTTGGAGGAGGATCCTGGGTCAGGGTGCTAGCGGAGGCTGCTGACTCTGAAGCCAGGACGTGTGTAGGTTCCCACGGGGAGGAATGCTGCTGGATGAATTTCCTGGGGCTGATGCACAGCCGGGTGTTTGCCGAGGCGTCCTCTCCCTGCTCCATGCTCATGCTCCCCCTTCCTCCGTAATTTTCATGGCTTGTGATAACGCTCCTCTGCTGCGGGGCTCGGGTGGGCTGCGCTGGGGGCTGCACAAGCAGATGGAGGGCACAGTCATTTGCTTTAGCATTTGAAGTACCGTGATTTGCTCTGTTTTGAAGCTCTTAGACCTTTGTTAGTTGTTTCTCCTCCCCTTTTTTTCGGCATCTCCCAAGGAAACCACTTGCTGGTGTGTTTCTTGAGTTGCAGCTTTTTTTGCAGTTTCAGCTTCTCTGCTGGAAATGCTGCTGTTCCTGTTCCCCAAGCAACTGGTTTATATTGGGGTAGGGGGAGTGACAGCACTGAGTGAGGCTGTCGCTGTGTGGCCTGGCTGTTTAGAAGGATGTGACTTGCCCATTTGTGGCCAAATTTCGTCCACTTTTCCTTTCACGTAACCTTATCAGAGCTCTGCTGTTGCACGTTGAGCTGAATGGCAGGGACCCGCTGACACGGAGAGCTTGCACTTTCCTGGTGCGGACATTTGCTTCTCTGACACGTAAATCTGCTCTCGGGTCGAACTTTATTCTTCTCTTTTAATATATTAAACGCTCTGAGCCCTTGTTTTGAGTGGGAAATTGCTCTGACCACTTCAGGCTTGTCGATGTTAGAAGATGGATGTACTTGCAGGGTGTTTAGATAAAGTGGAGAGGGTCAGTGAGTTAAATACACACCCCGAGTGTTATCAGCCTCTTGTTCTAACAGCTCTGTCGCACTTCCCGACAATGCGCGGTGATGACGGCGACCTTTTTTCCCCGGTAAGATGAGGGCTTGTGATTCCAGCTGATTTGTGGAGTGGGCAGGCTGTTTGGCGTCTGATCGGTAGCGTGTTTTTTCACATGTAAACGTGGTTCCGTGTGTAGATGTGTCTCTGAAGGATGGTGATTGTCACAGCTGTCATTCGTGGCTTCTGTGTTCATGAACTCAGCTGTCTTAAATGTCTGTCATTTGGCACTATGACAATCCCTTCCTCCCACTAAATTTCCCAATCCCAGAACCTTTTTCTCCCTGCTGCTGAGTTAGTCAGACTTTTTGCATGTTTATGATAGCGGATCTCATTCTGGAAGGGTGCTGGTGTCACTTGGGAGTCGCTGCAGCGTATCGTCACCTTGCTGGGTGAAATCTGCAGCAGCATCCCGGGATTTCCCAGACTTTGTGCCCACCCCACGTGGATCGTGACCCATGTATCACGGGGTCTGTAGGAGCAGCGGCTGCCGTATTCCTCGATCTCAGCATGCCAGAGGCCGGGCAGTGACCCTGGGGATCGTCTGCTCTTACCTGCAGGCACCTCCTGCAAACCGGCCACGGGCTCCCGGGAGCGGGGGGACTGTTTGAGGGCTCGGGCGCTGTGCTGAATGATGCATGTTAAATATCGAAAATGAACTTTAAAGGATTTAGAGGCTTTCTGACTGTTTCTGGTGAGCTCCCAACTTGTTGGGCTTTTACTTTGGGTTAAATGGCTCCAGGTGAGAAGACTTGTGCTTGTTTTATAGTGTGGAGGTTTTTATGGGCAACAGCTGGTGAATTTACCTGCCAGGAGAGTCTGACGATTGTTTGGGGAGCAGCTGGGACACGCTGGAGAGTGTTCAAAACTGTTGTTTTCTGTAGTTTGGGCTCAATCTAAGTGATTGCTTCGCGTCCTGGTGTGGCTGTGAGATGGCTCTAAGACATATAAGCTCTGCTGAAAGGTTTATTACCGTAGTGAACACACTCCTCTGTGTCCCCTTAGTACAGCAGCGAAACATTGGATTTTGGGGGGCTGAGTTTCCAAAAAATTAGCCAGACTAAGCTTCAAAGTGGCCTTAGCGTATCAGAGACGAGATTTGGACAGTTGTCTTCTGTGTGTGTGTGTCACCCTGTCTCTGTTGTGGTCTGTTTTCACGCTGCAAAGTGTGAAATTAGCTCTTTTCCCTGGTGCCAAGACTGATAACCGACTTCTCTGCTCATCTCTTGAGGTGCGCGATTCCTCCGGAGCACCTTCGCCTGCGGTTTTCCTGCTTCCTGGGGGCAGGGAGGATGTTGCAATAAGTTTTCCACAGCAGGCACGGTATTTAATTAGAGATAACTTTGCCTTTCTGTACGCATTTTAAAATAACTTCAAGGGTTTGGAATATGAAATTTCGTCTGCCTGACACTTCATGGAAAGTAGAAGATTGGCAAATTAAAGGGACCTGGTGCGGTGGGAGGGGGGTGGAAGGGTAGAGGTGACAGAAATGAGTCTGCGCAGTGTCCACCCCACCAACCCCTGCCTTCTCCGGAGTCCTGCATCCCAAGGTGTGCAACAGGTCAAGAACAACTTTGGAATAACTTGAAAGTTGAAGGGTTTTCTCCTAAATCTTATTCCTCTATCTTGATTTTTTTTTTCCCCCCCCAATGATGATTAGATGCATTTTGTAAATTAAAAACAGTAAATACGGACTGGACGTGTGCCCGGAGAGAGTCACGGTGCCGATTAAGTGGAAGCATTAATGGAAGTAGTAGGTTGATGGAGGAGGCTAAGGTGCTTCAGTTGTTGGCTAACTCTTTATCAAGGCTCTGCAGTGCAGGAACGCTGCTTAAATAATAGATGTCTTCAGTGCTGGTGGGTAAAGGAATCACAAAATAGGTATCTGGAGCAGGGATTTAGGTTTTTGTGTGTATGATAAAGCTGTATCTGAGAGAATTTAGGTTACAAAGCTTTGTCATTGAGAGTTGGAAGTATTTAGAAAAGGGGGGAAGACTGCTTTTATCCTTGCTCGGAAGTGGCTCCTGCCGCAAGCTTCAGGCAAAGTGGCCTTGTGGCTTTTACAAGAGCCGAACACGATTTCTTAGTTGGGCACCTGTGAAAAGCATCTCTGACACCGGTGCAATTGCTCTGCAAAACCACAGTCAGCCTGCGAGAGGAGAAGGTGGCTGGAGTTGCTGGGGTCTGCATTGACTGTAAAGCAAAGACAGGTCGCTTTAATTGTAGGGATGTGTGTGGTGTGGGAAACTTTACCAACACTAGAACATGGGACCTTTTCTAATTAAGGGTTTCTTACCCCTCGGTTGTGGTGGAGAAATGTGTCCGTGGTCAGTTCTATGCGTTTCATGTTTTCCCTTCCTCAAACAACTTTTGGCAGCCTTTCTCTTTTTGCATGGTGATTTGTGACTCCTGGGCCTGCTGAAGCTGCTCGTGTGTTCAGAGGTATCTCCTGATAAAGGGGCTGCTGAGCTGCCCCCTGAAGCTCATCCCAGGAACCGGATCACAGGCACTCCTCAGCTGGGCTGGCAGAGCTCCCCTGTTCCTTCCTCCGTCTGATTTTGGGTCTCTGATGTCAGCACAATGTTTAGTTCCTTTTTTTAAGTCTCACTGTTTGGACTACCTGTTCTCGAAATACCCTTCTGAGGTGCCGGTCCCAGCTTTTTCGGTGCAGTTCCGCAGCCTTTCAGACATCTCAGAAATAAAGTTTTGAGTTCAGTACAAACCAGGCATTTCCTGGAAGAGATGAGCGTGTTTGTGGGCATGGTACGGGAAGCTGCGTTCTCACTATCATAACTGGTAACTCTTTGTGTTGAGCTGGGGAACTGGTCTGGGCTGGGACACTAAAGGGTTTGTGCTGTTTTTTTTAACAAGGAGAGCAAATGCTGGTCCATAAAGTCGTAGAAGATGCCCCCAGAGTAAATTCTGCGGAACATGTTGTTTCATCACATAAACTTAACCGCCCACCTTGTTTATTGTAATTTAAATGTGAACTTTGACAAAGGCTGAGGTTTTCACGCTTCCTGCTTAGATGACTGAGCTGAGCCCTCTGGGTGTGAGACGGGCACAAACTCCCAACGAAATCACCGATTTCTGCAGGTAAGCAGGAAGCAAGACGTGATAGACCGTGATAAGCCAAACGAGAAGGAAACGCAGAGATAGAATTCAAGTCTCTCCTTAGGGGGTGAATGTGTAACACTAAAAGTATCAGGAAAATAAACTCCGGTGGAAAGCTAATGTGAGTAAGGGAACGCACAGGGCGGGTTGAGGTAATAAGAAAGATATGGGGAGGATGGGAAGCAGTAGAGGAGAGGGAGATTTCTGGTTTGTGGCTTTTGCCAAAGCAGATGGTGGGGCTTACAAAGAGGTGGTGGCTTGCCAGGGTTTGGGGGGAGGCTCGCCTTCGTGCTGCGGCCACGCAGCCTCCGGGATCCGCTCACGTAACGTGGGCGTTGGGATCTGTTCAGGGCCTGGAAACCTGCTGAAAGCCAGATCCCGGCATCTGATGCTGATCTCTGCTCCTGCATGAGAGATGCATGCTCCTCCATGCATCTCTGCTCCTCCTCTCCCTGCCTGCTGCATTTTCAGAGGGTATCTCATACAGCACGGTCAAAAGCATTTCTTGTAGATCAGTGAGCATCTAGAGATAATATCAATTTAATGTAAGCACCGCTTAATGCTCATAAGCCAAAGCGAGTCCAGAAACTGTAAATGCTTTGTGAATCCATGAGGTTTCTTGGGGTTTAGGGGGCCCTTCTGCATAGACGCTGCAGAATTTGGATATTATTTTTTTTGCTGCTTTGCTGTGAAGTTAAAGGCAGGAAGCAACAAAACAATCTGTGGCCTGAAATATCAAGCTGCATTCAGTAGGTTTTGCCAGTAGCAGTAAGGGATGAATTGTATTAAAGCCAAATTTGCAGAAAAAGCTTTTTATTTTCATCTGTTGATGTGAAAAGACTGGATCTTTGTGGACGAGAGGGGAAACTGAGGCTGCTGTTGAGCCCCAGATTGTATATGGAATCGTCTGTAAGTGTATCAAGGAGAAACTTCTGCTGTGAATTAGGACTTTTTTTGTATACATCTGTTGTGGGAAAGGGCTCTGTTGCTTCACAGAAGCCACAGCAAGTGTTCTAGTCAATTTGCAGCAGTTATTACTGGTGAGTATTTGGTTTGGTTTAGGAAATGACATGGTGTAATGGCTGAACACTTCAAGGAGCTTCAAATAGTCCAAGTGTGGTTAAGAGTCAGGAAAATAATTTCTATTTAAAATAAAAAGTGGTGTTTCATATTTGTTCTTGTGCAGCTGGATGATTTAAAGAAATAATTTTTGTGCTACACGTTTTCCCGGTGGTCTGAGAGCCTGGCTGGAACCTTTCTGCCCACTGCATTTCCATTGGGAAGGGAGGTCCCACTCCGACGGTGCAGCTGACGGGGGGAAAAGAGGAATCTCTCCATAGGTAGGAAGGATAAGGCTGGGATAAGGCTGTTGGGCTGTGCCTGCCCATTCACGGGTGGATTGTTATCACATTATAGGTGGCCGGGCCTCGCGATTAAGTGGCAAGTCCTGCAGCATTTGGCTGAGATAGTGCAGGGAGCAGCAGCCAGGCTCCAAGGTCCAGGATTGTGTAAAGGTGCAAACGAAGTATTTCCCTGTCTTCCCCTTCCCCCGTTCCTCTTGGTGCTTTCTCATAAAACTGGGCTGTGTTAGGAATCGTTGCTGGGTCTTTCACCCTTCTTGGTGCTGTGATTAATAATCTCGCCCACTTTTAAACTGTCTTTCTATTCCACACCCTACGGTGCAAACAGCAAAGCAGGACAGATCTCTCTTTAATTAGACACCTGAACGCCGGTATTGCTAAGAGTATTAGTGCCACAGGCATTAGGTGTGTGCCGGCTCTTTTTCTGAATTGTTTTCTAAGCACTTTTTAAATAATTCAGGAAGGCTGCAATTATTGGCAGTGACTCTTAAGTGTTTTGTATCTGTGTGATCTTCTAATTCAGCTTTGGAACATTTTATTTGCTTGCTTTGGTCAGCATGATTCTGTGATCAGGGTTGGGTCTGGGGAGGATGGGGTTGGTTTTGGTTTTTTTTTTTTGTTTGTTTTGCTGTAAACTTGCTGTGGGACCTCAGACAAGTCACCTCAGCCATGCCCTGTGATGCTCCCCTAAGCCACGGGTGCTCTTTTTCTCTGTAGAGGAGGACTTGGTTTTTCTGTAGCACCCAGGACTTGCTTGGCGTGCACATGGAAACTGTGTTGTGTAGGTGGCTTCCCTTTCCATGAAACTCTCTTGGGAGACTTTTGCCCTGCGCCCTTCCAGACACGCTGTGTGCCATCGGAGGTTTCCATGCCGTGCACACAGAAGGCAGCGACCCGGTGCTGCCCGGTTTGGTTGGCAGAAAAGACGGTTAGAAGTGGAAGGGAGGAGCAGCGGTGCTGTGCGGGGTGTGCGAGAGCAGAATTAAACGGGTAAGGAGCTGGGAGCAGATGTGAATCGATGGAAGTGGTGCAGCCTTCGAGCAAAATGCTCCGAGCGCAGCACGTCGGATAGAAATCTCTCTGTTAACTGTGAGTAAAAGTGTCTTAACTGTTTGTGTAAGCAGTGACTCAGAACCTCTGTGACTGATTACTCGACCGTTGGCTCTATGACACAGGTGGGTGTCCAGGCTGGGATGAATTCTTCTGGCTATTGACTTCCCATCAGTCTTTACCCATGTGCTGAGTCCTGCCGTGTTCTGGGACTTGCTCTCTTGGGAGTAACGATGTGTTTATGTCAGACGGAGGGTGAGAACGTGTTAGCTTAATTTTGGCTTTGCTTTGAGAGTTTCTCTGTAGAGTGTTTTGAAGTGCCAAACAGGTTTTGGAAACATCCATATGCTCATACAGGGTACCGCAAACACTCCGTGGGCTCAGATGTGGTGTGAGGAGCGTTAAGTGGGTCCGGCTGTGTTGAGGATACTGAGGGCATCAGAGCCGAGTCATCGCCCACTGACAGATGCCAGGACTGAAATGGTTGCAGTTTTCCCATGCATCATCCGGGGCTGGGGCAGGAGCGGAGCCGAGGAGGCAGGGCTCCCGGGGTGGTTTTTCCCATTGCTAGGTTACACACCTTCCCAGGAGCATCATTTTACAGCTCTTCGCATTCTCAGGGCTCACGTAAGGTTTGTGCTCTGCCCCATCATGGGAGGAACAGTGAAATGCATCCATGACATGTGGTGTATTTACTTTCTGTGCCCTGAACACGACTGTATCAAGAGCTGGCTGGAGCATCCAAAACAGCTGTGAGAAGCCCAAGGTCTGAGAAGTTGGTTTGCAATGAAGGGTGCCCGCAGGAGCAGTTTCAGCCAGGCACTGATGGTTTGGTTAACGTGCCAGGTGCAGTCTTGAAATCTGCATCTTGAAAACTTAGGGCTCCTTTTATTGGTGCTGGAATTAGCAGCCGCATCCGGCACATTCGTGCAGGTGGATTTCTCTGTTTACCTTGATGGCAGAGTGGATGCTCGTGAGACTTGAGTGGATGTTTGTGAGATTCCCCACTGGCTTTTTCATCTGTATACCCCAACTTCTTATCCTACCATTGAGCTGTGTGGAGCAATTTCAGGACCCAGACCACAGCTATGCGTGTAAACAAATATGGGATATTTGAGCAATGAGATAGTGACATTTCCACAGCCTTGTTCCTCTCTACTTTTGTCCACAGTCCCGAAACTGAAGAAATGTCACTGCAGATTTGAGTACATCCAGAGTGCTCGGTGTTCCGAAGGCAGGAGCTACGATGAGTTCAGCTGGACGCTGAATATTTAACAAACAGGTTTTGGCACTTAATAGTGAGATTTGAAGGTTACCACTAAGCAGTTAGCTGCTGAGAGCGGTGGTCTTGTCCTCCCCCATCTTTCCCTGATACTCATTTGAGTTGTTGCGTGGCTGTGCCAGAGTGAATCACTCCAGCTGGCTGATCTAACAGAAAACTTTTGTTTCGTGAGGCTGCGCAGTTTCTGGATCCAATGGAGGGAAATGGCAGAACCCTGCAGGTGACAGCACGAAGGGGCAGCATCTCCCCTTCCCTTCTCTTCTGCTCACAGAGCAGTTGTCCTGCCGCAGCTCCCTGCGTGCAGCAATTCCTGTCTGCGTATGTGCTGCCGAAATAACATGTATTTATGGAAGTGGAGCTGCTCAACTGGGTAACGTGGGTCCAACGCTACTCTGGCTGATTAAGGCTGTTTGGCAGAGAACTGAACTTTCTAAAGATGAATGTATGAAGCAGTCTTTGATATATGAGCAGCGTCTGAGCCAAGAAACAGTGTTCATCCAGTGTGGTTTTTTTTTTTTTAATGTAATGCATTGTTTTAGTGAGATTGTAGGAAAAGCAAGCAGGATATAAAAAACATAAGTGAGAGATGTGATACAGAATGGAGGTAATATGTACAGATTACACCTGTGTTCATCCCAAACCAGAAGGGAAAGCCCTCTCCCAGCTGCACTTGGACAAGGATAAGAGAAGTTCCTGGAGGCTGAGCTCCTTCCCTCGCAGCGCCCGGAGGGGCTGTTTCTCTGGCCAGCAGCAGATAACGTGTGTTAATGCCTCGACTCCCATGTGAGCCCTTCGCCTTTCATGAGGAGCTTACGCTGAGCTGAATCCAGTCTGCCCGTGCAGAGCCCTCTGCCTGCGTGGAGGGGGCTTGGCATCTGGTGGGTGCTTGAGCTTTTGGGTGGGTGCTCTGCTGAGCTTTCCCAGCACATCCCTGGGCTTCCAGGCTCTGCCATCCCCTCCTCTGCTCTTTTCCACACCACGGATGCAGCTGCATCTCAGTAACGCTCTGGCTAACAGGAATTGTTTCAAGGTGAAGTGTCCTCTTGGAGTGAAGAAGGTGCATTTAAATAAGGGTGATGGCCATTTCCTCTTGTCATTGACACCAGGTACGAGGTCCTGTCCGATGCTGAGATGGCACCGTCACTGTCCCAAAGAGCTCGCTCTGGAATACAGCTTAGTCATGGAAATGAGATAAATCCTATTTCACAGAAACTGGTAAAAATAAAACTGTTGAGGATTGATTTGTTTCTATAGCAACAGCCTGGAGAAGCTCATACAGCTGCTCTTTGCAGAAGGGAGAAAAACATAAATTGAAATGTTAGTCCACCTGGGACTGTAGCTGTCAGCAACAGAAAGATCTTCGATAGACTGATGAAGGGGTAAAATGCTTAATTAAAGATGGAGGGCAGGAAGATGTGAGCTGTGTTTGGAAGGAAATTGGTGCTGGAGTGTGTGAACATTCCCCCTCTCCTGCGCAGAACCTGGAGAGCCTGTATTATGTCCTCAGAGCTATTTATATCCTATTTCCCAAAGGACTGCTTTCTGAACTTGCCTGCTGCCCTCTCCTGGGTGGGGAAATGCCCTGCTTGAAGTAAGGCAACGCTTTGATGCCATCTGGTACAGGGGGGGTTCATCTTGTCAAGTGCACATTTTTAAACCTGAATTTACAATAACTTTCTGTCCTGCAGTGAATCACCGTGGCTCGCTTGAGAAATGTTCGGGGTTTATCAGGGAATCTCTTTGCTGCATGAACTGGGAGATGGCCTTTGAGAAGTGTGGATGAATATCTGGACTAGGCTTTCTTGATCACCCTTGAACTCCAACTGGATGTGGGGCTGGATGCTCCAGAACAACATGTGCCAGGGCAGAGTTTTCTCTAGATGTTTGAATCCTGAAAGAAAATCCAGACTGCTGGATAAGGTGCTTGAGTTTAAAACTATTTTTATCTATACAGTGTGTAGGTTAGTGTAGGTTTTTACTTTACTTTTTCCTAAAGCAAGAACTTTAGCAGACTCTCGTACGTACGGTGGTGTTAACGTGGCTGTTTTCCCCCATGGTCAGTAAAGGTGAACTTCTTAAATGTCCAGGAGACCCTGAGATGCCAAGTGCTGACACCACATGCGTATGCACACATTCTTGATGACGTACCCCACCTTGCATGGCTCTTAAGCGTTTCAGATTAAAATCAGTATAAACATCTGAAACTAGCAGCATGCTAACGAAATTACGGAAGAAGTTGCCTTTAAAACAGGAATGTGTGCGCAAGGCCTTTACCGGGCTCGCTGAGAGAGTCTGTGTTACTTAGCTTAAGGAAAGTCAGAGATTGACTTCAGGTTGTTTAGGTTTGGTAAATGCAGATTACATTAGCACTCTTCCCTTGTTATTTAAACACATGGTTTCTTTTAAAGGGAAATTAAATTTAAAAATAAACCTCAAGGTTTTTCCAGCTAAGGGGAAGTGTCTGTAGTGCTGCATACTAAAGATGCAAGAACACAACCTTGTCCAAGAGTGAGTGCCATAAATATTATGTAAATACATTATCTCATTAGATTTATATCTAATCCTATTGCCTGCTGTTTTTCAGACTCTGAGGCCAAACCAGTCTGAAGATGTCATAGGTGGCCTTTCAAATCTAATATTGAAGTGGGTTGGCAATTAGGTGAAATGACTTTTGCCTCATCCTAATTAAGACACTAAGAAAAATCCTTTCAAGTTTGGCATCACAAAGTAAATTGCCTGGTTTTAAAAAGTAATCCCATTAAAGAAGTCTAGTGCCTGGTAAGGTTTGGGCGTGCCCGTGCAGTGATACGGATGGGCTCCCCAGACCCTTCCTTACTGCTCTTATTTCAGAAATCAGCAGAAGTTATTTTTTTTTTTTTAGGAAGCGGGAACAGAATTATGATAAAGCCTTGAACTCCGGAGACTTCAAAGCTTTGCATTCGGGGCTAGGTTCTGTTGCAAGGGTTGTGAAGTCCATCAGACGACTTAAATAAGGGACTGTTTGTCCCGTGGACTTGGGTTCTTTTTTCCTAGTACTTCTTTCCAGTGTTTTTTCAAGCCACGGTTTCTCGCTGCGCAGTGTTAGCTCTGACAAAGTGTTGGCTGTCATTTAAGAGACGTTTAAATGAACTCGATTCATCCTGTGATCCCCCGTGGATGACAGAGTTGTCTTGGAGTGTCGTTAGTAACTACCTTTGCGTGATTTAAAATTCCTTGTGTTCCCCTGGTGATGTTGGGCTCTTTGCAGCCTGGTTTCAGCCTGGTGGAGTCTGAAGCCACATGTCTGAACTCCTATGGCTCATCTCCATTGAGTTAGAAACAGCTGAGAACACAGAGAACTTGGAGGACATGCGTAATTAGTGCTGGGTTTGGCATTTTGGAAATATTTCCTTTAACCTCAACGGGAATTACTTCACAGAAAGAGCGAAACAGGATGTGCCCTTGACATTCCTTTTTGCTGAAAATAAAGACCTAAAAAGAAGAAAATTGGTTTAAAAAAAAAAAAAAAAACAAACAAAACCCAAACTGCTGTCTTTCTGATTGTCCGAGTTGGAAGACGTCATTTGAGCAGGGTGTTTGGTGTCTGTGCTGGAAACCGCTCGGCAGCGGGGGAGCTGCTGTAGGGAATCCAGCCCGGCTGGAAAGAAGAAGCCCAGAGATGCTCTAGATCGTAAGTACAGCTTCAGAATGACTCAAGTCGCGCTTTGCCTTGGTCTTCTCATTCGTACCACCATTATAGTGCCCATGCCCGGAGTTTTATCCTTGTGAACGCGGTGTTTCTAACCCAAGCCATCTCGTTAGGCTTTAATGATTTCTCATGTCGCGAAGTGCCGGGCTCTGCCGTGGGCTCGTTGGGTGGCATCATCTGGAACCGGTTTGTCAGATGCAAGGACAAACGGGTGAATGTTGTCTCTTGAGGCGCGATTGACAAATTGAAGAAATTTGAATCTTGAAGTAAAATTTTGAATGTTAAACGTTGCCTTTAAATTGTGTGTGCATAAATATATAGTAAGGTATTTTTTTCTTGTGCGTTGACCTTAACTGCTTCGTGAGACTTGAGTTTTTGGTCTCTGAAATGATCTTAGCTTGAGGTAATTAACGATTCTGGTTTTCTCCACAGCTCGCTCATGCTTGACTTTTGCTTTTTCTTCTAAATTCCTCCGGAAAGTTGGGTACAATTTAATGGTCTTCAGTGCTGCTCCGAGACAGCTATGCGGAGCTGCTGTCTGAGAAAAGGAGTTTGTGCTTTCCACCTCAAAAGCTGTCGCTGGTGGGGAAGCTTTTGAAGCCATCTGAAATGCCTCAGGATCCTGGTAGTTATATGGGTATAAGTTGTTACAGCTGAGATACAATTATTTGCTGGGATAGAGTTGCAATGACCCTGAAATTGTTTGAAGTACTGGAGAGTTTTATCCCTGCATAAGTTTATAATTTAGTAGTCTGACTTGCATATATACATTCCTCCTGTACATTAAAAATGTCAGGCTGGGAAAGGCTCTGCCACTAAAAGCACCTCCTGGCTGGGAAAACTGTATTTAACAGAGGAAAAGGCCCAGAATTGTTTTTGTATGCTTTCAAATAAGTGGGCAGGGATATTTTCAGGGTTTTGGAACATAATCTCCTATGTTGTCTGTGTTGCCCGAAGAAGATGTGTTTTTTTTCCCAGTGAGGCTTGTCACCTTGGGCAAACTCAAATCTGGCAGGTGGATAAAAACAGAGCTGGAAGCTCAAGGTGTACGGTGAAATGTGTGGGAAAGAGCTCTCTTTGCTGCCAGTTCCGCTATTTATTCAGTTTACGGGTGTCGGGGATGCCTCTGCCCGCTCTCCGAGGAGCGGTACCTGCCCCTCCGACCTTCCCCGCAGCCCTTCACAAGCAGTTGGCAGGGAAAGGACCTCAGTGTTTAATACATATCGTTTGGCTGGCTGACTTATACGCTCGTGTTTTTCAGCTCTAACCTTATCTCTGTTCTACAGATAGCATAGACAAGTAATGACAACTTTACAGGAGCTATCTCAAGATTTGGAAATAATTTACTGCCTCGGCCGTTCACTCTCGTGCCTGCTTTTTAACGGGCCGGATTTCACAGATGCTTCTGGAGTAAAAGGATGTCCTGTGTCGTTTCCATCTTACTTTTCTTAAGCTTTCTTAAGAACCCTTGCCTTGTCTTAAGTTGATGCTTTCTCTGTTTGCTTGACACATACCAAGAATGGGCAGGAGCTTATCACAGTGCTCTTTGACTGTGACTGCTCAGGTGTGTCCTTAACGTCCCCATCAAAGCCACTGCAGGGCCACTTTTCTGTTTGCCTTCTTACCCTCACTGTCTTTGCTCTTTTTTCCCCTCTTATTTGCTCGTTGGGCATCCAATTAAAAAGCTCATCAAGAAGGAATTTCATCTGGAGTCAGTGCAGTGGTATGTCGTCGCCTTGTTTGTGTCCCGCATTGTTGCCAGTTAATTTCTTGCTCGGCCGTGTCTTTCTTCAGCCTTCAGGGACTTCTGATTAAGCCGGAGCGCTGGGATTTGATACGTGCTCGAATTGAGCTGTGTGGGTGAAGCGGCTGGACTGCTGATGTGGGCAAAGTCTGCTCCAAAGGCTTAAGTGGAAGACTTGTCGTGGCTCTTAGTTCTCCAGTCCTGTGTTCCCTTCCTTGAGGGCCTCTTCTCCCGTCCCATCGCATTCCGTCGTCAGCATCAGAGTGATGAATTTCATTTTTACTTAAGCTTAACGTCTCTCCCTGCTTGTCTTGCTGGGACCGGGTGCCCCGTGAGTCTCTCCCGAAGGCGCGCGGGGTCTGTCCTTGCGTGCGCTGCCCTCTCCCCATCTGAGCAATTAAGCCCTTCAATGCCAGTGTAAATTCAAAGCCTTCGTGTCACTGATCTTGGCAATGTCATGAGGGAAATGGGATGTTGTATGACCCTCTGTCTCATTTATTATTTTTTTTTGTCTCCCTAAGGCAAAAGTGCACTCTAGATGCAGTTACGGCTACTAAATAATTGCGTTTGCGTTTTAATTGATGTCGGGAAGGGGTAATTTAGTCTCTGAATCTTTGTTTCTCTGTCTCTGCTTTACTTGGCCTATTTACCTGTTTCTCAGCTGCTCCGGGTCAGACCCAAGCGCTGCTGTTGAGCCTTTTGGGCATCAGTTGGAGGCAGCCAGCAGTTGGAAAAGGAAGAACCGGTTTGCTGTGGGAGTGCACGGGCTGGCGTGGTTTCAGGGTGAGGAGGCATGAAGTGGAGATGGCTTTGCCTGGGCTGGAGGTCATGGTGGCCAATGGACCATCTGAGCTTGGCTGTCGTGGGCTGGAGCAGGGAGAGGGCAGTTCTTTTCAGCAGTCTGGCAATGAGGGAGATATATTAATTTTCTCTGTGTAGAGCATATCTAAGACTTAACCAGGAGGAAGTTGTCCGTATTTAAAGTATCTCCTTTCCTACATGCTTCTGGGTACAAGGTTCCCTGTGAGAAATCCCAAATTCCCACCAAGATGCTTGTTAGATCAGGTCGCTGTGGACGATGGAAAAAAAAATTAGTAATTTTGACTTGTTCTGATCCTGTGGATTCCATCTGACAATGAACATGTTGCTGTTTTGCAGAGTAGACAGCTAGCAGAGGGTGACACGTTTTCTGCCGTCCCGAAACACTTAATTGGTGCATCAATTCTCCCCATAGAGGGGGAACGACAGGCGGTGGGAACGAAATGCACTCTGCCAGGATTTTATTTGCACAAGTTCCTTTTGGCAACGCTTTCACTCCAAACTCGGACCTTTTGTGTGTCTGTCAGAAGGAAACAGTGCAGATGGACGTGTATAGTTCAAGACACGATGCTCTATTTCTGTTGTTTGATTGTCGTGTCTCTTGGGATTCTGCAGCTTGTTAAAGCATCTCACAAAAGAACGAGGGGGAGGGAGACTAGAGTGCGAGGCTGCCAGCTGTAGCCAGCTCAGCGCTGCAGCATCAGCTGCCTGGTCTTTTTGGATGAGGAATTTGTGGTTGCTTCCATTTCTCTGGAATCGCTGGATGGAGGGAAGGCGACGGGCAAGTCTTGCACCTTTCTAAGAAATTGTGCTTCAGCAGAACTTGGGAGCCTGCACCAGCTAGATGTGTCTAATTTTCTCTGCGTCTAATTCTTTTTTTTTAATTTCTAAATACATCATTTTCTTCCGCTTAGTTGCATCTTCTCCAGCACTGTGGAAACAGGACAGCTTAGTTTCAAATGAAGAGTGAGGAATGCTTACCTTAGCAATGCTGCTAGCTCCAGCTCGCAATTCTGTGATATTGTCAGCTCCAGGCTGTTTTATATGACATTCATAACGCTGCTCAGTTTATTGAATTTCGGCAGGAATGTTTTGCTTCCTTTTGCTCAATCCTCAAACCCCCATCTAGTCAGATGCAAAAGAGGAGAACACATTGCAAAATTGGTATTTAGTAAACCTCATTGAGAGGTTTGTAAGTGTTTTTGCAAATGTTGTCGAATTTCTGTCTTCTCTCAGAGGTCACTTTCCCTGCCTAAAAAAAGCAGTGCAGCTTTTTCTAACTTCAGGGCTTCAGGTAAAATCCTTCATCTGTGTGCCGGGTGGTCAAGGTTCGCTCCCTGATGAATGTAGGTGCTCCTGGTTGAGAATATTGTTATTAAAGTACTAGTGGAGGCTGCATCTGGCATTATGTGTGTTGGAGGCTAAATGCACACTCTCTTTTTTTAAAATGACTCCAGTGAGCATTTTCCCTTCTCTTTCCTTTTCAAATCTCCTCCAGCTTTTCTGAGTTTTGTCTTCAGTTGAGCTAAGTGCCCGAGTCCTCAGGCATGGTGGGGTTTGTAAGCCACAAATGCAAAGGACCTGTGGGTGATGCCATTTTGATGTTACCCTCCCATTTTCCCTACCGACACGCTGCCCTCGGACCGGGGTTGGAGAGGGGGATGCTCCTGACACTGTACAGAAACCAAAGCTCCTGGCCGCTCTTCTAGAAGGCATTGCTTGGCTTTCCCTGTCTTGACGGGTGACATTTTTTGCGCTTCTTTCAGAAAAGCTTTGTTTAGCGCTGGCCCCCGTAGTCAGTGCCGGCGTGTAGAGCCCGTGTTATGTATGAACTCTGCTCCATTGCATGTAATCAGCTGGAAATGCTCCCGTAATGGGAGCAGATTGCAGAGCGAGTGTCTGTAATGCTTTTAAGAATAAAGGGCAGCATATGCACTCAAACCAGACCTGGTTTGGCTTTTTTTTTCCTCCTCTCCTGCAGCTATTTATTTTGCCTCCTGCTCGGAGGGATTCTTTGGTGTAGCGTAACATGCACGCGTGACCCATCCTTTCTGTCTCCCATCGCATCTTGGAGGGGGTGACAGAGCCCGCCGTCACCCCCCACCATACATTAAGTTTAAAGAAATGCATTTCCACTGCCAGGAGCCATCTGCAAGGGTAGGGCTGCCCTCTTCCTAGTGGGGAATTTTAGCTTGGATGGATGCTTTTCTATCAGTGATGTCAAGCCTATCTTGTTCCTTTATAGCGTGAGCCTGCAAGCCCAGAGGTTAAACGTGTGGTCCTTGTAGTTCTTGCACCAACCTGAAACTACCTCCTCCTGCAAATGAGGAGTGGGAGTTGGTAGGCTGGTTTTAAGCGAAATGGATGAGCTTACCTTTTTCTCTCTTACAGTTCCTGAACTGATCCTTCAGGGGGTTGCTGTCACTCTGAAAACCCAGATTATTTCCTGCAGCCTGCCCTTAGCCAGTCGCCGCATCTGAGGAGCGAGCCGTTCTGCTCTCTTTGTAAAGAGAAGGAACAATTTGGCTATTAGAGGATCAGTTGCTGCATGGTATTGCTCCACTGCTTGAAATGCTGCCTTTTTCACAGCACGCTGCTAACCTTACGCTGGCTGAACTCTCTGTTGGTGTTGGGCAATGAGGCTGGAGCTGTTGGCAGTCTTTGTTCCTAACTATTGCTTCACACTGAAAATGAGCGGGTCAAGTGGAAGCACTTGAGGGTTGGGAGCTTGGGGATTTGTAGTGTGCAGAGGGCCAGGCACAGTCTCTGGCCTCTGCTGTGTGTCAGCCAGAAAGTCAGACTGAATCTGAGTGTTCTCCCCCAAATCCCTTGTCGGTAGCTCTGCCTTCGCTGCTGGATACCTTGAGGGCAAGTGTCTGATGATGGAGCCTGAGCCCCGGCAGCTCTTGGGCTGGGTTGTGGGGTTGTGCAATGTCAACTGGGTCATTTTCACATGCCCTGCCCTTATTAATGTCCCCTTTTCCTTATCCTTTCTGGTGTCATTTACTTGAGCTCGTGATCCCGTGACTTTGAGGAAAATTCACCTTGTTAAACTGTCTTTGGCTCTAGTTTATCTGGTGGGATAGAAGGAAGGGCTTGGGCTTTGTCCTCTTAATGTTGAGCTCTAACTTTTGTGCCGCACACATGCAAAGCTGGCATTGCCAAATAATTGGGACGTGCTAAAGAATAAGCCCTGAGGTTTTCAAGACAGAATGGCTTGAAGCTCCTGGTCCTGATGCTGTCGAGGAAAGGGAAGACATACCGGGAGGTGAAATAGCCATAAGTTTGTCTCGCTGCTCAGACTTTACATGGCATCGGTGTCCCCCAGCAGCTGCTTTTTCAGTTGTGCTTACCATCAGCTCTGTCTTGCTTGCAGGTATTAACGCATTCCTTCCATGCGTATTTCATTTAGTGCAATAGGATTAAGTCTTTTAATCTGTCTGTCCTGTGTATTTGGGCTCTCAGTTCAGCACACTTAGTAATATGGAAGGTACTCTACTACAGGGAAGGGTAGAGACAAACATGAGCCTTAAACGTGGCGTTAGCCATAACCGTGAGCTGTTCCTTCACTGTTTGAATGGTTCCGTGTGTTGTCTACCCGTCTGTTTCTTAAACATGATAGAAGGTAAGTTGGAAATCTTGTAATTCCCACAGGTAAAGCATGTGCCGTCTTCCTTCTGGAGCATTGAAAACTGTCTCTGGATTTTTTGCAGTGGGTTAGATGTGACCCAGGGTTGGAAATACTCAGGATGTCAATGTGATGGTGGGCATTGAAGAGCTGCTTGTTTGCTGGAGTCCCTTGTTTTACCTCAAGCAAAAAAAGCCAAGGAGAATTTCAGAAAAAAATGCTTTTAAGCCAAGTGGCTGGATGTTATTAGCAGGGTGACGTGTAGGATGCATGCAGTGGTTTGGGGAGGTGCAGGTATCAATTAAACAGCGGCAGAACCACCTTCTTGCTTGTGCGATGGTTGAAGTGGTCTCTGGAGAGCAAGGGGAAAGCAACCAAGTGGGATGATGGCCAAAGTCCCGTCGCGGCCTCAGAGCAGCTGGATGCTGCCATACATGTTTGGGGTTGAATGGCCATGGTCAGTGATCACCCCGATGCGGTCGTTGTTGGTATGTGCATGTGGAGGTGGTTTTTTTTTCCTCAGCTGTCTTCATCAGAAACACGTTCCCACCATTGCCCCTTCCCAACGTCCGGATTCTCCTCTCTTGGGAAAGCTTCATCTCTGCATCCCGCTGCTGGAAACTGGGCGGTGGGACAGCTTCGCTCTAGGGAGTTACGTGTTTCTCATGTGCCAAACCTACGTCTTTTGGCCAAAATTTTGAAAGGAAAGAAATCCAGATGCACGCAGGAGATCAAAAAGTCACTCTAGTGAAAATTCACCCCCGGTTTTTCTCTGTTATTGTAACATTACAGAGCTGTGCTGTGGTTTCTCCTTCCAGCCACGCTCTCGTTCCTACCGGAGAACTAGCTGAGATGGGAGATTTGCTCTTCTCTCTTTGATATGTGTACGTATCCCTGAATTTTCCTGTTTGATATGATGATGACATTTTAGTCTCATACTCTCACTTAAATATCCCTCTTCAAAATTTGAGTGTCAGGAAATTTTGGGTGGTCGTTTCCATTAAAAGTTGCAGAAGTGTAGTTAAGGTTTGCTGATGCTGTCGAGTACTTCTTCACTGATCTAAACTGGATCTAAAATCTGTTGAAACAAAGTCCACCGGGAAGCGTGAGTTAATACTGCAGCTCCTAGGCAAGATGAAAGCCTGCCCTGCCACGTAGAGCCCTTCGTTGTATGCAAACAGACCTATACGAGAGAATTAAAGGGAGTTTTGTGGATACAGCTGTTGAAAATGCTTATTACTCCCATAAAACTTGCTTGATACACAAATGCAGCTGCAAAATAAACAAATTCTCCCTATGAGCATGTCCATAAATCTGGAAGTTGCTCTTAGGTGAGGACACTGCCCGTTCAAGGAGATTTTACGCTGCAGCATCGTGCTTTCAGCAGGCTTCCGCCGAGTTTCGTTTTCAAGATTTGTTAGGTATTTGTGCGGAGAAATGTCTGCACTGGGGAAACTGTATTCCTTTTTGTGCGCTTGAAAGGAATTTTCTGGAAATAGCTGCCTGCAATTCGGGTGGGGGAAGGCACCTCCAGCAGGCGCTGAATTCTTCTTTGCAATGTATATACTGCGTGTCTTCACCTGTTTGCTCTAATTGGAAACACAATTGTTGTTCCTTGATAGATTGACAGCCTGACTCAGCTCTGTCTGGTGTAAGCCTCCATTTCTGTCGGGAAAGAAGGTATGTTCCGACAGGGTGGAAAAACAGACAGTAAGATCTCGTATCGCTGCCCTGCGGATCTCGGAAGGGTTTTGTTACCTCTCCCGTTTAGTCCTGCTTTGCATGGGCTGACACAAATTAATCCCTTATCTGTGAGATCCGGACTTCTGATCCCGAGAAGTGAGTTATCCCCCATGAACAGTGTCGTCTCCGCAGAGACGCTGCCGTACTTCTTTCTCAGAAGGAGCCTGGAATTCTCATGCTTTGTTGGTTTAGGAATGATGCTCTCCTGTCTGCTGTGTCCAGGTCCAACAGGCTCGAAGTGGCTGCACGTTTAATGCGTGTGGCCCTTAACTTTGACTTTAACCTATGTACTGTCTCTCAAGTATCCAGATTTCCTGGAACGGTGTGTTCAAATCCCAGTAGGATCAATTTGTCTGCTCTGGCGGTTTTGTTCTTTTCATGTTTGAAAAGTGGATGCTTTGCACAGCTGTTTATGATCCCAGTGTTCTTTCCTTATAGGTGTTGCTTTCCTGCTCCTGTGTGTTAATTGCCAGGAAAATTTCTGCTTTGTGGCCCAGAACTAACGGCATTTCAGTGGTGATTTTTCACATATCATAGGTGCTTTCTGGAATGGAGAGATATTAAAAGCAGCGTGTAAATCTAGGCTGATGCTGTAGCTGTGCTGTACTCTTCAATGTGTTAATTCTTGTGCCTGGGGTCAGTGGTCTCCCATTTCCTCTAATTTTGGATTTTTGAGCGCGACAGCGAGGACCCGGTGAGTTCCAGCAGGAGGAGACATGGGCAGTAATCCCTCGTAGCCAGTTTAAGGGGACACACTCAGCATTGCACCTTTTGAGTTGTCTGTGGTCGCAGGGCTGACAGCCCCGCGAATCCAGATCTGCTTTTTAATTTACCCGTAATCATTTGAGCTCTGTAATCAAGATTTATCAGTGTAAGTTGATTTTTGCCGCGTGAAGGATTTTTCCACGCTTCTCCCGACAGCTTTGGGAATACAGCCTGCTCGGACTTCCCTCCTCCTATCAGTGTGAAAAGCTGGTTGAGAGCTTCAGCTCTCCCAAGGTCTCACAAGCTGTGTGATCGATGGGTAGCGTCCTTGCTGGCAGTTCTTCTTGCATGTGTTTTTCCCAAGTCTAGAGGCACTTGAGAAGCACTGTAGTATTAGCTCAGATCGTTCAGCTCCTTCCCTTTCATTCAAGCCTATGAAGTTGCATTTTTTTAGCCTTGACAGTCAAGAAGAAAACTTTGTTCTGAATTGTAGCCAAAAAAAAAAATAAATCTAACCCAACAACTGAACTCAAACAACAAATCCAATAAAAACAATCTGCACCTCTCCCCTTGCAGCTCCTTGGCTCTTAACAGAGCTCTTCTGCATCAGGTAGAAGGTAATTACTGTGTGTGGTTGTAAAATGCTTGGCAGCATCATCACGTTTGAAGTGTGAAATGTGGATTACTGTATTTGATTTTTTCCAATAGAAAAACAGAGGCAGTGATGTTAGTGGGAGAATTTTGTATACAGCAAATCTTTCCTGTGTAGGACTGGAATGGGAAGTGAGACTTCTGCGTGTGTTTAAAATGCCTGGATTCTCTGCAAAGCATTATATAATTATCCTCTATACGAAATGGCCACCCACATTTTCTATAGCATGTCTGAATTTGTTTTTGTAACTGATAAGACGCTACAGCTGTAAAATGACAATGCCAAGCTCTTAAATATTGTGCTTTTATGCAGTCAGTGGAAAATACTGACAGAGGCAGAAAGCACATTTTTTGTCAGGTGTTCCGCAATAAGCTGGGAGCGACAGTCAGAACGAAGCGCCCGTGGAGCGAGGTCCTGCTCTCCAGCCTCTTCAGGCCTGAGCAGAACAGAGCAGGCAGATGCACAGATTGTTCCTTGGTCCGTTGGGTGGAGGACAGTTGCGTTTGGGAGGAATCTGCTGGACAGAGGGGAAAAGGGGGGCATGAAAGACGTAAGAGGATGATAGCGCGGACAAGAGTATAGGAAGAAGGCAGCCAAGGAGCTTTGGGTGGGAGCAATCATCCCAACTGCCTGCTTTATAGCAAAGAGGAACTGGACAGAGAAGTTGAGGAGTGCAGCAGCCAAGGATCTCCGCTTTGGTGTCCTTCGCAGCCTCTGCGATAGCTGGAGTCTAACCTGATTGCTCTCCGCGCTCTCTCCTGAAGCCTGCCAGGAGGGGCTGAGGAAGCATTGCTTGGGATCTGGACACATTCTCCCTTGCCCCAGCAATACTCCGCTTTAATCTTTTCTAGCTTTGCCATGGCAGTTTATTTTTGGAAAGGCTATTGTATTATCTAGCAGTTGAGGCACGCAAGGAAAGGGGTCGCAGCTCCGTACCCCTTCCCGTCGGGGAGATGGGCATCGCGCTGCCTTTCTCGCTCCACAGAAGCACTGAAGTGCAATTTCTAAACCTAAAGTCTCGCACAAAGCATTGGAGTTGTTTGTATTGCCAGTCCATAAGCAGGAAATACCAAAAGAGGGTTGTGTTAGTGTTGCAAGAATCTAGCAGTTGTGTGGATATTAATAGCTGAGATGTGTGTATGGACTTGCTTGTGGCGTCCTCCGGGCAATGGACGGGGAGTTAATCCTCCTCCAGCCTCAACCGCCCTCAGGACACTCTGTCTCTAAGGCATTGAACTAAGCCTCCAAACATCTGGGGCCAGTTCTCAGCTGCTTCAAACTTCCTTTGTGACCTTGGGCCAAGCCCAAGTGTGCACTGGTTTCTTGTCCCTAAAGCAGTGGTAGCGCTGGTATGGTGCCTTTAGAGTCGAGTGTGTGAATACGCAGGGTAGCGATGGCCTCTGCTCTGCACAAGTGACTGACTACTGGTCCCCCAAGTCTCTGGGTGCTTCTATAATCTAGATAAGTGAGACTATAAATCAGCTCTGACGCTCATCCTTTGGCTTGAAAACATTGGGTTGTTTTTTAGGTGGCTTGGCCTTTGCTCTAGCCCACTGACCCGGACAATTTTGTGAGTAAAGTTACTACGGTCAGGAAGAAATAAATGGGAAAGCAGGAGGACAAATACGGCCTTGTTTAAAGGAACTATTGGGTTTTATCATGACCTAAAGCAATTTTTACGAACAGGAAGCTTTATTTAAAAGGCTACAGCACTTGCTGAATCACGGAGCAAGAGAAAACTGAGTGGAAGAATTAGTTTGAACAGAGCAGATTTTGCAATTTTCAGAGCTTTTCTTATCTCTTTAATGGTCAGTCTTAGTTGCCTTAAACAGATACGTAGAAACATGGTTAGAATGCTACCTAATGCAGCAAAAGGGAGGTGAAATTGAGGTAATCGGTTGAGAAGTTTGCTTTCATAACGGAGACTGCTAATATAAAAGCAAACCCCCCTCTTTGATGTGAAGGGGTTTTGGGGGATTGGGGGAGAAAAGAAAGCAAACAGCGGTGGCAGTGGAATTGGCTCCAGACCTTCTCTGAGCTTTATTGGAGACTTGTATTTACAGCATTTTCCTTCCTGTGCCGGGATCTGTTTTTCTGTTTAATCAGAAACAGCCCAAAATCACCCTGTACGTAGATAGTACTTGGCTTTTTTGCGCTCTGCTTCTCTCAATTGCTGTATTTCCATTTTACAGATGGGGAAAACTGAGGTCTGGGAGTAGAGCTTTTCCCAAGGCTACGTGGCGCAGTGGGGAGTAAAGCCCTCGTGGCTTCCAGAGTCATCATCTGCACCCTGCAAGGCTCGAAGAGCATCGCAGCAGTCTGGCGCTAGGATTTACTGCATTTTGTTCTGTCTTGTCTATTTTTGCCGAAGGCAACGTTTTATACTGCCCTGTTTTGAATTACTTTCCCTCTGCCTCGTAAAATCAGGGCAACAGGTCTGTAAGTAGGTACTGTTGAGATCAAATGATTCAGGCTTTACCACTGCATGATCTCACAGCGCCATAAATAAACGCTCATCTCTTTCTCATTTCATTTCTCATCTGCAAGCCACTGGAGGTGATCTATTCCGGGGGAGATGCTGGCCCTGGGCCTTGCTGGGAGCATCTGCGCCGTAGCACAGCGGCAGGTTTGGGGCTCGAGGGGGAAACCCCTCTGAAAGGGACGGAGCCCAGCCAGCTGCTGCCGACTCCTCATTGCCCCGCAGTGATTTCTGTCTCCATAAAACCCACTTAGGTGGTTCTTGATGTCCAATTTTTATTGTTCTCCGTGTTGTGAAACGTGCTCGCGCTGGGCTGAACCAAGCGGAGTTAGGCACTGTTCTGTATGTATTCATCTGATACGAGTTCCCAGAGCGGGGCTCCCCGTACCCATGAGCCCAACGTCTCGAAGTCTTGCCGAGTTGTTCCTGTTGACTTAAACCTCTATAAATTTCCCCATCTGGCCTGAAAAGACCTGACAGACTCCTCACTTCAAAATTTTAATCCCAGAGTACCCACCTCCTCCCCAAGTGCTCTGGGGGGGGGTTTCCTAATATTTTAAATTAGAGCCTGGGCTTTGTTTCCAGTAGTTCTGCCGCAGTTCCTATGGATTTTGCTTGAGATGTCATTGGGATCAGATGCCCCAGGTGCTGCAAATACTGCTCTGGAGGAATTGCAGAAGAAACATCCCCGTGCTAGTATTTTTCCAGCTCCTAGTTTCTGCGGACCATCGTGGAGTTATTTTTCTGTGTTTAGATCTAATGTGAGAAGCGTGGGATCTTATCTTAGTCTGTCACTTTAATGCTATGCATTGCATTAATAAAAATGGGGTGAAAGATTTGGTTTGTTAACTCAGGAGAAGTGTATGGAGAGGAAGAGGAGGGAAGAGACTGATGGACTTCACTGCAGTCCTCACATCTAAATATAAATAGTTCTCTTCTTGGATCCTTTCAGTCTGAACTTCTGGGTGATTTGACCTTTCTTTAATAAAAGCTTTCTTTATTTGCAAGGATTAAAGGGCAAGGGGGAGGAAAGGACACAGCAGATTATTTTTTTTTTTTTTTTTTTAATATCTCAAAATTTTAGCAGTTGGTTTCTGCGGTGCCCAGCGCTCGCAGTTGAACCAGCTCCATCTTGGACTCCCAACTTTTCTCTTCCTCTGAGTCTTTTGAGTGAACTTTGCATTTTACTCTAAAAGCGTTAACCAGAACATTTCTAAGGATGTTTATGGAAGTGTTTTCTCACAGGGAGACCGTGTTCTGGTGCAGAGGGATATCCTGGGCTCCGCTCCCCGCTCTTGCTGCCGACCGGGTGGATAGCGTGGAGCAAGTGACTTGGTTTATGCCCATTACACCACTAACCTTGGTCTGCCATACTTCATAACTTCAGCTGAAAGAAATACTTGTATTAAACGCTGCTGCTTTTTCATATGTACACCCTGAAGCTTTTTCAGCTCCGCATCCAAACACAGCTCCGTTTGATATGTAAAACCACTGGACTCTCTGGTTTTGGTCAGCCTGTGCAAGGGGACGCGCAGGCGCAGTGTTTATAACCGCTCCAGACTACACGCAAGTCCTTCTGGCACTAGTTTTAACCATTAATTGCCGCTTTAAATCCAGCAATAAATTATTTGGGCAACCACACTGCATGAGCCCACTGCCAAAAATAAACCAGAGCCTGAGAATTACTCAGGTCCTTGTCATACTTCAGGGCTGTGGCAGCTGGATGGGGCAGGGCACCTCCTGGACTCAGTCTGATGGGTTTTGTGGTGTCTCACGTATCTTCTGGACATAATTTAAGCTGTCATCCTGCAAATGATGCGAGTAGCACTTGAAACGCATCGCATGCGTGTATGGGTTTGCCATTGGCTTGTGAAGCGCGAGATGGCATGTGGGAATGCCTCGGGATAAGCCTTCTGATCCTCTGCAAATTGGATTTTGTGGCTTATTTCCCTCTCCCCTTGGATGAAGTTTCCCCGTAGCTGCCTCTCCTCTAGCGAAGCTCCCATCTGTCCCGGGACTCGAAGCCTTTGGTAACGCTCTGCCGGATCAGGAGTCACTCGGGGGGCAGAGGCTTTCCATTTCAGAGCGTTTTCCTGAATCCCACCTGAAACGTGCTTGCGAGTAAGCGTGCTGCTTAGCTTACTTCTGAATTTCCATTTGGTCTGCAGGAGATTCCTGTTGGTTTGGTGCCTTTCCTGCTGCTTTTATACACCGGTATAGAGTTTTTTCTGGCCAGGAGCCCTCTAGTCATGACTGTTACTTTAGAAAACCTTGTTACTGCTTGGGCTGTATCGTACAGTGAGTCGTAGCGATTACATGCTGGGGAGGAAATGAAATGATCAGGAAAGGCCTACTTCATAAAGAGCAACAGTTGACTTTATTTTAAAGCAATTAAATTGGGGATTAGGTGGTGCTGTTAAGTTCTACCCCAAGTTAAGGAAAACAATGCAGGAAAATGTACTGTATTAGCAAAAGCGTGGTTGTCTAGGCTTATAATAAATCCTGTATGGTTTTTGAAGGTACTGAGTTTAAAGCAGGTCAGCATACAAGGAGTGATGGCTTGTAACGGAGAGGGCCGTCTTCAGGAAAGGTGAATGGTTTCAATTTGCTTGTAAGAACGTATTGATATGAGTTCATGTGCCTGTTCTGGGGGAGGGTGGAAGCACTGGTGAGGGATGGCAGTAGAAACCAAGCTCCAGTGACAGCAAGCTCGAGAGCGGTGCCAGCTTCTTACGCCTTTCTCCGCTGTTTTAAATAGGGCACCTTGCAGGGGTTAGAGGGAAGATTAATCCTCTATGGGGTTAATCCTTAAATCCTTAAAAAAAGTGTTTGACTTCTGAACAAGGGAGGGAAGTTAAGCAATATTCTCAGAAGTGCTCGAAGACCACCTACTCTTTCGTATCGACTGCCAGCAGCTGTCAGATGGAAATGATTTTTGGACAGCCAGAAGTCGGCGTGGAATCACGCTGGTGACCAGGAGCAGGCTCTGTATCCCACAGTCTTTGACTTACACTCCCAGTGACTCCTGCCATGGAGGGAAGAGGGTTTCCCAGACCCATCAGAATTCTTCAGCGGGGTGTGAATTAGCGGTGGGTCGATGCTTTCCTGTCTCATGTGGTTAACTTTAATAGACGTGTTCCTCTGAAGATGCTTTTTGCCAAGCACATGTATGGCTGAAAGATGTTTAGTAGCAGGAGAACGTGGGAGCTCTGATTTAAAACCGGGATGGTCAGATAAAGCGTTGAGTGGTGGATCCCTGCACCGTAGGCTGTGTGTTTTGTGACACTAACCCTCTGCTCGACGCAGTGCTGTGCCGTCTCTTCTCTGTATTACTGCTCTTGACCACAGCTCTCCAGCCACTGGTTTGCTTCCAGATAACCAGCTCGGTGTGAGAACTCTGCTGGAGCTTGTCCTCGCCCGCTGTCTGTCTGTTTGCTGTATGCCTAAGTGTTCCCTGTCCGTTTTCTGTCTTGCAGCATCTGGAGAGGGCCAAATGTGAACTGCGTTGACAGTACTGGATACACTCCACTGCACCATGCTGCTTTGAATGGTCATAAGTGAGTCATCTTATAATGCCTTTGATCACAGGGGATACTATGTGCTTTACAAGCTGCCCTTTCTGTGCAATTCATTCACCAGCCTAATGCTGTTTCCACTGAGAACGTGGCGATGGTGCAACACTACACCATCTTCAGGACAAAAAGCGAAGAACATCAGTGCAGTGAAGCTATAGAGGCACTGGCTGCTGCACAGTATGAGCATACATCCCTTCCAAAATTTGGCGAAAGACTGAGGCTTTCAACCACCCTTTTATTTATAAGCAATTTGGATAAGATATAACAACATATTAAAGGTGGCTTCTCCAGTAACAGTCCTCTGCAGTCTGTCTGGTGTCCAATGTGTTGCTGTGCCTGCACCACGCAAAATTTGCTTTTGTGCATATTACATTTTTAAGTAACTCCAGGCTTCACTGTGGTAAATCGTATTGTTCATTGCTACTGAAGTGACTGAGAAATTGAATAGAGTTAAAATCTTTATGCATTTTCATTGTGTCGGTGCGAATCACTTCTCACCAGAGTGACTTGTGGATGTCTTCAGTCCCTATTCAGCTCCATTAGAATGAAGGTAACATAGATCTTTCCTGAGCTCATCCCAGCAGTCTTCCTTTTTTTTTTTTCCCCCCCCCCCTTGGGCAGCATTTAATAGGAACACTTTAAAATCACGTTTCGAGAGGATCTCTGAAATACTCCTTTTCAAATTAACTTTTTGTGAAATACTTACTGCAGAATGTAAGCTGTGAAACAAAGACTGAATATCGTATGGACTCGAGTTTCCTTCTCTTGCAGGGATGTGGTGGAAGTTCTGCTGAGGAACGACGCGCTAACCAACGTAGCAGACTGTAAAGGCTGTTACCCCCTTCACCTGGCGGCTTGGAAAGGAGACGCAGACATAGTGAAGCTCCTCATCCACCAGGGACCTTCGCATACTAAAGTGAATGAGCAGGTCTGCCCGCTTTTCTCTAATATATCGTTGAATCCCTTCCCTTGGATGGAGAGAGACTACTGCAGCTGACTCCTGACCCTTCCCAAACTAGCAGTTATTGTTATAAAGTCCTACTTGCTAATGGGATAAGAAGGGCACTGCCAAAAGCAAATACCTCCAGTTCTGAGTTAGTGGTTGAGTGAATAAGGTATATATGTCTATACAGAGATACACAAATACGAGAACCACTCAACACCTAGGCAGTGGTCTCCTGCTTTCATACTGGGCTTCTAAAACTAACCCGTAGTTTTTCCTTTCAGTTGCTGGATAGCTGAGAAGGTTTCTAGTTCTGTCAAAGGATCCATTGGCTCCCTTCTTTGGGAACTAATCAAAGCAGCTTTGTTTAGTCTTTGTTTGGCCACGCTCTCTTAGCTACTCTCCTGGCTTGTCTCTAGCACTTGCTCCAGTTAACTAATTTGTAAGCTGTAAGATCATTTTAACCCTACTTGCCCCTACTTAATCCCTAGGTTAATCTTAAAGAATTGTTTTCTCAATCAGGCAAGAAATAAAACTCCAGTGGGTTTCTTCCGTTTGTCAAGCTGATAGTTTTTGGGGTAGGATGAGGAGGGATTGATTGGTATGAGACAGCGATTCTGTATAGGGGCCGCTGTGTCCCCCTTGGAGGGCTGGCTCCCGTGTAACTTCCCCCTGGAAGTCGGCAGGTATCTTAGAATTCCAAGGAACTTCTGCAATGCCACCACTGGAAGACCCAAATATATCTATCTTTTTTTTTTTTAAAGGGTTTTTGTTAAGGGAACTGGTTTACTAAGTGAGGCCAGTTGAGCAGCGTTACTGCACCAGTTACGGCTGAGTGCGCTTGGGCAGACGTGCAGTAACAGATCCAAATCGGACAATTAAAGCTCCAATAGCCCTTGGTTGTCCTGTCACCGAGGCAGGAATAGCCAATGTCCCTGTGAATCAACTCCTGAACCACTCGGGTTTTCATCCAGGGAGGAGAGGAGTAAACCAAAATAAGTTTGTCTGCCTTAGCACCACAAGGCTAAAAATGTATGTTCATTCAGAAGTTAATTCACAAGTCGGTCAGACAATCGTGGCTCAAGTTTAGCAAAATCTGTCGAAGTCAAGAGGAGCAGCCGGGAACTGTGAGTTTCTGCTGTTTAATTTTGATCTGCGGTGTATACTTGTCAGAAGCTGAGGAGCAAAGCTCCCTTCAGAGCTGGATTCAGGAATCCTAATCCTGCTTCCAGCCATACTTTGTGGGGACCAAAGTGCCATACTTAAGTTTTCTGTCCCTCAGTGTAAGACAGCTGACTTGGTGCACCGGGCTGCTCCAAGGCTAAATGGTTGCTTCTAAAGCATCGCAAAATGAAAAATATCACGGTAATGCTATTCACTACCGCTCCTCAATTGAGCGGAAATAACTAAAAATGTGTGTTTTAATGTCTTTGATAGTTTTCCAGTTTGGGGCTGTGGTTAATAACGTCTTCAGGCAGAGCTGCAGGCATTCAGTCTGCTGAAATGGATTTGAGAAGTGGAGTTAACTGTTTATGATCAACCTGATAAGAGTTGACCGAGGGCCCTGGGCGTAAACTGTTCTGCTCCGAGTAGGACAGGTACAGGGCAAACCTTTACAAACAATTAAAACCTTAGTGTAATCCTTCCAGGTAATGTTTCATTAATGTCTGTTTAGTAGGAGCCTTTTAAAATGAGAAAAGTCAGCTGAATAGCCCGTGCTGCTTGTGTTCGGAGCCTCGTGAATGGAACGCAGAGTGGTTCAGGTTACAGGAATCGGCAGCTGGAATGGCTTCTGCTGGTAATAGCTTTGACTGGAACGAGATGCTGTGTTCTGTCATTTCCACCCCTTGGGAGTTCACCCATTGCTTTGTTGCTATATCTCACCCATTTCATTATCACATTTTTTTTCTTTTTTCCTCTTCCTTTTTGTAGAATGCTCTTGAGATCAAAGAACTCAAAAAGTACGGCCCCTTTGACCCATATATCAATGCCAAGGTGTGTACTTTGCTGTCAGCATTTCACCGCATCATTACTCCAAGCTGCACTCGCGTGCTTCCAGGTGCAATGTCAGCCAGTTGCAATATGACCTGTTGGGTTTGCAGCTGCTTGGGGGAAAGGGAAATGCGACCGTTTATTTACTGTGGGTTTCTTTCTTCAAAGCAGTTATAGAAACGTAATTTAAGGGAAGCTTTTCCTTACTTACCTGGGGGCTCCTTCATTGCTTAGCCTGGTAGGACTCACGGTGATGGTCAGTTTGCTTGATTTGGCTGGATGACTTCCTAAAAGGTAACGTTATTTCAATTAAAATGCTTTAGGCTTTGTTTCATGTGCTACTGTTGCAAATGCAAAGAGAAGGAGATTTTATTTTTCCTGCTTAAACATGGATGCGTTTTCTCTGTGGGCTGTTTGGAGTGAATTTTCATGCCTTTTCTCCTACAAAATGCATAATGTATTTGTCGTTTGAATGGACAGTTAATACTCCTGGTGGTGGGGAGAAGGGAAGGCAGTAGTGTTCACGCCTCCCTTCCCAAGTCCTTCATGTCCTGCTTATTGCATCACTCTCTCTCTTTTTTGATGTTAAGTCTGTGTCGTCTGACCCTTCGGCCCTAGTCTTCTGTTCCTGTTCTCTTGCCTATTTTGCTCCTCTCTTGCTTTTAGTGGTTCTTGAGCTACAAAAAGGCATGACACCTGCACTTACGATGCACTGAGGCTGAGCAATTGGGGAAGCAGATAAGAAAGTTCCTGGTGGTGGTTCCTCAGACACCATTTTTCATTTGATGGTGGCATAATGGTCTGCTGATTTATCCTGAGATACGTCTGCTCTCAGCCGCCGCGCCACATTTGCTTCCAGCCAATTATTTTGGATCCAGCCATCCATGGCAGATTTCTGTCTCTTAAAGTTTAGTTAAAACTTTCCCTCTGCTTGATCTGCAGTACCTTCAAAACACACATTCAAAATTCCTGAGCTTGCTAACCGCTGGGAATTACGTGTGGTTTCGCAGACTTCTGTTTCAGGAAATACTCCAGTGCATACCTCTTTAAGCACAAATAGATTTACATGAAGCTCATCCGTATCGGTGATTTTTAGAAAAATCCAGATGGGAATTTTATAGCAATAAACATCTCCTGGGGAAACATCGTAGTCGAGCAGTTCAGTTGTCTGAAAGGAGCTTTCTAAAATGTCAGTAACAGAGTAAAATCTTACACACTCCAGCGCTGAAATGTTGAATGAAGAAGGAATCTAAAGATGGAATATGCAGTGAGCTCACTTTCTTGTGGATTTTTGTTCACAAAGTGTTCTATTTTGGATTTTATATTTTTGACAAGTGCATTATTTTTAAACTCGGTTCAGTTTTCAAGGTGGCTGTAGTGCTCTCCAGAACAAGGCTAGAGTTTTTGAACTCTTTGCTTCGGTTTTAAGGAGAGAAATGTGGCTTATACACAACCTGTTGGGTTCATCGCAAGCTCTGACCAGTTTTCCACCGGTTTCTGACCAGGTTTGTTGAAGAGCGTGTGGAATGATACCTGTCGTGCAAACCCTGATGTTTTCCCCATAGCTTGGCTGTGGGTGGGAGAACCACAGAAGCCCCAGGTGCAAAGCGTAAGAGCCCTTGCTTACTTGGTGCTTCCAGCCTCTCGGCTCCCCTACAGGATGGGATGTCATATAGAAACGATTGAAGTGAGGTGTTTGATCTTTCCCAACACTTTGGGACATTTAGAAGAGGGGGAAAGCATTTCTGTAAGGCTGAACTACAATTTAATATCCTGTTGAGGAAGAGGTAAGAAAGCCAGAAGCTTCTTGCTCTCCTAAAAATTAAAGAAACAGTTATCATCATCTTCTTATGCCCCTTCCTTTTCATCATCTTGAGGTTTCAACGATAGGAGGTCCCTGCAGAGTGTCTATTACAGGCCTGAAGGACTTCTGAAAAGCAAATCATAGTAGCAAAGTTAAGAGGTGGAGCAGCAACTTTGCTTCAGTAATTCCTGCGATCTTGAATTTTATTTAATTTGTATGAAGGAACCAGCCAGCTGAGCGGAGCCAAAGTAGAAAAAGCTGTCACATAGCTCAGGTTTGTGCAGTGCACACACTACCTTTGTCTCTTTCTAATTGGAAGCAAATGAATCATGCAGATTGGGTTTAAAGTGCTATAAATCTAAATGGGCTGCTGAGAAAAGTGGAAGCCAACCATCTGGAGTCTGCAAATGAAACCGGGCAGCGAACCCACCCGCAGAGCCCCTGAAAGCTTGTTGGACATATGGGGATCGTTTTTCTCCTTTTTTTCTGAAATGTGTTTGGCATTGTTGGGCACCTGTAGGAAGGAAGGAGGCCTGTTTGTCCTTACTCTGCTGCTGGCAATGCCGTGGTGGAAATCCTGTGCTGCAAGAGGAGGGGAGGAGATGGTAGAGCTGGACCGGGCAGCTCCAGCCAACTCTCCCGGCCCACTCTGTGCCCAAGGTTGTGACGTGCCTTGGGTGTCACCTCCTGCTGAAGTTTGGATTTTGCTTAATGTCTTTTTTTTCCCTGTCATTTCGGCCTGCCTTTAACCGAAACTCTGTGGAGCGCGTGCCAGCGGTACGTCCCTGCTCTGGGCTTTAGGATCAGATGTGGCACCAGAGCAGCAAAACGGCAGGATTTTAATAGGACAAACTTCTGTTAGACATGCACGCACGGACAAAAGTCCTACAAAGGAATCTCAGAAATAGGTTGGATGGGACTGAAGGGTCTTGTAGCCTCTTTCCCCAGCTCCGAGGCAGGATCCAGGTCCACCTGAGCCATTCTGGACCAGTGTTTGTCTGGCAGCTTCTCGAAGACCTCAGACTAGAGCTGTCCCTCTCTCCCTTGGCAGCTTATTCAACTGTTCAAATCTTTGCAGGTTAGAAAGTTAGAAAACTTTCCCTTATTTAAACAAAGTCCTCCTTTCTTCAGTGGAAGCCCCCTTAGGGTGTGTTAGGAACAGGGGTGCAGACAGATACACTTTAAGGGGTTGTAGATTCTCCATTTTAGCATCTGACGGAGGAGCGTAAGGGCGATGGTATGTGGTTTGTAGTTACCAGGGCTTGAAAGATTGGATGGAGCCCATATGAAAGCAGAGGCATTTCTGCTGGCGTTCCTGTTTTGTGGTCTGTAGGCGGGTATCCTACGAGCCCAGCTTCTCGCTCCCAGCTGTGAGCTGGGGGGGAATGCTGGGATTCCTGCAGGAATGCAGCCCCTGGGCCCTGTTGAGTGCTCTATTTTTCTAAGAAGTAGTTCTGAAATTTGAACCCATACGCCTTCTGGCTGCTGGAAAGGAATTTTCATTTTCCATCTCTGATAAATACATATGTCTGAGCACTCATGCTCAGTGTTTAGGCTCTGCTCTGGCTTGTGCTTGGGAGAGGCGATGCGGGAAAGAGAGGCAAACTCCCTTGCCTGGAACGGCTCTAGCATTTTTGGCTCCCCTAAACTCTCCCAAGACGAAGGCAATAAAGACTTACGCAATAGCGGGAGTTTCCAGTATGCAGTCTGTAATGGGGAAAGACTTGCTGTAATGATTCAGGGGAGTTCTACCACCTGGTGATCTCTGTTGCAGGAGGAAAGTCTGGGGATTTCATCCCAAGTGTCAGAGCTCTGACCTGCTTAAGGAAAATGAGACTAAATTGCAGTGAAGATGGGGGAAGTCTTCAACAATTATGTTATTAAAAGGTGTTGTGTTCCCATTTCTGAGCCGTCAGGCAGATGTTTGGAGTTGCTGTGTGCTTTAAAGCACCCTCGAGGGGTACGGTGTCTGTGCCAGGGAGGGATGAGAGAGGGACGGTCAGGCAGTGGAAGTCCCCAGTAGCCATGGCTAGCGAGGCACGAGCAGTGCCTGGCCTGCGTGGCTCTTTGGCAGATCCCCCTGCTCCAGAGGGGCTGGCGTTATCAACTCTTTCCGCAGAAACTGGCCAGGAGCCTCCCTGGTGCTGGGGGCAGGCTGGGGCTGTGGGCTGCTGCGTCAGGGGCTCGCCGGTACCCGGGTTCCCTTCCCTCTCAAAGGAGAATAATGCGATTTACCAACCTTTTAAATGCCTCGAGACCAGCAGCTTAAGCTGATTGATCGGTGTAATCTCTGTAGTTCTCTCTTCTCTCCCCTTCTCCCTCCGTATGTGTATTTTATGTGCGGACTTCTGTATTCTCCAGTAACTTCTGTCCACTTGTTATGTGCCTTCCTTCACCATGGCTGCCTTCTGCTACTCCAAGTATCGAGCCTGTTGTTTGAATTTCGGTGCTAACAGTGATGCCATGCTTTTCTTACCTTCTGAAATATCTCACTTCTGCATGTGGCTGTTGCTGCTCCCTGCCTCCTGAGTCTTTGCTTTTATACAAGCTGCAGCTGCAGAGCCTCTCCAGGACTCCTCGCTTCCCTTATGCTTTTCACATGGCTGAAAAATGATGCAAATATCAGATAAAAACAAAGGGGAGTTTGCATGCATGACTCCTGTAATCCCTAGAATGACTTAACACGTTAATAGGATTAAAGTGCTGGTACAACAGAGCAAGTTCTGCAGCGTGGTTGTGAAATGGTGCAAAATATTGACTGCTCCTACAAGCTGGTATCCAAAAAAATCACGTGTTCTCAAAGCCAAAAAGGAAGGTACTGTGATCAAATTCAGTTTCTTAAGTAGTACCTCCAACTCCATCAAGACAACTATGTTCTCTGGGTTTTTTTTTAATGGGAGCTGTTCTTAAAAAGACAAATTCAGTGATGATTCTTTCAGGTAAAGTTTAGGTGAGAAACAGTTTGTACTAAAGTTTTTTGGGTTAAATTGTTACATAGTACTTTTTTCCAAAGTGCTTTAACAGAAATCCCTCTGTGTATAACACACAGTAGTAAAACTTGAGGCGAATTTCATTTTAGAGAAGGCTCTCTTAAATCTGGCAATGTTCCTATTTTGCACCTGCAAGTGCAACGTGAGTGCTGCTTGTCTTTCAATGCTTTGCATTACTGATTTTTAGCCTGACAGATGCTGCACGCATTAATTGGATCTGGCTTTTGCTGTGGAGGTGTTCTCCTGTCGCTTGGACAACTCTTCCCTCAGTTGACCTGAGACCTTGACTACAAGGGCTTATTAGGGGAGTGATCTAATTGCACTGCTTTCTAATTGACAAACTGCATGGAACTCAATGCACCCTTTCTCTAAACCAGCTTGCGAGCTTCAGAATTGCAAAGGTGGAATGACTGTTATAATCAGGATAAGTAGGATTTGAAACAATTGAAGTTTAAATCTAAAATGATGACGATTAAGCTACAACGGATAGAATTCATGCAGCAGTTTGCCTATCGTATCTTGCAGCCCTTTATTTTTGTGGCACCCTCAAGTGTGGGATGCAGCTCACAAATAACAGGCTGCCTTCCCCAGGTGCAGAATTAACGGGAATCCAGATACAGCTCGACAATCCCTTAAACTTGAGCATGGTCCCTTGATTTTTGGCCTCAGTGCTTTGAAAGCAGGCTATTCCACATATAGCACCTATTTCCCGTAGAGCAGATTTCCCATATCTGAGTAAAGCTTATTGTTCTGAATGTTTTTGAAGCTTTTTCTGGGTGGGTCGGTGGATGAGTTCGCGAGGGGATGTCTGTGCCTGGTACATGGCTACTGAGATGGTGAAAACATTCCTTCAGGCTCTGTTTCAAACCGAGCTCTCTGCTTCCCGACTGCCTTTTTTTTCTTTTTGTCTTGTTTTTGCATTTAAACTTCAATGGTTTGAGCGAGGTGTGGAGCAGCTCTGTTCTCCCTGATTCTGACGTTCTGATCCCCCCTCCCCTACCCAGAACAATGACAACGAGACGGCGCTGCACTGCGCCGCCCAGTACGGCCACACCGAGGTGGTGAAGGTCCTGCTGGAGGAGCTGACCGACCCCACCATGCGCAATAACAAGTTTGAGACTCCTCTGGACCTGGCCGCGCTCTATGGGAGGCTGGAAGTCGTGAAGATGCTCTTGAACGCTCACCCCAATCTCTTAAGCTGCAACACTAAGAAACACACTCCCCTGCACTTGGCGGCCAGGAATGGTCACAAAACTGTGGTCCACGTCCTCCTGGATGCTGGCATGGATAGCAACTATCAGGTATCTCGTGTGTCCGTGTGTGAAGGGCTGGTCTGATTGCTGGGGGACAGAGAACCCCTGTAGTCGTCATACGGAGAGCTCCTCCTAACCCTCAGGGATTGCTTATGAAAGATGAGCGATAGCTTTGTTTTCCTCTGGGCTGTTTGTTCAGCTCTTGGTTGCTCTGAGAAGCTGCTCAGAGGGACCCTGGTGCTGTGCACGCTTCACGCCTGCTTGTTAGTTGGACAAAAAGCCCCAGACACGTGGTGAGGGAGAAAAAAAGCCTTTTCGCCTGAGCTGTTCTGCCCCCAGTACCATGAGCTCTTGATAGCGATGGAGCCAAACTGTGTCTCTTCCTATCAAGCCACGTGTGAATATGCTGTTTGCACAGCAGTAGCTTGTGTGTGGTGGTCTTGTCTTTTCTTTTCAGGACCTGACCTCTCGCTAAGCTGAGGAAAGTCCTTTCTTGGTCTCTAATCTGGGCCTGCATGTCTCTCTGAAGACACCATCCCCGTTTTCCGTTCCACGTTCTCAGCATTGTAATAATATCAATAGTCTGTCTGCAGTTGTAGATATTGTCACCCACATTTTGTATATGATGCCATATATTTATTGCTTCTGTAACCTTCTAAAACACGCCTCCATCGCCATTCCCCACCGCCTAGCTTCATGCTGTTTTTCCATTTAATTTGCAGACTGAAAAAGGCAGTGCTTTGCACGAAGCTGCTTTGTTTGGCAAGACAGATGTGGTACAAATATTGCTGGCTGCAGGTGAGAGAATGATCCCCTTTTGAAGCAATAACCTGGTGATTCCTTCACCCAGAACTTGGGGAAACCCCTTTATAGTGGCAGCATGTGTCTCCAACCAGCTATGAAAGCTCCTTGGAGAGGTTATCTCCTGGTGTTTGGCTTTAGGTCTGCCTCTCTAGAGCATTTTTTAAGCTCCCCCCAGTGATGACCACAAAGATCTGACGCGCTGAAACATGTGAATTTGCACACAGTTCAAAAATATTCTCGCTTTTGCCTTCTCTACGCCCATTGCTATAGGTATTGATGTGAACATAAAGGATAACAGAGGCCTGACAGCTCTGGATATTGTGAGGGAACTTCCTTCTCAGAAAAGCCAACATATAGCAGCTCTCATCGAAGGTAAGTGATGTAGCTCTGCGTGGGGGCAGGGGGGAGAAGTTTGGGGTGATAATTGTGCCAGTGCAAGTACAGGATTTTGTTCTGGAAAGTGCTGAAGGCAAAACAGCTTCGGGCCGGGTCCCTCGGTTCCCTCGCTGAGAACCTTTCAGGTGTTGGAAGGAATGATGCTTAATGGCTCGGGTGAACTGTCTCCAGACCGAATATTTTTGCAGGGGAGGCTTCCAGGGGGAGGATTTAGGGGAATTAGCTCCTTTGCTGAAGGAGTGGGGCATGACTTTTACAGTTTAAATGGGCTTAATTGAGCTTTGTTTAACTCACTTTAGAAGTTAATTAAAATTAAGGATAGCCTAAATCTGCTTGCAGAATGCAAAGTAATAGCTTTAGAAATGGGTTTGGATTAACTGTCCTTTATGCGTCTGTGTAGGCAAATAGTCATCCACAGATCTTACATCCGACTCCTCATTTCATTGTGAAGCTTAGGCATGGATTTTGCAGATGAGATTTACAGAAAAGGCCTTGATTACTTGTGGTTTATAAAGGAGCTGGGCCCATTGTGTCTGTCCAAGTTAGGGAATGAAATGTGGCATCTTAGCTAAATTCATACCTTGTAATTATGCTGTCTCAATTTCCTCTCAGCTGTGGGGAGAAAGATCAGAAGTGTATGTATGCAACTGGTGCGCGTTATTCATGCTTAGCATTTGAGAGCTTTACAGGTTCAAAGCACTTTGCAGACTTTTAATTAAGCTTTGCCTGTGAGGCTGGTAGGTATTATCTCCATTCTGAAATTGAAGACACAGATGAGCTTTAAAACTAAAGTTCTCGCAGGTAAATGCTGATAGTTTGCTCCTGTGAGCGAGCCAGCTGCATGAGATGTTACTGTCTGACTTTATTCATGTAAGTTTAACGGTTCTGGCTGTGCCTGTGGTTAGGGGATCACAGCTAGAATTGGTTTCTCTGCTGTCTTACGACTCCAGCAGACCGCACGGCATCTCTGGTTAGTGATGTAGCTTGTGTCTACAGCATGAAGTCATCTGCTCCATGACGTTGTGTCCGTACAGGAGCTCTGCAGCTTTCCGATTAAAGACTCTGTAAAGTTCAAAGAACCATCCTTAACCTTGTGCATGTGATTAAAGAGGCCGCCTGCTTCTATTTTGGGATCTGAGCTGCAAGTTTTAATAATGTACTTTGCTTATTTTTTGGAAACGTTATGAGCTGACAGTTGGCCTTCCATCCGCAAGGGAGGAAGCACTATATGCTGAAGTGGATGTAAACCCATAAACTGACCCTGTGGCCCCCCCTCATTGCAGATTACACCATTGGGAAGAAAAGTGCCAAAGCTGCAGAGAAGACTGTTCCAGCACCGCTTGTTCCAGCCACTGATCCCGCGTGCCAGATATCTCAGGGTAGGCTTCCACGTGGCACAGCAGTCGCTAGGACTCTTCTTTTTCCAAGGGCAGAAGCCCTGAATGATGTATTTGTGTCTCTCTCCCTCTCACAGGTGACGTGGAGAAAGCAGTTACAGAACTGATCCTGGATTTTGATGTGAATCCCGAAGAGGAGAGCCCCTATGAAGCTTTATACAATGCAACGTCCTGCCACTCCCTGGACAGCCTTGCCAGCGGGAGATCTTCCGATCGAGAGTCCGTCAATAAGGAAGTGGAATCAACCGGTCTCAAAGCAGCAGGAGTCAGGCCTGTATGTAGCTCTGTGTGTTCATCTCTGCTTGCCTTAGAAGGACGGGTAATTTACCTCCGTTTTCATGATTTTGCAGCAGGCTGCCAATCCCCCAGCTTGAGGAGATCTTTAAACTCATCCCTGACATTGATTAGAGCAGGCGGGTACCTCTCCTTTCCACTGGGTGTTCACATACCCTCTGCTGTATTGTCCGCAAGTGGCCACCTCTTCATGCCTGGTTGTCATCTAGCGCTGCGTCCTTCTGTTTTCTGGCAGTCGAATGCTGCTGCCTGTGAGTTTTGGTTTGTCAGGACATTGCACTTAGCTGAAGGGCTAACTTCTTGTCTAGAAGAAAGCTTTGGAAACTTTTGTGTGGAGCATTTTTCTCATCTCTCTTGCTCTCTGCTTTGCCCAAGAGAAGGCTCTCAAGAAATTGTCTTAGAATATCCTGTTGGAAACTAGTTGTCAGCGGAAGCGTTTTTCGTGTATTACTTGCAGAGATCTGTAGAGGGTACCCAAGGCTTAACAAGGCAATGCAAAGCTCCTGGAAGTTTATCCACAGAAGTCTTCCTCACCTTCTGTTAGTTGCATCTGCTGCCCCCTCAGCAGTCGGTGGCAGCGCTGCTGTGGGGCAGAAGGGATGCCGGCCTTGGGCACGCTGTGTGTCAGCTTCTGGGTTTTGTTGCTGGTTGGTTTTACAAAGCCTGCTTCGTGGATGTAGTTTGGGGCAAAAGGCAAAGCAGCAATGAACGATTAGACTGCTGATGGTACTGTAACCGTGCTTCCTCTCTCCCTGCAGAGAGGTGCATCCTTTTTCCTGTACTATTAGAAAATATAGTAAAAATGAAACAAAAGCTGTGGAAGACTGGCATTTCAGCCAGGTCTCTCTTTAGGGTACGCAGTACAAGGTGCGCCAAGTCCTGTTACTGACTAAATCTTGGTGGTTTACATCCAGCTATGTCCTGTCCTGTGTTAATAGTGTCTGATGTGAAGTAAGCTCAGCTCTGTCACAAATGAGAAAAGATGGGAGGCTGAACTGCAGTGGAAAGGGAAGAGGGACGCGTTCCAGGAGCTTGCTGGAGTTTCTCCCAAAATTTAGCTGGAGTTTTTTGGAGTGAGCGGATCACCTCTGCTGTCTTTCCCTGTGCCATTAGATGGAGCTCTTGCAGGGCAGGAGATGGCCTGGGGATGTGTTTCCCTCTGCAGCTGGACAAGGCAGCAGCTCTCGCTGCCCACAGGCAATCTTGGGATATTTGAGGAATGCAGTGCAGCATTGTCTCTTGGTCTCCAGGGTTTTTCACTATAAAAGGTGACTCTGGAATCACTTATTCATGTTACTGTTTCGTTAAGACACAAACGATGGGTCTTCCCTTTCTACTCATCTGCATGAGTTCATTACTGACCTTCACTGGGTAAAGCTGAGATTACCAGTCTGGGTCTGAACGAACTGGTTTAAGTAATGAAGCAATAAACCTGTGTACACAGCACCTTCCACCCGACCAGTTTTATTCTCCTGAAAGCACAGTCGGTGCTCACGTGGGTCTGAGCTGGCCTTGTGACCGCTGCGGAGCAGAAGCGGGTAGTCACTGTTATCCATCCCCAGGACTGCGGTAGGGTGACTCTGCAGGAAGGGCTCCCCCGAATTGGTGTCCTGCTGAAGAGGAGGAGGAGGAAAGGCAGCAACCATCGCCAAGCTCTGAGCTGTTAGGACTGAACTCCTCCACCCAGATGAATTTGAGGAGGTCCTTAGCATGCTGCGTTCACAGCAGCATGGACGTAGTGCTGGTGGAAGCAGAAGGGGACATGCTTTAACACAACGCAGTTGACTGTGGTCTTCTAAACCGTAGAGAGAGCGTCCGCCACCGCCTGCCAAGCCACCGCCTGATGAAGAGGAGGACCAGCACGTGGAGAAGAAGATAGGCCATGGTGCTTCCTGTGAGGTACGTGGGACTTGATCTGGGGTGTTTTATAAGAGTGTGGCCTAAAGAACAGTTTTAGTAATTTGGGAGGAGCCAACTCCCTTGCAAGGCAGGTTGTGAAAGGGAAGTTTTTTTTCATTCCAGCATTGCTGCTGTCACTTGCCATGGGAACTTCCTTTATGCGGTTCTTCCAGGGCACCTCTGTGTTGACCTTCAGCCTTACTTTCCTATTCTTGGCTGAGAATTCCCTTAGGAAGAGATTTTTCTGAATCACAATGCGATGTGGACTGTTGCCCACTTGTAATGATCCCACCAAATGCATCTTCACTTGAGAGTGAAACCCAGAGGGCCGTTAGTTCCTGCTTCTTCTTAGCTTCCAGCTGTGGAGGAGATGCGTGGGCTTGGGGGTCCTGCTGACGTGAACAGGGATCAGGGGCTCCAGTTCAGCCGAGAATCTGTCCCAGCATATGTTAAAGCTGTCTTCCGCAGAGGTCAATGCGTGTGAGCTGCTTTTTGATGCAACTAAAGCTCTTTTGTTCTGCATTGTTGCTCCTGGGCTTCCCATCGCTCATTTTTATTCACCTGCCTGTGAACCTGAGATGTGAGGGTTCTCCGGGCGACCTGTGCGTGGGGGGGTGCAAAACCACAAATGTGTCTTGGCAACCTCTGCTGACACCCCGGAGAATCTTCAAAGCGAAACCAAACCTTGTGGATTTCCTTGCTTTTGCAAATGCAGTAGGTTGTGTGTAAAACGAGTGGAGCGTGTGCTGCCTCTCGCTGTCGGAACAGGCTCGGGTTCACCAGGCGCTTTGCTTCGAATGTGTTGATCTGCTGAAGTTCCTACAAGGCGTAAATGTGCTCTGTTTTCTGAAGTATGTCAAATCTCCACGAGACATGAGTAAATGTTACTTGCTTTAATGGAACTGACTTTTTATAGAGAGAGTAAAGCTCCAAACAGTGCATAAACAGTAAAATTGAAACGTGAAATTGTGGACTGATCTCTCCGCTGCTGTTAAAATGGTTTTGATGTGATAACCAGTCCCGTGGCCGGCCCTGGGCAGAGCAGAGCTGGGTAGCAGGTCACGGCATAATTGGAAAGCAGCACTTGTTCATGACGATAAACACGAGGGAGGGAAACGTGCATTGACTGCTCCTGCTGAGTTATCTTGCCATATTTAATTATAAAACACCTGCTGTGTTGTCCTGCCACTAAGGGCTTTGGAAACGTGATCCATTAAAGGAAATCGTGCTGGCAAATAGACTTGTATGCAAAGCGGCTCGCTGGGGAGATCTTGATTTGCAACCAATTCCATTGATAGAACTTGCAGGCAGCGTGTGTGTCACTGCCTGGAAATGACCTTCTAGATGTACTGATAAGGCAGCTTTGGGTCTGATTCTTTTTCTTTGCGTACTATTTCTGGGGTGCTCAGTTTTTCTGAGTCTTGCCCATTATTTATCATCTCGGCACGCGTTCTCTCTGGGTTGGGCAGGCGTGAACAGGAATAGGCTTGGGGAATGCTGTAAACGTCTTGTTGCAGCGTCCTGATCTGCCGTCCTCCAGACCTGCTTCGCGTTAGGGCCAGGACAGTTAGTCATTGACTATTCTGGGGTCAGGCCAAACTCTGGTTTTAAAAGTAGTCTTTTTATTCCATTGCCAAGACGGGGCTATCTGTCAAAGCAGATGTGCATAAACAAGAAACTTTTAACTTTCATCATGGAAAAACATTAGTACAAACAGGCAAAAGAGCTGATTGTTTGGAGGTGCTTGAGTGCCGCCTTTCACTATCTGCAGAAACCTTCTGGGTTTGCAGCTGAATAAGAGTCTGCGTTGTCAAATTAAACTTCAGTTTCATTTGTTTACTACTCATCTCCAAAAGGGAAGTGCAGACAAAAGCCAAGGCGCCGTGATTATTCCAGCAGTTTGATCTGCGGTTCTGGTGGGGGAGGAGAGAGAAACGGGATGAGTTGCCCTTTAAAAAGTCCTTCAAAGTCCACTGCTGTGGACTAAGTACACTTTAAAAAGCATGCTCATTATTAACAACACCTTGTATTTGGGCTTTGCTAATAGTGAATATTTATACATGCTAACCAATATGTATAAATAAATGAAAGATGAATCGGAAGAAAGTTTTGTTTGGTGATTTTGTTACTCCTGGTTGCAGAGCCTACAGAGCAAGCATCATTCTCCGGCAAACAATGGTCTTCATTTTGAGTGAATTTGAACCTGAGACTCTATTTAAAGCTTGGAAGGATGAGAGATGGAGAAAGTAAAGTGCAACCAGGCCTATAAATGCATGCGCAAAAGTTAACAAAGCAAAAGCTGGGAATTGCGTGCTGCCGGGGAGCTGCTTCCCAATGCGTTCGGTGCATTTGAAAGAGGACAGCACAGTCGTCATCACCTGCAGGAGTCTCAGGAGTGTTCTAATGCCTGGCCTGAGGTCCAGGCTACAACTGTTATGACAGGCTGCTGCTGTGCAGTATTTTTCCAAGATCTCTGGCGAGAGCCTGTTACCTGCTGGTATGGTCTGATGTTTTTGTGCCACCATCTGGTCAGAAGTGTTTGTTTGTTTTTTTTTTTTCCCTTAATTTGCTCATTATGAGCTCCTTCACCTGAAAAGGAGCAGATCTGCCTGACGGCTCATGCTTGAAGCAGGTAGAATAAATACTTTCTTTGCTGGACGTGACCCGTTTCCTCCCATTGAGAAAGTCGATTTAAAAGCCAGCTGGGCTTGTGCAGAAACAGTACACGGATGCGGGACTCCCGTCAGTGCTGCTGACTCCTCTGTGTCTTTCCAAGACTCCCTAAGCTTCCAGAGGTCCTGGCTAGATTGCAGTCGGGTAGGTGATTTTTAGTGGGGCCTGTTGTGAGGGGTAATGGTTTGAAACTAAAAGAGGGGAGATTTAGACTAGATATAAGGAAGAAATTCTTTCCTGTGAAGGTGGTGAGACCCTGGCCCAGGTTGCGCAGAGAGGTGGTAGATGCCCCATCCCTGGAAGCATTCAAGGCCAGGGTGGACGGGGCTTTGAACAACCTGGTCTAGTTGAAGATGTCCCTGCCCGTGACAGGGGGGGTTGGACTAGATGGCCTTTGAAGGTCCCTTCCAACCCAAGCTATTCTATGAGGTACCTATTTGCCCTTGAAGCAACTCTGATGCTTTCTCTTTGGGGAAGAAATGGTTGGACTTGATGATCTTGAAGGTCCCGTCCAACCTAGACGATTCTATGAAATTGGAGGTGGTGCTTAATCTGCTGTCTGGACAGTTCCAGGAGACTATGACCACGACGGGAGTCCTCCTTGGGGAGATGTTTTGTTTGGACCTGTCCTTCCCTGGCTTGGCAGTGGGTAGGGATCGATGCTTTCTGGCTTGGGTTTGACCCCTCTGCGGATGGCTGTAGGCACACATGGCTCCTGGGCCAGGGCTGCATCAGCCTGCCAGGGTCTGGCCAGGAGATGGTGCTGAAAGGCAGCTGACCACGCAGGCAGGGTGTCTTGGAGCCCAGTTTGGCCCCGTTAGCGCCGCGATGGCACTGGTGGCTCTCTAAGGATGTGGAATGCCTGTCATCCTTGGCGGCGAGGTAGACCAACATGTGCGAGTCCGCAGCAAGATTCATTTGGATCCTGCAGCGAGACCACATTCCTGCACGTGGATGGTGGCTTTCCAGAGCAGCTTGGAGGGGCTGCCAATATCACAAACAAGCTCTAATCAGAGGCTTTTGGGGATTTAAATGAGCAGATTCACTGCTGCACATCCTGAGGTTAAACTGAGTTTATACAGTGTTGCCTGAGGGCTCTTTTGTCCTAAATACAGCGTGCATCCTGAGGTTAGAAATGCTCCATCTGAGACTTCTGAGAAGGTGGCAGGGATTTGGGCTTTTTTTTTTTTTTTTTTTTTTTTTTAGCCATGTCCTAATAGGGCTAGCAATTAAATAGTGAATGACGATGCAAATTCCAATAGCAACAGCAAGTCTGAGTTGGGATGAACAGGAATAACGGTCTCAGCTCTTTTTCCCCGTCCAGGCTGTCTGCAGCCCTCGCGCACTGAATCAGTTGCTCAGTGCTAGAAAGCTGGCAGCAACCCTAAAGACTAGAAAATAAAGGAGTTTGGGGGTTGGTGGGGTTTTATTTGAGGGGCAAAAAAAAAAAAAAGTGGGGGGGGCACATTTTGGATCACGCTCCGCAGCGAAGGTGTCGCCTCTGCCAATTCCTTGCTTAAACCATGGCATAAAGAGGCCTTGCGCTTGATCGCCGGGATAAATAGCATCGCTTTGTGGAGCGCTACATTGTGCTGTTTTTCATTAGGCCTCTGTTGCACGAGGAAAGAGGAAGGGAAGTGGAGCCGAGGAAGAGGAACACCCTTACGAGTTGTTGCTTACAGCAGAAACGAAAAAGCCCGTTGCGGTGGATAGGAAAACAAAAGGTAAGTGACCATCCAAAAAGCAGAGCTGTTTGCTGAGCTGCGTTTAAGGGAAATACAGAGGGCAGAGAGTAAGTGGAACAATTAAACTCTTTGCTGGGTGGGGCGGCTGGTTTGCAATTGTTTTGTTTCCTGGTAATCTTCACTTTTATAAAGGAGAGATCTAAACGTTCCTGTACAAAATGTACATGGAGGAAGGGCAGCTCTGCTGTTCTGACAACGAAGAGATTGCGAGGACCTACTCTGTTAACTTAGAAAATGAGCAGATCTTGTGCACGGTCAAGTAAATGCAGAGGGGTGGAAGGCTGTGCCATGTTGTTACAAGTGAGAGGGACCAAAGCAGGCATGTAAATGAGGCGTATTCTCCGTCCAGCTGAATTTAAAGACCTGCTGGCGTTGCATGTTGGTATCAGCAGACGATTTGCCCTGCTATCCTGGCCTAAAATCAACATCCCGCTGTGTATTAAAGCTAATTCGAGATGTAAACTAACAAAGGAGGAAAACAAACATGTGCAGAGCAAGCCCCTTTGTAGAACTGACTGAAAATCCACTATATAGCCAGGTTAAGTACCGAACTCAGCCCCCTTCTCCCAGAGGGACTTCTGTGCTTTACAAAGGATCTGGGAACACCTTGTCTCTTGTGTTTGGCTATCGCTGGGCTTTTTGGCTTTCCTTCAACAACAACACCCAAAGATTTGTTTAGAGGAAAAACATCTCTTGCTTTTATTCAAAAGTCCTGAGCAGGAATTTGTGGAAGGATTTAGTTTGGACTCTAAACCTGGAAATCGTCTCGCGCTGAGGATGAACAGAGAGTAACGCAGACTCGATGTGATGCCTCATTGACTGCCCTGTAAGACCTGTGGATTTTTTTTTCCCCTTCTTGCAGCGTGTGATAGCTTTCATTCCTTGAGTCCTGACGTTCTCCTGGCTTGTATAGGGTGGCACAAAAGGTCGTTGGTTTCCCACCAGGATTTGCCAAAGCCACTTGCTGCCGGAGGCAAAGTTAGGATGCTTTTCAGGTTGGTGCTTTGCAGTCTCGGCCAGGAATAGCCCTTGGGTGACAGGCATTGAAGCAGGAGCTTTCAGGCCGTCTTTTCAGTATGCAGCTATTGCTGGTTATTCAAGTGCGAGCTATTCCTGACGGCTTTGCGCCTTTCTCTGGCTACTGTGTCTAGGCTTGATTAATGGGAGTGAAGGTGTGTCGTAATTATGTGTCAGATTAAAATAAAATCTCAAAGTAATGCATCTGCTTGTTCTTGATGCAAATCTCTTCCCCTAAATGCCTGAAGACATCGGTACCACAGGCCCTCTAAGCCCCATTTCACGGAGGGGTTGCAGGAAGCATCTTCAGCCTATTAAGGATCTGGAGCAGAGTCCTGTCTCTTAACGTACAGCTAGAAAGGTGACAGCTGTGACTGCAGGGTTTGCAGTCCATGGAAGTGTTACTGTGTGTGTAACAAACCTGGAGCCCCTTCTGCTGTTGTAGTGGGAGAAATCCAGGGATGCAGTTGAGTTTTCTCATCTTCCAGGACTTGTCCGCTCTTTAAAATGGGATTAGCGCTATGACTGATGTGGTGGAGCCTTTGATCTAGTGGAGATGAAGAGCTGCTGATGTGTTTCTCATTTCTTGCATTTCTTAAGCTTGCCAGGGCCATCTCCCATTGCTCTTCATGATGGACCTGGAGAAAGCGACAGGGTTGTTTGTCCCCCTTCTCCAGAGGGTACCAGCTGTTTTCCAAAGCATCTCAGAGTGCTCACTGTGGCACGACTGCACGTGTGGCAGTGTCCCCAGCTGGCAGCTCTCCCTGTCCTGCCGGAGCAGCTGAGCTTTGACAGGGCCCCATGTCATTTTTCACCTGCTGCTTGTCCTCTCGGGGACTTCAGGCTTCTCAAGTAGGAAACGAGGCACTGACTGGTTTTCTGTTTTGTGGTGCTCATCCTTGCCTTCTGACACAGCATTGCAGGTTGCTTCTTGCTGCACATGAGTTCTGTGGGTGCTCTGGAAGGGTGGATCAGCTTTGAAATCTGCTGTATTATGCTGGGAACAAAAGGAAATGTTTCCGGCTTTCGCAGTACTTGGGGTCAGCTGCCAGAAGGGCATGTGGAAGCAGACGTAGCGAGTATGAAATGCGAGTTATATGCTGATGGGGGTGGGGGGGGAGATGCATTTAGGGAGTAGGAGGGTCGTTTCGGCAAAAAGTTGGACGAGGGCTTGAGTGATGGACTGAAGCCTTAACTGGGGTGTGGGAGAATTTTCCCACCTCTGGATCAGAAGGGTCCTGGAGCATCAAAGGCAGCAGCTCAATCCCAAGACAGGGAGCGGGCTGAAGCATGGCTTTGAATTGCTTCTTGGCCCTCGATCTGAGAGGCTGGGCTTCTAGATGTTGCTTGATGAGTTCTGGAGGAGCCTTTGGTCAGGAGAGAAGGACTGGGATTCTCGCGGGCTATTGAGAAGGGCTTTTCAGGGCAGCCGAAAGGCTGAATTTCAGGCACGCTGGTTTTAATGGTGCCTTTCATATGTGATAGCTGCCTTTGTTCCTCTTGCTGCAACTTGTCTTGTGTCCAGTGCCTAGATGAATGTAGTATTATCTGCCTGGCTTTGGTTGCCTTTTGTGTAGGTTGCAGCAGTTTGCCGTCACATGCTGGAGCACTAGAAAAAGTTGGCCTAATGTTTTGGGCAGAGTATCAGAAGTGGTTTGAGCCAAATGCTTTCCCATCCCCTTTGGTAAGGAAACTACGTGCAACCGCATGCGTGAAGCCAGGGCATTCAGACCTTCAAACAGGACTTGTAAATAGGCCAAAAGTGGTGAACTGACCGGGAGGAGACTGTACAACTCCTGCTGCGTTCAGAGAGATCTGATGGAGGATGAATAAGGAAAATACTTCTGAGCTTTGATGTCTGTCTTGCTCCTCAGGAGAGTCATCCACAAGTGCTGTCAGCAGTAACCAGCTGCAGGTAGGACTGGCTTGGTTCCTTCTGATGGTTTTTAAAAACTGATATTTGTTCTGCTGTGCTGCTTCCACAGGAAGCCCGGCTTGAAGTCCCTGCTTTCGCCCTTCCTCCTGCTAGAGTTGTTCTTTATGGTTGTACTGGCTCAACCAGGTGTATGGCTGTGCTCTGAACCAGGTGTCTGACCCAACGATAAAAGACAAAGCATGCTGCCGAGAGATTTAAAGAAAATATCTTTTCACAGAGCCAGAGTATGGCTACGGAAGCAGTGGGATGGGTGTCGCGACAGGGAATCTACGGGGACACATGGATATTGCTCAGAAGGGTTGGAATGGACAGAAACCTCTTGGTTTGCTGTGAGATGAATGACAGGGTAGAAGCACCACCTCGTGCCCCCCGTGGTTTTATCACGGATGGAGGGCAAACCCTTTTCCCATGTCTCAGGTCCAAGCCTACGTTTCTGCTGTCATGATGTACTTAGAAGCTTCTGTGCAGAGTCACAGAGCAACTAGGGCAGTGTTTTATTGGCCTTTCTTAAAAGGGGAGTAGGGGAGGGACTACAAATGAGCACAGGTTCAGGTAGCTTTTGGAGGATAAATTCTGCCCAAAATGACCGAGCTCAGTGAAACTAATAGAGGAGCGTACTGTACATTTGTGGGTTTCACATGCGGTACAGCACTGTGTAAATGAGCCTTTGTTTTAGTTTTACTACAGGTGAAGGTTATTTTTGCACTTCTAAAGTAGCACCCTAAAGACCAGCTTCCCTCTGTTCTCTGGCCTTTTATGCCACAGGAGATAGATTCGCGTGCTCCTCACTTGACAAATTGTGGCGTGGTGTGGCACGGGGAGCCTTTTCTCTATGAAAGCTTCAGGCTGGCATACGCCCTTGCTGGTTTTAAGGTTGGGGAGTTTGAGCAAAAAGCAGCTGCAATAACAGCGTCATTCTCCTAATCCAGGGGCACGACACAAATCCTGCTGATGATATATAGGGAAAGAAATTTGATCGAGGCAGGGCGGTTGCAGCTTAGTGCTAGGAGTTTAGGGAAGTGCTTTGTGTCTGGAATCATCAGGCTGCTGGCAGGGAAGCTCTTAATTGAATCCTGCCTGGGAAGCAGACAGCCTGTACCCAGAAAGGGGTTCCTGTTCCCACCTTGGTGTTGGAAGTTCCTCCTGTCGGCGCAACCTGCAGCAGGCGTCGGCTGAAGAAGTCGGGACTGGTCAGATGTCTGTGCTTGGGTGTAAAATGAGCTCAGGGAGGAGGACAGAAGTCCCTGTGTTAAGGACAACTCCCTTTCTGGGTTAGAAGGTGTAACTGGAGGAGGATGCTTTCAAATCCCTTGAAGTGCAGCAGATGGATAGAACTGGGATCTCTCTGCTTTTGTAGCACCTGAATATTATTTTCCCCTTCCGCAAATTCACTGCAGCCTTGAAAAATGAGCACTGTTCATCTTTTTGCCATGAGAAAAGTGATCAGTGCATCACCTGAATCATGTCAGTAACCTATCCCAAAAAGGTGCGCCTTCCCGAGGTGGCCAGCGGTTGTTCTGGCCTCTCTGCTCGCCACCCTGAGGCACCTTGAGTTGAAACTCCAGAAGAATTCTGTGAAACCCTGGGATCCCCTCGGGAACCCTCTGTGTTCCTGATGAGAACGAGTGAGATTGCCCTTCCGTGCTGATGTTGGTTCTCCTGTCTGCAGCTTTCAGCTCAGGCCTGTTACATGCTCTGAAATGTCTCCTTCAAGATGTTCCTCACATCTTCTGAGCAAGTGCTGTTGTCCTTGCTTCACCCCTTCCTTCCCTGGCAGCTGCCTTGTATTTTGAAGTCCTCCTTCGTCGGCCCGAGGATGAATGGGTGGCTGTGATTTCTGCTCAACAGGAGCCCTTTTGTGAGCCTCTGGAGCTGGATTTGGAGCACTTTGTTCTGGCTGGACCCAAGCGTTCCAGCACGTGGTATAAACTTTCACCAGCCGCGCCTCTGCCTTCAGCAGAAATGTCAGTAAAGGTTAAGTTGGGGCATGGAAGAAATTATTTCCAAGGAAGGAAAGGGGTGAAGAAGGAAGGCTGTTGATTTTGCAAAAGTATTTCCCTCCTCATCAGGTTGATGGGACTGTCCCATCAATGCTGTCTCCCTCTTATTGGGTCAGTAGCTTTTTCTTGTTGATACCAGTCTGTCCTGTGAATGCAGCATATCTGATCTCTTCTAAGGTTTCTCTTCAGCGTTACAGCTTCATAACTTTATGCAAAGTCACTGAGCATAGTCTGGTCTTGAGATCTTCTGATGGGGCGCTGCTGTTGGCACTCTCCAAGCAGCCTTAGGAATGATGCTGGAGACACCCCCAGCCCGTGGGGGACGTGCCTCCCCTTGGCAACTTCAGCTGCAGAACTTGTGGTTTCTGTGCCCCTGCAAGATAATCAACAACTACTTCATTGTCCTGGAATCTTTAACTCGTAGGATCCAGAATGAAATAAGCCCTCGCATCACTTGATCCCGGGGAGAAGCGAGCTCCACCGGCGCGCTGCCCTGGCAGTCAACCTCCGTTCGGGCTTTGGCTCTTCCTGACTCAGCTGCCAACTGAGCAAACTGCTTTTAGCATTTCTGTGGAGTAAACAAATGCCTGCGAGAGGGACTAGCTACACTCATCCAACGCAGGGCGCACGAGACCCCAGGGTCTGAAGCGGCTCACGGAGATAAATGACTTAGTCCTTTCCTGCCTCATTTCTGGTGTGAGGACAGCCCGCAAAACCAGATGGGTGTCAGCGTTTGAAAGTAACCTGGTCAAGCCTAGTGCTGGGGAGGATGCTTGGGGGGAAGGAGTTGATCTCACTGTTGTTGCTAACAGGCTGCTTTTAATTAAAGATAAGTAAAATTCATTAATGTGTTTTGCCTCGCTGAAATGAGGATTCCTTTGCCTTGGCTGCCGAGGGCTGCCGTCTTGCAAAGCAAGCAATTTCCTCTTCCCATCTAAACATCCTCCTTCATTTCAGAGCCGCGTTGTCGGGGTGCTTTGCTGTATTGTTCCTTTGCAGCGTCGGTTTTTGGTCCTCAGACTGAAGAGCGTTTCTTCAGCACTAAATGGAAGTGGTTAAAATTTGCAAGCAATTATGGGCAGGTATAGGAATCCTTGGTAAACAAGTTATACTACTTCGCTTTACGAAGTTTTGCTTTCACAGTTCAAATGCACGTGTGTAACATGACTAAGGTGAGTACACGTATGTCTGCACACGCTTGGCAATTGGGATCAGTCAATTATTCATGATTTATCCGAGGCCCTGGTACCTGATATTAAAGATGTTGGTGCAGGAGTAGCTGAGCAAGTGTCACATTTCTGGGACAGGCGGTGCTCCACGCGGCTCGCTGCCTTTGTCGATCAGACCCTTCTGCGTTCGGTGGTTTGCTTGCAAGAGGGAGGCTTCTGATCAGGTTTTTTTTATTGCATAAACTGTTTATTTCTCTCCCCTGAGTAGGGAGGAGAGGTTAAACTCGGAAACCACTAGGGAGGAAAGCAGTGTGGTTTGTTTTTTTTTTTGTTGTTTGTTTTTTTTTTTGGGGAATGGATTTTGGAACTCGCAGGTTGATTACAGTCCAGAAGTTTTCCCACCCCGCAGCTGGTGCCAAGAGCAGGGAGCGCTGCTCTAAATAACACTTTGGCCTTTATGGAAATGTATCAGATGTTCCAGGAGCCTCCGTCTCCGCTTCTCCTACCTCACTTGCTCTCTCTGCAGGATATAGTTAGCACTTCTCTTAGCCTTATATAGCAAGGCCTGATAGTTAGTGTTAACAGGAATAAAACAACAAGGAGAGCTGCCAGATTGCATAAATCAGGCCAGTGTTTGGAATTTCATAAATGCCATGACTTTGGGTACAAGTTGAGCACGCGGAACAATACTGAACTGTTCTCTCTTTATCTCTCCCTCCCTCACTGAGGGAGGGCAGGGGGAGAGCTGGGATTTTGCCGCTTCTTCCATGTTTTTAATTCCCCCCCCTGCTCTGTTTTCGTCCCCTTGAAGACCACAGGAGGAGCAGTGGCAGCCGCAGCCAGGACTCTGCCGACGGCCAGGACGTCCAGGTTCCAGAGCAGTTTTCAGGATTGCTTCACGGTTCTTCCCCGATCTGTGAGATAAGTGAGGACCCTTTCAGGCTCATTTCCTCCACGGAGAAAGGAGGGACGGAAGCTACTGGCCACCCACCTGCTATGCAGCTGGAGGATGCTGACTTACCTGCCTCTGCGTCGGTACGGACCAGCTCTCCGGACCAAAACCAGAAAGTGGTCTACGCAACCGTCCAGCACACGCACGTCACCCGGGCGGATCCTGAAACTGTAGTCACGCCCCACGTGCTGCAGCACCCCGGTGGTGCCGAGGAAGAGGGGGACAGAGCTGTGGGCAGAGCCCACCCCGGGAGCAAGCCCAAAGCCGAGCTTAAACTCAGCCGCAGCTTGTCCAAATCGGACTCCGATCTTCTGACCTGCTCTCCGACAGAGGACGATGCCATGGGGAGCCGGAGCGAATCGCTCTCCAACTGCAGCACTGGGAAGAAGAGGCTGGAGAAGTCCCCGTCCTTCGCTTCGGAGTGGGATGAGGTAAGGCTGACCTCGCTTAAGAACTTCTGTGCCGGGAATGAATCTGTGCAGCATGAGCTCCTTTCTACTGCACTGTCCTTCCGAGGGGGTCCCGGGCGGGTGTCACTACTCTTACTAACTCTCACATCGCATTAACAGGCAAATGCTCACTTGTGAGTCTTTAATGGTGTTAAATGCCAAAAGACATTTGCGGGGGGAGAAGCAGAACTGCAAGAAGTGACGGGCTTTTCAAAGTTTTTTTTAAAGTTGCTCAAATACAGGGCTTCATTTCTTTTAGGCAAGCCAGATGAGTTTTTACATCCCTAAAATAAGGGAGAGTTTGATAAGTGCTCCTCACAAATCTTTATGTTGACCTCCTCTTTCCAGATCTTCCCCTGTGGACTCTCCCAGCATCCAGAGGTGTTTTGTTTCTTGCTGCCGGGGGGGGGTAAGCAGCGTCCTGAGTTCATGGGGATGGAAGGAAGAGAGTAATTAGGCTGTTTTGTGTATTTAATAGCTCCCGCTTTCCTCTTCACATTTATTTCAGAGGCTTGTTAGAAGTCACTTTATTATAGCATGGGAGGCCCGTGGATAGTTAAATATTTCATGCTCAGAAAGTTGGCCCTAGTGAACCACTCAGGCGAGATTAAGTGTCCCCCTGAAATTCAGCACCGCAGCATTACTGAAACATTCTTTGGAGATGATTCTCCGCTGGTAGGGCAGCAGCGCTGTGCAAGAGATAAGCTCAGATGAAACCACTCTTTGTACACTGAAAGGAAATAAAAGCCCTGGCGTGGTGCTGGGGGTGTGGAGCCGTGTGTGCCGGGTGTGTAAACCCCTGGGACGGCTGTGCCCCCGCTCGCCTTGTCCTCCCTGCGCTGACTGATGCTCAGCTGCCTCTCTCGTCCTGACTGGGAGATAAAATCATCTTTTGTGGGAGGGGGAGGCATTCAGAGGTGCTAAAAGCAAAGTGGAAATCCCTCCTCAGTACGAGCCCATCCTTCAGTTCATATTCCCTCTCCCTGCAGTGTTTCAGCGTTGCCAAATACATCTGTTTTCCTCTGTAGCTGTTTTGGTTATCGAGGCATTGCTGTTAATCACCTGGGTGAGTTGCACCATGACTGTTAGCAAAAGATTCTGCAGCTGAAGGCTTATTTGAAAGGACTGGATGGTTTTCACTGTGCTTTTCATGCCTAACCGAACTGTTTACAGCAGACATTGAAAGGGAAGAAGCCTTTGGCTTTACAGTGCTGCAGAGCTTTACTCGGAGCAGAGGTCAAGCGTTAGTGTCCCTGGGCTTCCTCTGCTCGGAGGAATGAACCCGCAGATCTGCTTCCCCGCTTGTAAACAAAAAGCATCATTTCCACCCAGTGTCAGCCTAACAAGCCACGAGAGGAAAAGCTGCTTTTCCTTCCCGTTATGTTTAGGTGAGGGAATCGGAGAAAGAATGTGAAAAATTCACATCTGTCTCCAATGGGGCAGGTCTAACTTAAAAAAAAATAAAAATAAATTGTACTATCAAAGCCTGATGGTTTTGTTTGTCTTCCTGGTTTCTGGCGTAATTTAAACATTTTGTGGAATTGCTTTAATCTGGTAGTAGCATCCTGTGGCTAGAGCACTGATTTGCCTTGGGGTCTCATGGCTGTCACGGACCAGCTGGAATGATTCTAGACAAAGGTGTCTCCTCCCTGCCTCAGTTTCCCCATGTGTGAGATGGCCATGGCCTCTTTTTGTAGGATGTTTTTGTTCCTATGGAAAAACACTGTGTAAAGTTAAATAGTCTCATAGAAGAGACAAGCCGTCAGCTGAGGATTCACTGCCTTTTGCTTGATTTGCTCTTTAATTTCCAAAGACTCATTCTGGGGTCTCATTCTGAGTCCTGTGCAGCCGTTGCGCTCTTTGATGCTGTCGGCCGGAGGGGCACAGTACACGGGGCAGAGCAATTTTCTATAGAAGCAGCTTAAAATGGAGCTGCTGATAGTAGTTTATATGGTCAGGCCAGTTCTCGTTATAAAATATCCTAAAGCAGCCTCCTGTGACTGGTAAGAGATGGTAAAGATGCACCTGTGGGGAACATTTTGGGTGTTTTTTGCAGTGATTTGCATGTGCAGAAAGGGGCTGACCTGGCCGGTCATAATGGCAACGATGAGATTTAAACATAAATGTAGTGCTGTTGTTGGAGGTTTAATTAGTTCCCTGAACGGGATAATGCAGCTGCTCTGAATGAGATGTGACTTGCAGCCTCTGAATTTACCTGGCTAATATAAAACCTTGTTGAGCTGCCCCTGTTAGCGATGATTTGGCTCTTCCTCTGTGCTGAGGGGAAACAATGGCAGATGTAGATGTGTTGCTCTGTTCATTTTAATAGTCTTTATACAGGCAACTGAGGAGGAAAGCGGTCCATGTGCAGCTCTGTGCGGCACGCAGCTGTAGCAGACGAGCTGAGGACTTTGCCCACTGGCTTTGCCAGCAGTAGGTGCGTCTGTTCGGGGCACGGGGGGACCTGGGGAGGGACCTGTTTGTGTCCGTGGACAGATGGAATCCGTGGCAGAGGCTGAGCGAGCATCGCTCTGGGCCATGGGTGACTCTGCTCAGCTACTCCTGCTGACCAGGGACAGCAGGAAAATCCGCCCTTGGAAGCGAAGGGTCACGTCCCGTCCCCAGCCAAGCGCTGACGATGCCCTTTGTTGGAAGTGGAAGGTGGCGCCGGCTTTGCCAAAAGGGTGGGATGGGGAAGAAATGATTCACTTGGCAAAGCTCCTCCCTGTTCCCAGTTGCAGCTCCCCAGCTCCAAGGACCTGGCCCAAATTACAGATGCCGACAGCGCTGCTCTGTGCTCCGTGCTGCTAAAGGATGCTCAGCATCTGTCCCGGCTGCCTCCCCGCCCACCGGCTCCTTCGAGACTTGGGGTCCCCCGACGCTGCTGTCGGATAGAAACTCTCTGCAAGCAAACCAGAGAAGTTATTAAAGCAAACAGCAGCGTATTGCCCAGGGAGGGGGGTGAAGACCGAAAATGCTCGATCGTCTGCTTGAGTGGGAAGCAAATGGGGGGAGAAGAAGCAGGCGAGGGGGTAGAGCTCCTAGTCAGCATAAATATTTGAATCCTTCCAAACTTGGCTGAGGGCTAAAGTGATAAATTTGTTTTTCGTAATCAGCTCATAAATATTTAGCAGGTGGGAGATGAGCACGTGGCAGTCACAGCTCACTATGAATTCTGTATAGGAGAATAAACTGTTTGCACTCCTGAAGGAGGAGGTGGCTCGCGGCGCCCGGCTCGGCTGCCAGCCCCCTTTCCGGGGTGGAATAACTCACATCTGCTCTGCCTTCCTCCTCCAAAGAGCAGCTCCAGCCCCACACATCTGCCCTGGTTCTTGGCTCAGCCCTACATGAGGTGGGCAAACCTCGCATCCTGCAAAGTGGTACTGGAGTCCCTGGGAGTTTGCTCACCCGCAGGGTGCCATCCAGGAGGGGCTGAGCTGGTTTCTCCCTTGGTGAGAAGTTATTCCAGGTCTCTTTGGATGAAAGGCAACATATACTTGTGTAATACAAGGGCATGGGGATAGGACAAGGGGTGATGGCTTCAAACTGGAAGAGGGGAGATTGAGATGAGATCTGGGGAAGAAATTCTTTGCTGTGAGGGGGGTGAGCCCCTGGCCCAGGTTGCCCAGAGAAGCTGTGGCTGCCCCATCCCTGGAGGGGTTCAAGGCCAGGTTGGACGGGGCTTGGAGCAACCTGGGCTGGTGGGAGGTGTCCCTGCCCAGGGCAGGGGGTGGCACTGGGTGGGCTTTAAGGCCCCTCCCAACCCAAACCATTCTAGGATTGTATAAAATGAAGAGCAAGCTCTTTAACAAAGGCTGAGGGGTGTGCACCAACTTCACTTTATTCCGAGCCCATGTTATCTGATCACTCTCAGCCAGGTTTAGGTGTTAAATGGTTTCTTCTCCCCCTGCCCCAGCTTCTGTTGCGGCTTTTTTCCAGGTCCTTTTCTCCATTTGGTAGATCAGCGTGTCTGCGCTAAAGAAGAGCCTGACCGAGACGAAGTAAAACTTTATCACGATCATTCACTGAGCTGCCACAGCTCTGCTGGGGAAGCAGCTTCCTGACAGTGAGAGTAATTAGTGGGGAGGTAATCTCCCGGGGGAAGCAGCAGAGGAATGATGGCTGGGCTGGAGGATGTTGTAAAATAGTCCTCTAAAAATTGCGCTGGCTTGAGAAGAAGTCGGGCTGTGACAAACGCTCTGTGTCCTTTAGATGCTGTCAGGGTGAGAACAGCCATGTACGGGGGTATTTGGAAGCCGCGTCCCTGTGCAGCCTCGCTGCTCGTGGGACCGAGCGTGGTGATGAAGTGAAAACCCCTAAATACAAACAGCAGATAAATGGGCTCCGTTTGTAGAGGAGGAAGAAGAGGGGAGGCGTTTGGCTTTGGCAAAACGCAGAGGCGTTGGGCAGCGTCTTGGCTTCAGGAGTTTAGGTTTAGTGCCCTTATAATAGGTTTCCGATGCGCTGCTGCTCCTGCGATTATCTCCGTTGTTCATTTCTGCTTTGCACCTGTGTGGCCAGAACCCCCCCGTGCCAGGGGAGGGGGTTCTGGGGGATCGCGGTGTGGTGGTTCTTGGTACGTTGTAGGATCCAGGAGATGCATCTGTGCAACCTGGTGCCACCAGCCCCTGTCTGCATCCGCGCAGAGAGGTCGGGAGCTGAGGCACGGCGCTGTTGGACTTAGCGGCTCTTCTGGGCCGTAGGTGTCGGTAAGAAAAATGAGCTGGGAAGTGTTTCAGGGGCAAAGAATGAGGCAGGCTACTGCGAGTTAGCCTCAGACCTGGCTCCTGACATCCCTTAATCCTCCCCTTCCAGCTGTCTGCTATCGAGTAAGTGGCTCCGATGCTGAATTTGTAATGAACGCTGGGCTCAGGGGTTCCAGCATCAATTTCACAAGATGAGGTAGCTGCTTTGTGTTCTGTCTTTTGCTCTTTTAGGAAGAGATTAGACCAATTTCAAAAAAAATTTATGGAACTGAATAAAACGTGCATTTTACTTTACCTTTTTTTAGAACAAAAGGAGATGCGCAGTCCATGACTTTGATGCATTCTTTTTTTTCCCCAAGTGAATTAATTGAAGAATTAATTAATATTCTGTACCTAATTAAGGCACTGGACAGCCATCATCTATGAATAACGGCAGCGGTGCTCCATGTTTCGCTATGGCCGCAGAAGGAATTTTTTCCCATTTGCCGTAACTATGGATGTGGTGTTTTGCCTGTTTCTCACCCGTTTTTGGGGTCTTCATGTCACATGAGGATGGGTGCCAGGAGCAAACGGCACATCTATGGTGCCACCCATCGCAGGTTTTGAAGGGCTGGGGAGCAATTTGTTGGAGGCTGGGGCTGCTGTGGGGTGGCTTTACATACTTGAGCTCCATTAACCTTGTCAGGACTGCTCGGGTGCTTAAGTACCTCGTGGAATTAGTGCCTTAATTACACGCTTACAGTTGGGGATTAAGAACATTTGCATCGAAATGTGAAACTTTCAGGAAAGCTCTCCATGCAAAACCTGCTACTGCCTTAAAAATGACACCCAGAAGCTGAAATTCAGAGCTGCGAGCCGGCATTGAAAGAAAATGCAAATATTTCCCTTGTCATGCAGGGGGAGAGCTGCTATTTTTGTGCCTGGTGAAATTGCATCTTGTAAAAAGCTCCGTGGTTTTTGTTCTGACAAGCTCACGCAGCTTTACCTGCCGGGTAACGGTGCCTGTATGGCCCACGCTGTGGATCAAAATCGTGGGATTTCAAGTGAGAAATGCAGTTGAGAAAACAAAATATTCAGCCTCTCGGTATCGACGCTGCCTGCAGCGAGTGGGCTCCAGCCCGGGTGTCTGCGCTTGCCTGGTCCAAGGACATCCCTGTCCTACGGGTCACAGAGCTCCTTCCAGCCTGCCAGCAGCCCGGACCTCCTAAAATGTTTAATTTCTATTCTTTTGGTTCAGGTGTTTAAGTCTCGGTGCTTCGCTTGCCCTGGGTTTGGCTTGTGGGACCGGGCAGAGCCTGTCGGCGAAGCGCGGTGCCGCTGGTCTCTGAGCTCTCATTCCAGTTTTCCCTTTGCCTGTTTGAAATATTTTGTCTTTTTTCTGTTGTTGTTGTTTAGGGGGAAAAGCAGGAATGTGGTCAGTATTTTTGGTCTGATTTCCGCTATTCTAAGCAAGCGTGTCCATCAGGATCTTAATCAGCTTAATTATTGGGCTGATTATTGTATTATCTCCAGATCCCAACATTTCCTCTTGTTTTTCCTGTGCGAAGGTCAGGAATTCTTACATCATCCCTCGCGTCCATTCTCCTCTCTCTTTGCCCTCGATGGCGAGATTTCCTCCATCCTAATTAACTTTTTGGGAAGTGAAAGCTTTTGGCTTTCCGCGATACAGGTTTGCTTTGTATCTATTGCAGATGGCCAGCCTGTTAAAATTATAAATTAATACCGAGCTAAGCCAATCCAAGCCAAATGAAAGACAATTTGCTAGTTTTGTAGGTAAAATTGGTCGGTGTTCTGGTCTGAAAGGCAAATGTAAATACTAATGTATAGAATAGTAAATAATATTAAAAAGTAATGCTAATTCCTGTAGGTCTAAACCTCGCTGCTCGTTTAGACCTATAACAAGAATTATATTTGGCAGGTCTTTGAATCGTATCAATTAATCCGGAGGTAAACAGGTATCCGGGGTGGCTTTTCCCTAAGGCAGGTTTGCAAAATACAGTGGGACGTAGCGGTTTATCGGCCACCCCGTGTGGGGACGGAGCCTTTCGTCCAGGCATTGGAGAGGATTTGTGAAAACGCCCTCCATGCACCTCTGAACGCACAGTGACTTCTTTCTCTTATTTATAGGTCACCAATCGCAGGCTGGATGTGGCTCTAAATTAGCCCGTGCGCACTAGAATAATACAACGATTTCAGGCCGCTGCTGCTGTGTGTTTCCGTTAACTTTTCAAGTGTATTAACTCAGTATTTCTGAATCAGAAGCTTTTTTTTCTATGTAAATTATACATTCTCTGACGGATATTTTGGTTACGTAGCGATCTTGTGATCATTAGCGTTTGCGGGACTCTCTTTTTCAGGAATGTCTGGCCCCAGTGTCCTTACTAAATTCAGTCTTTCATTATGTTCTCTTCCACTTTGCAACTTCCAGCACTTCAGAAGCTTTTATTTTTTTTAAAAAAGCATTTCTGGAGCTCTGTCCGAGGCCTCCAAAGAGGCTTCACCGTGCTGTGTTGCATCCTGCGAGCTAGAGACAACCCTTGCCCCAAGAGCAGAACATGGTTTTCGGCTTTGTGTGTTAGGATGTGAGAGTATGAAAACGTGGCTGTGAAGACCGTTTCGGTATTTTTAAGAGGTTTTTGCCTTTTTTGTTTTATTGTGAGTTCAAAAGAACCGGCATCCATCCATTTCACTGTTTTGAGCGCAGGCGTTTTCGCATTTGTCCGTCTTTCGTGTCGTGTTGATGTTGGATTTTGCTGGGTGTTTGTCAAAAAAACATTGATATTCGGAGGGCTCTGAAACTGCAGATCGACCACGCGCGGGTTGTGAAATACAAGTTTATACCTTAAGCTCCTTTCCTTTTGGTATGTGTTCAGATTTGTAATTTTGGGATTTGTACCAAAACCCGGACTGGAGAGTGGTGTGAAGCAACAGTCCCTGATCCCGATCCAAATGAGTTTCGCAGAGACCGTGTGAAGCCGGAAAAATGTGTGCGCCTTTATCACTGGTGAACAGTTGCAGAATGTCTTGAAATAAATAACACATGTAGCGAGTCCTCACGTTGTGTGTGGAAAGCACAAGCTGCCGGAGGAGGATATGGACGGGGAACTCTGAAGTTCAGGTGTCCAAATGTGCTTCTGTAGTTTAGGTTTGAATTAATAAATCGAGCATTCTGTTTCCCGGGCCTTTGCTATTTGTTGTGCTGAGTCCATAACACAGGCTGGGATCTTCTGTATACGCAGAATATATTGAGCAATGAAATATGAGGCTTCTGCCCTATTGGGATGGCAACGCTGTGAACATAAGCCCAAGCATCATAAACTAAACCAGAAGTGGTTTATGGGCTGTCGCCAATCTAGAAATGAGATCCGTGGCCCAGGTCCAGATTTCCTAGGACTGCGTTGGCGCTAAGGAGCCAGCAGGTATTGTCCCAGGTCCTTCTGCTCTTCGTATTTGCAACTCCCTCCCTTTCCTGGTGGAGACCCTGGTGGATGCTGGGATCCAGCCATCCCTCTGCTCCGACGGCTCCCAGCTGGGTCTGAGCAGCCTTGCTCCCACCTTCAGGGATGCAATATCAATTAGTAATATCAGGTATCCATTAACCAAAGGCTTTTCTGGGGAAAATGCCTTGAATCACTTGTGTCTTGCATCAGCAGGATAAACAGGGAGGCAGGCAGGGCCTAATTGCTCGTTAAAGCAGCACCTGCTATTTTGTCTCCCAGATGAACGCCTGCACGCAGCATCTCCTTGGCTTGCCCGCTGCCTGCGAGCGCCCGAATCACGGGGGTATTTTGAGCCTGCGTCGTGTTGGCTTCTAGAAAAGCTGCCTTTCTTTGTGTTGGCTTCGGCCCCTCTATTGTTATCTGTGCTATTGTCACCTCAAACCTCAGTTATTGGGAATCTGCTTGGGAAGCTGCGGCGCGGTCAGACCCTGGGCACTGGCCGTGCCTCATTTTCCTGGGCCGGGAGAGCAGTAAGTGCTCAGAGATGAGATGCCGCTAATAAATGCCGAGCGGCACGTCAAGTATCGTGGACTTCATCTCGGTCTGGCTGCTGGGGAAAGCTGTCCGAGGTGTCTTTTCACCACGTCTTTCCTAAACTTGAAATGAGAAGCAGGAGGAGCTGGGCCAGTGCAATTACCGAGGAGCCTGGAAAATGTGGAAGTGTCAGCTAAGGGGCATTATTGCCATTTACAGGACTTGGGGTGCAAATTGGTTATTAATTTTGAGAGGCTCAAAAGGGCTGGTTAAAGCTGTTTTTCTGTTCAGTCCGTCGCTCTGGTGCGGGATGTTGGTGTTCAGCACCGTTGCGCAATTGCTGCTTGAGTCATTTGTTCGGGCTGACCTCGTCCCTCCCCTCCGGACCGACGGCCACATCTCTCGAGAGATGATTTCACAAGTCAGCGATTAAAAAAAAAAA
>VYZM01009766.1:115484-155256 GCA_013398915.1 Dromas ardeola
AAAAACCAACCAAAAAAACCCCACTAACAACAAAAAAACCACCAAAACCTAAAAAAACCCACCCCAAACGCACCCCAGAACCTGTTCAGGGACGGGCGCTTGGTGCTTCAGTGGAAAAAAACAGGTTAAGCCAAAACAAATCAGAACTGAGTGTTCAGGCTACAACTAAGTCTGAACCGCAGCGCTATATTTAAACATGGTATTTTTGTATTTTAATAATTAACTACTGGGAAAGAACAGCCTAAAAAACTGTAGCGTAGGCTATTTTCAAGGTATCTTCTCTTCCAGCCCCGTCTTAGTGCCGTAGAGTGCAGCTGAGGACCGGTTGCGGAGGATGGTGATGCTTTAAAGCCTTCATTCCCTCTTTAGGTTTGTGCCCTTCCCCTGTATTCTTAACTTTGCAACCTCTTAAGAGTTAAATCAAGATGACCAGCAATAAACCGGTGTTTGAGTTGGTGTGTGATTTAGGAGAGTGGTTTCTTTTCGTGGAGAGCCGAGGGCACGAAGCAGGATTATTTCCCTTTGCGTTCATTGTTAATACGGTTTTGACTGCGCGTAACCGTGCCCTCCTCCAGCTCCAAGCGATGTTTAGCAAAGGCTGGGCTGTGAAAGGTAATCCTTTGCCATGTGATTATTTTATTACCGTTCGGTTTTTAAATAGCACAAGGCAGTTCTCTGCTTTTGAGGAAAAGTTTGTGGGTGTTTTTGTGCTGAAGGAGCCACCTGCAAGTCCTCGCCGCTGTGTTTTGACCGCGGAGCTGTCAGTGCTGGGACTGAACCTGAAAAGCATCAAATCCCGCTTGTATTAGGGGAGGACAGTGCAGTGGAAAGAAGTGAACTTGGCCGGGCACCCAGAGTTAATGTGCACTTTGAATCCAGCTCTGGGGAAGGGATGCAGGGAAGGAAGGGAACTTTTCAGGGCGTCAGACGGTGGCGACCTGCCCTGGGCAGGGAACTCATCCCGTCCCCAGGGAGCAGAGCGGGTTGTCATCCGGATTCACGCTGTCCTCTCGTCCCCTGCTTTTGGGCACCTGTTACCTCCACGCGTGGGGAGAAGTTGTTTTTAGAAAACTCTTATCTACATTTAAAGGAAGTAAAAAGACGGGGAGGGTTCTTTTACCCTGTGCCGTCCTCTCCAGGGCCATAGTACTGCAGCAGGCGTTGCGTCTTCCCAGCGAGAAACACAGCAGAGGAGGCGACTTTCCTTAAAATCGAGTTAAAACTTTCTCTTATCCTTCATCCTGCGTTGTGGAAGAGCAGAGCTGCGAGCTGGTGAGGGTGGAAGAGGGCACCCAAGCGTGGAGTGCGGTGGGGGAGGGCAAAATGGTGGGCAATAAATGAGACTTTTTTGTAACGAGCATCTGATGGGAGGGAGCTTACCTGGCTCTTGCCAGAGAGTGATCAGAGCTGCTGACCAAAGAGGGGCTGCAAATGTTGGGTTTTGAACCTGCCACGGAAACATGCTCTTGTGCTCTTTGCCTTCCCCAGCAGCGACGGCAGCAGATCCCGCACCTTGGCAGAGCCGGGTCCCGGCACCGCGTAAGAGACCTGCAAAGCTTTGCCTCTGTTGCTGGGAGACAGTCGGGGAGCTGGGGCTGCTTGAACAAACACGCTTTTCTCCTCTCTGCCCTCCCTCCCCTTCTATTCTTTTTTTTTTTTTTTTTCTCCTTTCCTCTTGGTGACTGGTTATAGGAAAAGCTGGTCTGGAACCAAGCAGCCCTTGCCCCATGAGCCTAAAGAACCTCCCAGGCTTCCAGATCTGCTGAATTCAACGTCTTTTAGATAAAGATCCCAGACAGTAGGTAGAAGAGCGGCCCCATCTTAGAAATATACCTTGTAATGAAGCTAATTGACGTAAATCTCCAAAGCTTAATGCCCTTAAACTTCTGGAGCTTGGACCGAATTGACCTCCAAGACCCAAATTCTGCAGCGAGCCCCCAGGGTTGTGGCAATATCCAAAAAATCCTGCTGCGGCTCGGGTTTGGTGCCTGTGGAAGTGGACAAAACAGGACGAAAGTCTTACTTGGAAATAAGACATAATTTGCACCATCCCTCCGTTTCCCTCCAGTCTTGCATGGCTGGGAGCGTTTGCTGCTTCGGAGGGGCCAAAGCAGATAAAACCAGGTGGTTCTTGCCGAAATAGTGACTGGCAAAAACGTGCCTCGTGAGAGCTAGGTTACCTCTGGGTTCCAGTCAGTAACCTCTGCTGAGAAACGTGAGCAATCAATACTTTTCAGTTATTTCTCGTCAGCTGCGGCCTGGAGCAGGAGCTGCTGCGTCGCTCGCGCGTCCTTCGGGCTCCGTCACAGCTAACGAGAAGTGGAGAAGCTCTTTAAAACCGAGCCCGTGGAGAGGAGCTGAGCTGACGGAGCGAAGGTGGCTGCCACAAACGCCTCCGATGGAGGGAAACAGTTAAAAGGCATAATTGGGGTCGAAGGAAAGCTCAGCATCGCAAGGCAGACTTTAAATTCATTTTTTTCCTCTTAACTGGTTCCAGTTTAGCTGATCCCACACTTCTGTTGCTGATACTGCAGAGCTGCTGATTTACACAAGAGCCTTGGGTTAGCTGACAAAAAAAGCCCAACTTTTTCTTGCAGTTCTCCGAGCCGTATTTCTGGGGCTTCCTTATTCAGCCACAGTGAGTCTGAATAGCAAGATCAGATGACACGATGACCAGCCGTGTAATTTTTATCTGAAGCAACGGCTTGGTACGTGAGCAGTTGCAAAATGAACCACCCTCTGTGTGTTTTGGTTTTTGGCATTTACGGGCTGCCTCTGTCCACTTGGAATCGGGATATTTTTGCCTTTTATGTGGCCTCATCGTTTTTTTTTTTTTTTTCAGTGCATCTTTTTAAACTTGAGCTTAAAACACACAATCCCATTTCTTGTACAGCTAGCTGGCAGTTTTTGATTAAAGTTTGAATGACTTGTGTTCGGGAAGTAAAAGCTTTTGTGTCCCAGGTTATTACAGCAATTCTTCTTTGTCATTTTTACCCTCCTGTGAAACAAGGGAGCTGGTCTCTCATCCTCCCACCCTGGTATGACTCTGTTAACCCTTGGCTCGGCGTTTGATGGTGTCTGGCCTTTGTCCGAGAGCTGCCCGGCGCTGGGCTCAGGTATCTCCCAGGTGTTTCAGCAAAGGTCCCACCTCAGCTCTGGTTGGGTCCGTGGGCAGGAGAGCGATGACTGGTTTTGCCTCACGGACTGCGGGTCAGGGTGCCGACGGCAGGACGTACGCATCCAGCATCACAACCCTTCCTTTAACTGAAATCGTTTTTTAGAACGCACTTCACTTTTCTTCGCTCCCTTTTCGAGGGAGGTCATCCTCCTCCTCCGCTCTGCCCTGGGGAGGCCACAGCTGGAGCACTGGGTCCAGTTTGGGCTCCCCAGTTCCAGAAGGACAGGGAGCCGCTGGAGAGAGTCCAGCGGAGGCTACGGAGATGCTCAGGGCCTGGAGCAGCTCTGTGCTGAGGAAAGGCTGAGGGCCCTGGGGCTGTTCAGCTGGAGAAGAGCAGGCGGAGAGGGGATCTCATCAATGCTCAGCAAGAGCTAACGGACCAGGGGGCAAGAGGATGGGGCCAGGCTCTTCTCAGTGGTGCCCGGGACAGGACAAGGCGCAACGAACGCTAACTGGAAGACAGGAAATTCCATCTGAACATAAGGAAAAACTTCTTTGAGGGTGGCAGAGCCCTGGCACAGGCTGCCCAGAGAGGTGTGGAGCCTCCTCTGGAGCCATCCCAAACCCACCTGGCCCTGTTCCTTTGCCACCTGCTCCGGGTGACCCTGCTTTGGCAGGGGGTTGGACTGGATGATCTCCAGAGGTCCCTTCCAACCCTGGCCAGTCTGGGATTCTTCCATATGTGTTTGAATTCTTGTTTTCTCAGGCTGGTCTTCAAAGCTCCCAGTAAACTAGCATTTGCTGTATTTCAAGCCCATCGTCATGGTTTTTTAGGGGCAGAGGATCCACATCCTTTAGTGACTCTCCTATAGATCGCATGGATGCCTTCTCCCTGGTGAGATTTAATGCTCCAAGTGCATGCCCGTCTGCTCCCCGCAGACAGGAAGGACTTCATGGGAGATCTGACTTGGCAGGGGCCTTTTAAAACTGGCTGAGTTTTTTTTGTTTCACCAAAAACAAGCCCTCCCTAGTGGAGTTCAGCTTCAAACCACTGTTGATGTTGCTCAGAAGTCGAGCTCCCGGCTCCCCGCAGCGTTTCCAGGGAGCCCCCCTCGCCGGCCGGGCACTTTGGGGAGCTCGTACAGCCGCACTGAGAGAAGCATCGCGCTGGGACACAGGCACAGCAAAGCGGCTGGGGATGAGGTCCAGGAAAACTTGAGACTCCTTCCCTTCCCCAAATCTATCCTTAAAAGACCAGGAAAAAAAAAAGTTCTGTAAGATTCGAAGTTTATTTTCCCCCCAGTCTCCGTTGCCTGTCGGCGTTGCATTCAGCAGCAGCCGGTCTGAAGTGCCTCAAAGAAATATTTTCTTGGGAGATTTTTTGTTCAGGAATCTCTCGCTGGGAGCTCTTTTTATTTTATTTTGTTTTATTTTTAGTTTTCTGCTTGGTTATAGATTGAAGACTGGGGTAAGCAACCATACCTGAGCCTCTTAAGTGTCTCATTGCTCCTTGGAAAACAGCGGGCGTTGGTGCTTTAGAGTATTGAAAATTGTGGCTTGACTAATTGAGGTGCAATTTGTCAGGTCTTTTGTCTTAACAGGATTAACTTGGTGATTGTCGCTGTCAGTCTCCCCTCTGCAGCACCGCATTAGAAAGCCTCGACTTACACATTCTGCTCAAGGATTGTTTTCAAAAAATTTCTGTTCTCATTTAAGAAAGTATCCTCTAGGTTGTATGAAAACTACAACTTGTATTAATTATTTTTTTTTGTGGCAAATGCAGTCATTTATATGCGACTCTTAAGTGGACTTGAAAAGACACCATCTCAGGCAGTAGTTTTTACCTTTTTTTTCTTAATTGCATGAGGTTTGCCTTGAGCTATTGACTGTGACTCGCTTAAATCAGGGGATGAAATTGTCTTTAGCTCCCTCTCCTGGGTAGTTAAGGCATTTGCCCCCGCGATGGTGCCGCTTTTGCAAACTTGAGCTATTTTCAAACTCTTTCTAAGCATCGCTGCTCTCCGTGGAAGTGGTAAGGAGCACAGCGTCCGTGCGCAGCCTGGGGAAATGTGATGGTTTAAAAAAACAAAAACCAAAGCAAACCAAAAATACCCAACAGAACCCAGCCGGAGGTGACGCCGAGTTTCCTTTCCATGCTGCGAAAGAGTTAGCGAGCTGCATTTCTCCGGCTTTGCTGCTGGTGGAGGTGGGGCTGCATGTTTGTACAGGCTGAGCTGAGGAGTTCGGGGTTCCTTTCCTTCTCCCGAATTTTTGTGCTCCAGAGGGATGGGTTTGTGGGAGCTGTTAATTTTCAGGCACTGTCAAGTTGTGGAAGGGGAGGCTCCGTGGAGTCCCAGCCTCTCCCCATCCCTTCTGTGTCATCCATCCTTACGAAGACGTTTCCAGGCAAGGTGTTAAGGGTACCTTTTCTGGGCACCTTAACATCCTTCCCTGGATTTCTTCGGAAGCCACGTGGTAGGTGAAATCCCGGGGCTGCCTTTACCTTTTCCTCAGGCTTTATGAATAATGCAGCATGTCACTTTTTATATTTTTTTTATTATTATTTTCAGATTGAGAAAATCATGAGTTCCATCGGCGAAGGCATCGACTTTTCCCAGGAGCAGCAGAGGATCTCAGGTACCGTACCCGGCTCGTGTGTGTGTGTCTGTACAAAAAGAAGGTGGTGGCTCCTGCCTGCAGAGCTCTTTAACCTGCCCTGGCTCCCAGAAGGGAAGGGAAGGCTCCGGCACAGCAGGAGCAGACCTCGGTTTCCCAGCGTAACACTCAATACCGGCAATTTTAATTCAATACTCCCCGAGGTAGATTAATTTAATTTGATATAATGCTGCTGTCCTTCCCCCCCAGCAGGTTTTTGGGGGAAAGGGGCTGGGTGAGGAGCATTGGACCCCCAGCCTGATGGGAAAGATTATTGTTAATGTTGATTATTATTAATGTTGATTAATACTCACCCAGTGACAGCAGTGGGTGTGTGCAAGGGGTCTTGTTTCTTGTTGAAACTGCCTGTTTATGAATATTGGGACTTGGTGTTACCGTTTCGGATATGGCAAATTTCAAGATGATGTTTTGCATCTTTGAATAGCTTTAAACAGAGGCTTATTGCTGAGAATCGTGGAGTTTTTATTGGTGCCTTCCAATACCTGAAGTGACTCCTTATAGTCCTTCCCTTTAGGAGGAGATGAGAGCTGCTGCCTCGTGTGTGGGGTCTGGGATGATTCTTGTGCTCTTCTCCAAGCTTGTGGCAGTAAAATCAGCTCTGGAACACCTGGCTCGCTGCCCCTGCTCCCACAGCCCAATAACCAGGGCGTTCTCCTGCTTCAAACTTCATAACTAATCTTTTCTCAGTGTGTAGGAGGAAGATCAGATTTTCTGAACACATGAAAAAAGATTAATTTACAGCTGAAGGATGGTGTGAGGACTCCAGGCAGTATCCCAGGGATAGAAACTTCTACTCATCCTGGCTCCTACAATTACTGTTGTTCTCGCCATGGCCTCTGAGAAAGTCGAACTGATTGCTTACAGTTCTCTCCTGCCTTGCAGTATGTGTTTGTCTCAAGTTTCTGTTCTTCTCTGGTGGATAGCAACAAAATTTTCTTTAAGCAGTCGGTCTGAACCAGAGCCGCTGCATATTTGTCCGCTGGCTGCTCTCACAATTCCCACAACAATCTTGCTTTTGTTTCAAATACATGATGCAGGAGCAAGATGCTCTTTTTTTTCTGGCTTTTTTTTCGTTATGCAAGTGTGGGTCTGTCCTTCTGCAAACGAGCAGAACCTCTCTAGGGCCCTCCACGCTCTGGTGTTTTGTTCTTTTAAGGCTCTCAAAACGCTTTCAGCCCTGGGAGGATGGGGTGGGAATTTTGTATTTATTGAATTTTGTACATCAGGGTGGCTGTGGCCAAGATATAAAATCATCCATGTTATCTCCGAGGCAAATTCACCCATCCCGGCTGCACGTTCACTGCTGGGCATGTTTGGAAATAAAGCTGGGAATATAACCGGCATGGAGGGGTCGGTTTTCCTATGGGAACTGGGGGCTCGGAGGTGGTGTCCGGCTGCTGGTGGGGTCGGTGCACGTCGGGTTGTGTGAGGAGGTGTCCTTTGGAGGCTGTTTGTATGTCACAGATTAAGGAACGTTTCTTGGGCACCAGGAATGTTTGAGCAAAGCCTGCGTGGGGCAAAGGGTCCCACTCGGGCAGTTTGTCTTAACTAGAGCTTACAAAGGACCGGTTTTGATTTTGGTTGCATTAGAATAAGGCGTAAAGAGCAGTTTCTGCCACCCAGCCTCTAAAAAAAACCACCGGCCGGAGTAGCTGGAGTGTTGCAGTAATATTTTTTTTTTTCCAGCAAAACTAGCCCATAGAATGTTTTTTGCCAGAATATTTTAACATCCATTCTCCAACTTTCCACCTGTAAAACTCTAGATGCCCTATCGTTGCTTCAAATCAGATAAAACTCATCACAATTTCTTTTTTCTCTATATTTCACCTACGTACTTCTGTGACCTTGAAGTATGTAGTTTTATTAATTTTATAGTAAAACTTCATAAACAGTGTGAGATGGTTTAGTTGTGCATTTTTTCATTGCTTTTTGCAATTTCTGTAAAAAAAGATGAAGAAGACGGAATCGTAGTGTCACTTAGTGCATTGATTTTCCTCAAACAGAGCAACGTCCTCCTCTGGCCATGTTTGCAACTATTATAACTCTTATCTCCGCAATGCAGCATCAGAGCGACGGGAGACGATCCTGGATTAAAACACTCGCGTTTCCATAAATGTTGGAAGTGGAGGTGGCCGGAGCGCGGGGAATAGCGAACCCCGTGCCGAGTTTGTGCTCAGGATCCGGACTGGAGCAGTGAGGGAACCAAGTCTCGGTTAAAAACCTTCCTCCACTGCTCCTGCCTTGGCTCTGCAGGCTCCTTTTGTTGTTTTACCACATTTTTTTCCCTATATTTTTGTGCCTCCTTTGGAGGAAAGTAGGTGCGAAGGGGAAGAGGAACTAATAGAGGAAGGTGGGTTTGATACCGGTGCGAACATCCCCAGATGTGTCTCCGTGCTCTTGGCACAGCGGGGAAATAACCTGCCCCTTTCCCAGCCGACTGTGTCAACGCTTCCACATTTCCGAGCTGCTCGGCAGGTTTATTTTAATTCTTCCCTTCCCGGGATGCAGCTTCGTTCTTGAAAGCTGCAGTTTAAGGGATGCGTCCTCCCTGCTGCTGGCAGGGGGTGGGTCCTCGGAGCCCCCTGGCCATCAAAGGAGGAGATAATTGCTTGGCTTTAATGGTGCCTTTTGAAAGGGAGCTGTTTGTAGTGAGACACGGAGCGCAGAGCTTGCTGAAAGGGATGCCGATGAACTCTGCTGTCGGGGGACTGAAGGTGCCTAAATATCATGTATCGCTCAAGGGTTTTAGAAAATCTACATCTTGGAATTGTTGTCGTAGGAAACGCTTTCTGCTGGGGGAGCCAGTTCAGCTGTGGCAGTGCCGTCCTCTGGGATGCTTCCTGGGTGACCGAGTTGCCACCATCACAATAGTTGGGAACATTCCTGCCTGTTCAGGGACACGGCTTTCTCCCCACGCGTCTTGGATTTCTCGGGGGGGGCAGGATCGTCCTCCCCAGCCACTTCTGCTGGGGCAGCGGCTGTGCTGGGAGCAGGACTGGGGTGATGCCAGCTGTGGGTCAGCACGGGTGTCGTGGTGGCCGTGCTCTTCGGACGTGGTTAATCTGCCACGTGCCCCAACGCGGGTGATGCTGGGCTTTTTCCGAGTGTTCCTCTAGGTATCAATATCCACTAAGCAAGGCTGCTTGCAGGACAGGTGCTTCATTAAGCATGAATTTCCCTTCTCTGCCTCTAAATCAGGAGCAGAGACAAAAGCAGAACTGGAGAGCGCGTTTGCCTTTACTGCAGCGTGATGGAGGATGCTGGAGAGCTGCCACCGCCAGGGATTCTGTCCTTTTAAATCCTTCACCTCCAAAGTGCTGCCTCTGAACTGCGCCGGGTGGGCAGCGTTTCCCCTTGATGAGATGCTAATAGGTATCCGCACACGCGGCTCACGCTTGCCGTAATAAAGCTTATCTCCTATCCATTTGTCGCTTGGGTTTTTGCTTTGGTGAGGAGGAATCCACCATGCCAGTGGGAGTTTAACCTGTGCCTGCCCTAGATGCTCCGTGCTGATTAGGGCTTCGGTTTTCTAGGGTCGAATGCCTTTGCTGCGGGATGCGAAATAGTGTGTGGGTTTTGGTTCAGCATCCTGCTTTGTGATGAGCCCTTCCCTCCCCAAGCCGGTCCGTAGCTGTAGCGGCGCCTGTGATGGATCGATATGGTTAGTGAAGAGGTCTAACATGGAGGGGAGAGGAGGAGCCAGCACTTCAGCAAAAGCTGCCGTTGTGCGTGGAGTTTTCAGCAAAATGGACACCCATCCCTGGGAGCAGGCGGCCCCAGGAGCTGCCTTGTCCTTCAGCCATGTGTTTTCCTGCGGGCTGCGCTGCGTTACGCTTGGTTTGGGATCCCTCGTACGCAGATGAGCTGCTGTACGTAGTCCCTGTTTCTCCTTTTCCTATAAGCGCGGGAGCCAGAGAGCGGGCAGCGCTCTCCCAGCCCCTTGCGGCGAGGACGAAGGCTGGCCTGGGCTGCGGGCACCCTCACGTTTTTGTTTTCTAGCAGCGTTTTTAGCTTTTGCTCCTCTGGACTTGGCTGTTTTAACCTTTCAGGTCATATCGCAAATGTGCAGGGAGCTGCGGGGAACCTTCCAAACGCTCTCACATCCTCAAAAATGGGTGAGCTTTGAGGATATTGGCGCTCCTGACTAGTTTGGTGTCTGGAATCGCTAATTTGGAAAGGTAGAGTGCCCTCCTTGGCAGTTACTGCGGAGACGAGTATGTTTGAGGTCTGTTTTGTGTCTAGGGAGAGCAGGGACCCCTGGAGTCAGGCTGGAACAAGCCCATTCTCCGAGACACTTGGGTTTGGGTCCCTGCCGTGCCCCAGGCTTCCCGTACAAATCTGGGCAAATAGCCGCTTTCTGCACCATCAAGCTTTCCTCTGTAAAACAGGGTAAAACCAAACTTCTGTGTCTTGCCACGGTGTGATGGATGAGCACATTAAACTTTGGAGGCCCCTGGATGATAAGGTAATTAGATGAATCCTGGCATCTTTATAGAATTTGGAGCTAGAATCTGTTTCTCGGCCAACAGGTTCGACCCTCTCATTTCCTGGTAGAGCTCAGAATAAAATCTTCCGAATGCATTTCCCGAGGGTGGGGTGGGATAAGCGGGAGGAAAGGAGAAGTCTGTCACTGCTCCGTGTTGGTAGTTGCTTTTTGGAGGCTGGGGAATCAAGGAATCTCCTAAAGGATACCAGATCCCACCTAACCTTGACCTTAAAAGGGTTTTTTTTTTTTGGCTTGGGGACAGAGGTTTGTATTCAGTCTGTGCCTCCCTGCACGTGTGTTTTGCAGTCACACGTTTCTGTAGCTCCAGCAACCCGCCCCTGACCTTCCCATCTCTCCCTTCCAGATGTGGGTCGGAGGGGTCGGGGAGCCCAGGTTTTGGCAGCAGAAACTCAACCCTGCGGCACCGCAGCCTCTCGTCTCGCTCCTGCCTTTGGACAAGAGACCTGTGTGGTGCTGGCTGGGTTCCGGCTGCGGGTCAGGCAGCGTTTCTCTCCCGAGAATCGAGGAGATGAGTGGGTTCTGCTCAGTACATCAGCTTGGTGCGGGCAGGAGGCATCTGCAGGGGGTGCATTTGGGGCTGGGCGAGTTAACTCTGAGTTGTCTTGAGACGTGAGGAACGTGCTCAGTGTTTTGCTTGACGAAAGAGGGAGAAATTTGTTAGCAATCTGCATTTGGCTAATTGATCTTAGTTCCAGTAAAGTCAGAAGCTGGCTGTATTTCTGGCATCTGATAGCATTAATGACCACATTCTCCTCGCCCATCCATCTCGCCTAATGCATTGCCGGAGTTTATAGCCCCCCTCAGTGGATTTAAGGAATTTCAGCTGATGATCGTCGCCAGCTGGGTCAATAGCTGCTGCCTGACTTGGTTGCCTTGCATGCTGGCGTTGTGCGGGGACAGCGGTTTCATCACCACTTGCGGTTTTTTCTTCCCAGTGAAGCTTGGTCCTGCGTTCTCAAGCCACCCCAGGTCATGTTAAACTGTTATCAGTTTCCATGAACAAACAGGGTGATGCTTTTTGTCCAACATGACCCACCTACTTAATTTCTTCCTCCAGACAGACTGAAACTTTGCACTGGAGGTCATTATTGAAACAATAATTTGTAAAAGGACCTTTCCGAGCCCTGGTCCCCTCTCCCTTTCCTGTTTTCCTTGAAGCATGCTGTCTGACTTGAGAAATGTCTTGCAAGAGGAACTGAATTGCTTGGCTTGCTTTTTTTTTTTTTTTGCAACTTTAAAATGCTCTAATTATTTCTAACTACGCTCTACTGACTGTTTCCCCTCTGCAGACCTTTTAAAGGTAGGATTCCTGAAACGTGGAGCGTGAGGAGAAGGACGGAGCTGAGAATTAGGAGTTTGTTTTAATCAGAAGTTGAGATCAGGCTCTTGCTGGGGGGCACAGGGACTGGGATTTGCTCCCATGTCATCCTCGTAACATGCAAATATTCAGTGTATTTTGGACTTCCTTCTTTTCAGGCTGCGATGTTTGGGGGCATCTGTTCTCTTTTTCTTTTTAAAGTAAACCCCTCCATTCCCCTCCTTCCAATACCCACCCGCCCCCCTTCATTTCGTCTTGATTTGAAGTGGTTTTATAACCAGAAAACCTGCACTTGGTGTCACTATAGGTTTCCCCTTTAAAAGCAGAAATACATTTACGAGTGTACAAAAGGCTGAGTAGAGTAAATAATTTCTTAAAAATGAAATTCAGGAGCTCAGAGGAAGGAACTGCTGTGGTTTCATTCCCCCTGCCAATACCCCGGCTGCTTCCAGAAACGCTGTAGTAGGCAGCAAACAGCCTCCTCACCTCTCTCTCGATAAATTAATTCTGAGCCAGCCACAAATCACTTGGAACTGTCAAAGCAGACCTGTAACATCATTTTTTTTATTTGAAAACCCGAGCCGTGTAGTCCATCATCGAGTAAATATTGAGAAGTCCGTAATTTCCACTGGAGAGTTATAAAGCTGCCGTCTCCCTCCCCTCTCTCCCGCAGCTTCTGCGGTGAAGGCTGCTCGCTGCCGTACGCGGATGGAGGAGCTGGGAGGGGTAAGAGGATGAGGAGAAGGGAGGGACAGGCGGTGCGAGAGCAGGAGACAGGACTGCGAGTGGAACGGCGAGCCTGGAGCTGGCTGCCTTCAGACAAAGCCCGCCGCTGCGGCGCTCGGCGGGGACGCACCGCGGCTCGGTGAGGGGACGCGGCGGCCGGCGGAGCAGCGAGGATGCAGGGAAGGATGGAGAAGGGAAGGATGGAGACCCCAGGGCGAGCGCGGGAGCTTGGTGCATAAATTCCAGGTTTAGATGCTGCCCTTCTGCGCGGGCTGTGTCAGGGGAGGGAGACGGAAACCTTTTGTGCTCTCTGCGTTTCTCGTGCTGCAGTGTGCACTGGAAAAGACTGGGCAGCTCTCCGGAGCGCGGCTCGCGTGGCAGAGGAGCTCTCCTGCGGACCAGAGCGGCCAGATCCCTCACCCCAAGAATTTCCAGCGTGAGCTCTGCCTTGTGCAGCCATTGCAGCGGGCGGGGGGGGGAAGGATGGCTTGGAAGGTACCACGCAGCTTCAGCTGACCTGAAGGTTCAAAGAAAGCAAACCTGGTTTTCCTGATCAGCTTTTTATTTGTCCCCATGAAACAGATGTGCTAAGAAGCCTGAAAAATTCTGCCCGTCTTGCATAGCAAATTCCCTGATGAAAAGGAGATCTCTGAACTTTTTTTGGTCGTATTTAAGGTTTCAAGCTTTTTTAGAGGAGAGTAAGAAGTCACTGGACTCTCTTCCCAGGGCTGAGGGAAGGGAGAGCTTGTCTGCAAGGCTTCTGTGGGGTGTTGGGAAGAGTCTCATTTCTCAGAGGCTGAGAGGAGGTGCCAGGGCATGTGTCGGACTTGAGCTGCTGCAGGAGGAGCAGAGGGTGTGCTTGCTTTGGGGTTCTTTTTGTTTCGAGGTGATTTGGAGGCGAGGAACTGAAATGCCGCCTCCTTCTCCAGAGCTGCTCCCTGTCTGAGCGAGGGGCTCGGATGCGGCAGCTGAAGAAAATGAGGGAAGGGCAAATACAAGCGTGCACCAAACACCTGACAGGACTGGATGTGTTGGGTGAAAACCCTACTGATTCCTCTGTCTCCCTTGCTGTCACCCGCTGTAGTTAGTCTCCAGGGCAGCCAGCCCGCTCCGAGCAGCGTGCTGCAATGCCGTGTGTCCGGATAGGTGGTAAAATGACAGTGCCAGGACTCTCAGACTCACGCTCGGGGTCTCTCGCACCTCTGCTCCTCTTAACACCGTAACGGAGAGGAAAAAGCCCTTACCATGGTTTGCCTCTTTCAGGACTGCTTGGGGAAAAAAAGTATAAGCCCTTCTTTCCTTCTGCTGCAGTTTGTGTGCTTTCTTTGTCTTGCATGTCTTCCTGTGGACAGCTGCTCTAGCCTGGCTTCTGCTGCTTTTCTGACCGTCCGCCGTGTCTGTTTTGTGTCTGGGCTGCATGAAGATGTATTTTCTCTCTAGCTGCTTTGTGCCTCCGATACGCCCGGCTCTCTCCGCTCTTCCGCTCTGCCGGGTCGTGCATCCGACGTTGCATGGACCAGAGGATCCGCGCAGCTCTGTGCGGCTCTGAGCGGCTCCGCTCCCCTCCCTCGCACCCGGGACCGGCTGGGAATGCCTCAGGGCAGAGTTTGCTGCCCTCCTCCCGCCCCCTCCAGACGAGCCAAGGATCATCTGCATCCCCACGGGGTTGGGCTTCGTGCGTTTGCCTGGCAAGAAACTCGCCTGCGCCCTGCAAGCAGTGCATGAGATGTCGCGGTCCCAGGAGCGCTTCTAAACACTTTGCCCGGGCAAGGTGTTTCTTTTTCGGAGCGTTAACTGGGATACAAATTAAACCCGGAGCCCGCAGAGGCGCTGGAAGCTTGTTGTCCATGGTCTGTGCACACAAGAGGAATTGTCTGCCAGCTGATTTGTTGTACTCTGAGCATAATTTTTTGAGTTTCTTTATGGTAATGACTATGATGTGGCAATGCCATCTGTCTTCCTCAGAGTGCCGCTGCTACCGCCTTAACGGTTTTTCCCTTTTCAAGCGTCTGCCGATTCCTCTCTCGTCAGGTTCGCGGATGCTGGAGCAGAGTGTCGGGGAGTGGCTGGAGTCCATTGGCCTGCAGCAATACGAGAGTAAGCTGCTTTTGAACGGCTTTGATGATGTCCGCTTCCTGGTAAGTTGCTGGGTGGGACCCGGGGGCTCTAACAAATGTCTCGGCCAAACCTTGGCTTGTTGTCGATCCCCCGCACCAGCCGCGGAGCGGAGCTGGGAGCTGCAGCCCAGCAGAACGGTCTTGGGGGCGTGCAGAAGGTTCGGCAAAAGGAAGAAATGAGGGTTGTGTTGGGTCAGGGTCATTCATCTGCGCATTTAATCCAGGTGTTATAGTCTTTTCACTATAACTTTGATAAAAAAATTTATTTACTCTGCCCCCTAAATCTTAACTATCCGATTTACTCCAGAAATGGGAACCTAATTTACTTGTGTTTTGAATAAATCACTGAGCGGTCTGTGTTCTGGACTATGAAAGAGGTGGTAGACCTCTTGTTGGAAGTGTCCTTACTCTAAGCATGCAGGCAGGATGTTAATGAGCTGTACCTAATTGCATTGACACTGTTGGCTCTGAAACCTAACGATGACAAGATGGTAATGCTTTTTGTCGAGGCGTTTTTTTAATAACCAGTGTCTTTAAGCTGCATGGTGTAAAAATCTGAGAATTGGTATGGAATGATGAGCAAAGAGAGAAAATCTTGGTGCTGCAGGAGGGTTCTTCTGCGTGGCTGAAAGAAATGCTTTTTGAGTGTGGACTCCCAAGTTTTGCAAATAAAGAATTTCTAAAAATGGATGTAAACCTTTGCAGAAGTCATTTGGGCTCATGTACCATCCTGCCTTGGAAAGGGAGTGGGGGCATCTCTTTGGTGATGTCCAGGAGGACGTGTGTTTGACAATTGTGTTGTGAGCTGGGAGAAGGTGGGGTCAGAAAACACAGCATCCATCTGGTGGTGGTGAGGGTACGTGGGGGGCAGCTGGAGAGAGAAGGGAAGACTGGATGGGGCATGGGTGGAGGGACAGGGCAGTCCACATCTGAGCGGTGTCAGGAGGGCTACTTACAGGCAGGATGTAATTACACTTTTAAAAAATGACCTGGGCAACAAGATAAACGTCCCTATGAAATGTCGTGGGATCTCCAAGCACCCCTAGAAGTTGAGTTCTGTGGCAGTATCCAGCCATACCTCGGGGCTTCCATGGCAGGCAGCTTGTCCCCTCCTCTCCCCTTGGCCTGGCAGGGCCAACGCTCCCCCGGAGCTGGGTTTTGCTGTGGTTTATGCACCCCCAGCGGAGGAACTGCCGGCGACGGGCGATGGTCTTGCCATGCAGCCTTCTACCTCCGCCGTCTCCTGCTCCTCCAGCTGTGTGGCACCTTCCCTCTTCCCTGGGGAGGATTTGGGGCAAGCTACCCCTGCAGAAGCCCCACTGCCCTCGCCGGGCTCCAGCACCCCCCGCAGCCATGTGGGACCAGGGCTCCGGCCCCCCGGTGTCCCACCCAGCTGGTCCCAACCCTCCGGTGGACCCTCGGCCCCTGGCACCGCTGTGTCAGGCAGGGGCATTCTGCTCCCTGTGAGGTTTCAGCATCCCCTGCACACTGGGGCGGTCGGATGCAACTTCGGGGATGCTCTGGAGATGGTACGATGAATTTAAATTAAATAGTACCCCGTAGATCCCTGCTTGGGATCCACTGCTGCGGGGTCTTTGACCTTCTCGGTATCAGTGGGCTGCTGTCACTCCAGCAGTTAGCAAATAAAAACGCCTTTACTCCGCCTGGCCCTGCCTGACAAGTGTGATAGACCTCTCTCAGCACACAAGTTTAATAATGAAGGCAATTAACTTTTCACTTGTCCCCAGAGAGGCAGGAGCTGGAGGCTCGGAACCAGGAATGTTTATAGACTGTGCTTATTTGCAGTAAATAGCAACACTTAGTTGCAAACCGTCTGATGCAAAATTTTGCCATTTATTAGCAAAGGTTCCTTGTACGTGCTTCAAAATGTGATTTTTATGGTGTATGTGGCAAAAGTTGCTTTTTAATACTGGATATTTTTCTTCCCCATCCAGTGCTGGGTAACCGCTCCCAGTGGGGGAAATCGGCTTCTGCTGGTTTCGGGAGGTGGGACCCTCTCCTCACTCAATTTTAAAAGGTCAAATAATTTAAGAAAGATTTCCTGCAAAACCCTAGCTGATTTCCATTTTGCTGCTTATCCCTTTTCCGAGGCAGTTGGCTCTGGCAGCCATGCCACGACTGGCTTTAAATCCTTTCATCCAACGTCCCGGGAACCTCAAGCTAACGGGGTCAGCCCAGTATGAAAGTTGAATTATTAAGAGTCTTTTCCTCTGTGGCGTTACTTGCCTTCAGCTTCTGATGCGGGAGGAAAACCTTCAGCTACGGTACAAATGAGGAACAAGTAGTTAATTTGCTTTTAGTAGTGATTTGGATGTTCTCAGATGAATTATTAAAGTTGTTGTAAACACTGCAGCTGGCGAGCGCGGTGAGACGACCTGGATGCTGGGCTCCTGGCGTGGCAGCCCGTCCATTCCTTTTCTTTTTTACGTAACAATTTCTTTATTAACTGCCACTTTCAATCGCTAAGGAAGAATATTTCAAACTAAGTGGCTTTATTTTCCTGGAGTTAAATGGTTTCTGTGAAAGGATTAGTCCCTATTAGGTCCTCATTACGTTAAATATTTCAAGGTCCAGAGAATGCCGGGTAATGGTTTGCAAATTGCCAGATGGGCTATGAGGCTAATTAAGTTTTTAGCAGCAAAAATTAAGAAGTTGGGAGTCTTTTGATAGGGAAACGCTCTTGTTTCCTGTGTAAGATTTCGCATTGGGGGGTTTTTTCAGCGTGCTGAGGATGCTCCCTTGGCTGCCGGGGTCCCCGGGGGCCCATTTGCCAGCAAACGAGGAGCTGGTGCCTTGGGCAGAGGAAGAAAAGCATCGCGAGAGCAAACTGTCGGATTTGTAGTGATCCTACCGCTGTAAAACCGAGGCAGCGTCCTAGAAGAGCTCTTTAATATGCCAATGAAGAATGCTCGGCCTGCAGCCGATAGGAACTTCAAGTAGGATTAGAGAAAACAGGCTGGCAAAGAGCGTGTCCTGTGGGCGCAGTGGGTGAAATCCGGGGTTTGCTGGCACAGGGGCATTTGCTGCTCTTCTATGCTTAGGAAGAATCGGTGTTTAATACGGCCTATCTACCCAGTCGGCAGTGCAAAGTCGTTGAGAGACAGAAAGAGGGTGCAGAAGGTTGTATATGGTGGTTTTAGTGCTCTTACAGCCCGTACTGTAGCCCATCCTGGTTTCAGGAATTCCTCATTTCCTATGTATTTTCTTGTGTTAATTTGCCCCCTGCATTACCCAAGCCCTTACTGCCCAGAGAAAGGAAATGATTCATGAAAGTGATTTTGAAAAATGCTCTGTAAATATATCGGCATCCTTCATTAAATGTTAATCTCGGAAGGCAGAAACACACGTTGTTTCCAACAGTCATAATGCCGTTTTTGTGGAAATCCAGAGGTTCGTTATTAGGTGATTAGCTCTCGGAACACGGACCGGCCGTCTCACCGGTGCCGGTGCCATGCGAGCTGCATCCCGGCATCACCCTGGGGTCTGCTCCGGCGCTTCCATCGCTGGCGGCGACAGCGGGAAGGGACTTGGGGGACCCGCGGGGTCACGCTGGAGATGGAAACCGTAACGCCAGCCGTGAGCATTTCACAGGTTTCCCCTCTAAAAAGAGAAGGTAGAAGTGTATTTTAGCAGATAGCTGGGAATGTGGGGCTGAGGCTTTTCTGCTCTTGGGAATCCCAGCTCTGTGGCTGGGACAACCGGCAGCCCGAGCCCTCGTGCTCCGGCGGGACCCCTTGCCCACCAGCTTGCGAGATCAGCACTTCAGTTGTCAGCACATCAAAAATTCCTGGTGCAGTTCAGCTCTGCTTTGGGAAGAGGGTGATGGCTGCAGTCAGGGCTGACCCTCTGCGTGGCTCTGCCAGCGCTGTTCCTCTTTTGGGGGGGATTCAGGACAAATAATAAGAGCGTTGTATGCAGCATCGGTTGGTTCTGAGCGCTGTCAGGGCTTGCTGGGAATGTTCTCACTTTGGGAACTTGCAGAGATTTTTCAGGGTTTGTGAATTGGTTATCGGGGAAGAACAAGTCGACACAAGCCGTGGTGAGGAGAAGGGAGTCCCAAGCGCTGATGGGTGACCGCAGTGGCTGTGGTCCTGCCTGGACACAGTTGCGGGGTGCGGGGGGGGAAGGTTTGGGAGCTGGGATGGGACGGGACGCCGCAGACGGGCTCACCGATGTGTTGCTTTGTTCCAGCACTGAACGCAGGGTTTCTCCGTCAGTGTTTCCACGATGTAAAATTCTTGTTAAATCTGCAGAAGAAAACAAACTGCTGCAGCGTTTGACGTGACTCATGAGAGCGTCTCAGCGACACTGACCCGTTCCGCAGCCAAACGCGAACCCGAGAACGTTTGTGGGTGGTTCAGAGGGAAGGATCTTGATCAAGGACTGACTTCAGCCGAGGGAGGGTATTGCTAACACAAGTCAGCAGGATTAGTTAAACATCGATTTGATGTGACGTTAAAGCTTAGTTGCCAATGTAGGTGTTTCTGGGAAGGGACTGAAGTCTGTATTTATTTCAGATTCTGTGTAATCTTTTGGCTTGGCTGAGGAAAGAAAGGGGCTATAAAAGATGGATTTGGGTAGCTTAGTTTTCTAAAAGACCGAGTTCTCTTTCCAAACACTAACATCTGCATATTGGGCCACCTTTCTGTGCCTGGAGAAATTGTGATATTCCCTTTAAGTTGCCTACAGTAAGGTTTGTTGTGGTGTTTTACGTGCAATGGTAGGAAAGAGGCTTTCCCTGATTTTCTTGCCATTACTCTCCCGCAGGAACAGATTCTTTTCCTCATCCTCTCCCTTGCCACGGAATGACCTTCACTGCTGGCGCTGCTGGCCCAGGGCGATGGGGCTGTGACACTTGACTTCTGCTTTTAATGGGGCTTTAATTCGAAGAGCAGCCTGTTCAGCCAGCTGGGGATTAAAAAAAAAAAAAAAAAGCTAAAATGGAGCTGGCGCTTCAAATTCTCCTTCTCTGCTTCGCAGCCCACTGGGATTCTTTCATTAGAGGGGAAAGGTTTATTTGCGCGATGGGTAAACATAGCTGAATGGAAGCTGCTGGCTGAGTATTGCTGGCATGGGCTGTGCTGTCCTTGACTTAGCAAAAATCCAGCTTTGCAAGTAGAATACAGTCCTCGGCAGAATTGTTACCAGCGCTAATGAGCCACGGATACCCCCCCGCACCCTGCGACCTCCCGCCTGCAGGGACGCAGCCCTCCTGTGCGGGGTTTCGGGAGAGCCAGTGCCTCATCCTTCACCAGAGGAGGAAAATAAAAGGTCAGATCACCAAACCGTAGCAATGAGTGAGCGGTGTCATCCAGAAAAATGCGCTGTAAATCGACTCAATTGTCCTTGACCGGTAATGAGCTGAGGGAGATGCAAGAGTGGGGAAAAATGTCACAAGAATATGGACCAAGAGGGATTCCGCTGCTCCAAGAGCCGGTCCTGTTGCGTCTCCTGTCATCACCAGTGCCCTGCAGCAGATGCTCCCTTTGGGAAGTCCATGGGAAACTGGTTTTGCACCAGGAGATGTGCAGTGCATCCCAGCGCCCTGAGGCAAACCCAGGAATGACCATGGGGAAGGGCCAGGCTGACTCTGCTCTTCTGGGGAAAGAAAGGACTTTTCCAGTGTAACAAGAAGGAATTGCAGTAATTCATGGTGGAATTTCCCCCACGGAAGTGGGGAAGGAAATGCCATTACCTGCACCCTCACTGCAGTATTTTGTGATCCCACAGATCCCATCAATGTGTCCGAGGTGCTTGCAAAAGCTTTTCCCTTCCCTTGGAGGGCGGGATGTTCGCTGCTACCCCAGACAACTTTTCAGGCTGACATCTGAGAAGGGCAAACCTCGCATGCTCTGGCAATCGTACCGTTATTCTGTAGTTGAACTTTTTATTCAGTCCAAAGACATTTTGATTCACAAATGAGCAGGTAAAGGAGAACATAAACCATTTTTATGGCTTTTTTTTTTTTATATTATTGTTCAAGCCTGGATTCCCATGGAGTGTGTGGAAAGCAGCTAATGCTGATTCAATGAGACAGCGTCAGAAATGGAAATCTGTTCTCTTCGTGGAGTGCCGTGGGCTCCTCTGTTTGTTTTTTTTTTTTTATTATTTTATTTATTTTTTTTTTTATAATTGGGGAGAAGTGGTAGAAAAATGACGGCATTGGAAGAACGGGGTGTCTGCAAATAATTTAGAGTACTGACATTAATTTGATTAAATGTAATTCAGTGCCATGTTAGGTTAGCCTGCAGTGGTCTTCGTTACGAAAGAGCCTTTCTCTTCTCTCCTCTGTGCGTGTGTGCGAGCAAAGGGGGGGATGAAACGGAGGAGCGGAGGCGCAGCTCCACGAGCCAGGCTGGGTCCCAGGACGTGCATCTGGGTCTCCTTCACCCTGCGAATCCCCGTGTTTTGGGGGCTGGCTGACATCTGCACCATCTTCATTTTCACCCGATACCTGTCCCGTTAGAGCACGGGGCACGTCCCGGTGTCCTCAGCGAACTGTAGCTCTGGTTTGCATGATCCGCGGCGTAACTGCCTGGCTTGGCAGATGCCGGTCCCCTGGGCAGCAGCCAGGCTTTTAGCATGCTCCGAGAATGTGTGTGCCCCAGAGCTTTTTTTTTTATTATTTTCATATCAAACTTGTCATTTTATAGTAGCCATCTGGGGAAAACTTAGAACTGACATATTCCAGTAGTGTTTCACACCCGGTAATGGTCTATGAGGAATAGTGACCTATCAGAGATCCCACAGAGAAGGTTTTACTGCTTCTGCACTTGGTGAAACGAAGAGAAAACTTGGTGGGATTGCAGCTATTGGAGAATACTTTAATATAGCCCCAGGAAAGCCCTCGTGTGCAGGTTGTCCCTGGGCAGGTAGACTTGGTTTCAAGCTGGAGCGAGCTCTGTTCAGCCATGCAGAAGCTCTCCAGTGGTTGGTTCTGGCCTTGGGCTTCCCAAATCTCTGTCCTGCAGATCTCTGTCCTGCGGCCCCATTTGGTGACTGAGCTGGTAAATCGGTGTGTGTCGGGGGGGTGGTCGGTCACTTCTCCCAAGGAACAGGGGATAGGACAAGAGGAAACGGCCTCAAGTTGCACCAGGAGAGGTTTAGGGCGGGTATTAGGGAAAATTTTTACACTGAAAGGGTTATTAAGCATTGGAACAGGCTGCCCAGGGGAGTGGCTGAGGCACCATCCCTGGAGGGATTTAAAAGCCGGGCAGACGTAGTGCTTGGAGATCTGGTTTAGGGATGGTTTTTGTCAGAGTTGGGTTGATGGTTGGACTCGATGGTGTGAAAGGTCCCTTCCAACCCAGGCGATTCTATGATTCTGTGCTGCGGGTGGGAGTAAATACTGCTAATCCCTAGAGGCGCTGGCAATCTGCCCCTCACCGATTGCTAATCAGACCTGGGGGTCTTTTTGGCCGGCGTCCCGCCGACTGGCAGATTTATTACTGAAAAGGCTTTCAGTTCTTTTTACGACGTGGGCAGGGAGTAACATCAGCCACATTATTAGATGGTATTGTCTACTGTGTGTCAGTGCTGCCAACCTCCTGGAAATGCCTTTTTTCCCTGGTCCCCAGACCGATTTTGCTGCCCTGGATGAACACCCGGTAAGAGCGGAATTGGACCCTTGCGTCAGGGTTTCTGCCAAGCGTCTGAGTGGGAATCGATTCCTACAATGAAATGAAATATTTTTTTTTTTTTTTGACAGCTCTCCAGTGGGTTTCAGATGCTACTTGGGTGGTTCACAAGGACTGTGCTTTCTCCACGATGGTTTTTTTTGGAGGGGTTTTCTCTGGAAGGGAACGGTGAGAGCGGGGACGTGCGATGGCCCGGGGGTTGAGAGCACATTTCAGCTGTGACCGGGGAAACGCTCCCCAGGTGATGGACATGGACTTCACGGAGAGCAGCGAGTTCAGAGTGGATTTTTGAGGAGCTAAGTGGGTGGACCAGACCTAGCAATTTAGAGGATACTTACATTTGATTCATTAGTAGCTCCAGGCTCAATAAACATTAAAAAAGCCATTAAAGTAGCAGTTAATTTTTTTTTTCCTCTCAATAAAATTGCCTGGACTTGACAACCATGACCGATTCCCTCCGTTGCCATTGTCGCGCTGCCAGTCTGCGTGGGGAAGAAAATTAAACAAAAATGAAGTGGCTGTGTGCTAATCTAGGATTTATGGTAGGGTTTTGTATACGAGCCCTTTCCACCGTCAGTGCTCTCTGAAGAGCAAGGGCTTCGTTGTCGTGCCCTTAGCTAAACAAATACTTCTTTTCCCCTAGATTCCACTGAACTATCTCAAACTGCAGATACCATTCAGGGAAGGCACAAAACGCCGAGGATCACAAGGCAAATTACAAAGAGATATTTGTGTGACCCGGTGCTGGTCCCCTGGCTCTGAAATCGGGGTGTGCAGGTCCCGGTTTTGGGGTCGTCACCCTGCTCTGAGATAAATAAGCCCCTGGGGCGGGTTGGAGGGGTGGCTGACGGAGCTGTAGGTATCCAGCATTGCCCGTAATCAAGGCTCTATTTTGGGAGTTTTTAGCTTTTTTTTCGGTCTGTAGAAGGGGGTGATGCTCTGTGCTGTCACCGGGGGGCTCGGCTGAAAAGCAGATCATGCAGATGTACAGAGAGAAGGCGAGCTTGTTTCTAGGACAAGCTTATAAATTAGTCCATTAACGAGGCGTTAGCTGCTCTTGTCCCGTGGAACTGGATATATTAGCGGGGCTTCTTACTCCGAGCGCGGATCTGGGCAGCCCCTGTGCAGCAGGGGGCTGAGGCCGGCCGGGCACTGGAGGGGAGCGGGGCTGGGCTGGTGGTTCCCTGCCCCCTGCTCGGGGGGAGGTTTGGAGCTCGGAGGGGTTGGATGAGGCCAAACCTGCAGCCCCCAAACCCTGTGGGGACAGGAGGCGCTTCGTCATTAATCGCTGTCTACAGCTCCCCGAAAGGAGGGTGTGGTGAGGGGGGGTCGGTCTCTTCTCCCAAGGAACAGGCGACAGGACAAGAGGGAATGGCCTCAGGTTGCGCCAGGGGAGGTTTAGGATGGATATTAGGAAAAAAGTTTAGACTGAAAGGGTTATTAGGCATTGGAACAGGCTGCCCAGGGGAGTGGCTGAGGCACCATCCCTGGAGGGATTTAAAAGCCGGGCAGACGTGGCGCTTGGAGATCTGGTTTAGGGATGGTTTTTGTCAGAGTTGGGTTGATGTTGGACTCGATGATCTGAAAGGTCCCTTCCAACCCAGGCGATTCTATGATTCTACTAATAGATTTGGGGACGGGGAGCTCGTTGCCGGCTGCGGTGGCTTTGTCAGCTCCCAGGAATACCGTCGTTACAGCTCATCTTTCTGAATTTTATCCCTTATCCTCAGCATGAAGCCTGGCAGCGGGAATAACCCAGAGCTCGGGCAGAGCCACGTGGGGTTCACCAAATCCCTCCCTGGGCATGTAATGGAGCCACGATCTTCTGGGCTGCAAACCCTGTACTGCCTCCTTGCATTAAGCTCCTGAAAGCTCCCACTAGCCGGAACCAAGATGACCAAAATGAAGGTTTCTGATCCGTTTTTCATCTGAAAAGGAGAAATCTAAGTGGTGTTGAGGCTAAGGAAGGTGCAACCTCTCTTTTCAGGACTTGCTGTGTATTATCCCTGTTTAGGCTGGGTCCGTGGTGAGCTGGATGCGTTTCTGTCTCCCACATCCAGGCTTTTTGGTTGCCAAATGTAAAGCAATAGCAGTGGCAGCAAAATCCTTGACGAGATGCAAATTGTCTTGAATGTACTGAGGGGAAAAAGCAAAAGAGCTTTGTATGCATTAATCTAAGAAAAAGTGGATGCTTTGGCTCATCCAGCTGAAGGCACTCTGCTGTAGATGTTTGCAGAAGCCTTTGTAGTCTGGAAAAGCTGTGTTTGGGTTTTGCATCTGTTGCTTTTAATAGCAAGCACATTCTGGTCCCCGTCTTCCCTGCAGTCCCTCGCCTGTCTTTAATCCAGGGTTTAGTAACCCAGGCAGCCCTTGCGTTAGCCTGGGCTTAGCGAGCCAGTCGGGATTCATTAAGCGGCGTTGCTGGCTGGATAAAACTGCGTGTCCTATATGAAACTTTCTTTGCCCCGGGCCCTTCCTTAGCTGGAAAGAGAGAACGGGCTGGAGCCAGGCTCTGCGCAAGAAGCAGCATCTGAAAATTGGGTAGTTAAGTGCCTGCGGAGCGCCCTGCTGGAGCAGGATTGCCGGCAGATTTCAGCAGCTCTGATTTTGGCACGCTTGCCTTTGGGGTCACCTAACTCGCAGGAGGGGACGTTACCTTCTCCAACGTACCCACCGACTGTGCTTTTGTTTTTTCCCTTTAATGAGAAACCTGGAGCCTTGCAGGCGGTTTAATTACAGTGCAAGATGTGAAGCATGACTGAAGCAGACACCCTTTCTCTAAAATCTTGTGTTTCCGCAGGCGCACCAGCGTCCTTCAGGGCTCCCTGGAGCAGGACGTGGGTCGCTGGCAGATCTCTGCCCTCCTCCGGGACAGGGACGGGGTTCAGAGGGGCCCCTCGTGGTCGTCTGTATTTGTGCCTTTCCACGGGGGCGGCTCTGTTCAGCTCTGAGGAAGCTGAAGGCCGGGTTGGGGCACGCAAGCCCAGTCTGGCAGCCAGTTTGGACCCGGGGAGTGGGATTCACCTTGCCCCATTTCAGATGTCTGCGGCTGGGCTGATCCTTCTGGCTCTTTGGGTTGTTGGTGGGACCAGAGGAGGACTCATCTGGGTGATGCATTTCACCCCACGGTAGATGCAATTGCTCTAGAGAAATACTCCGTTCCTCAACCTAATACACGTGTGTGCAGCTGAAGCTCAGGGGGGAAATTGTACTTCTGTGTCCATTGCAAAAAAAATGTCAGCCTCTTCTTCTTGGTGGATTTTTTTAGGGATCATCCCAGCTCCTCTGGGAATAAAAAATCACCAGAGATTTTTCTACCAAGACTGATTAACGTGTGTGCCATACTAAAATCTGGATTAACGCGGGGATGTGTGTTCTAGGAACAAACCCCGAACAAGCCACCTGCAGTGCAGGAAACGCTGGGAGCTGGTTCCCGATGGAAGCCGGGAGAAAAGAGTGAGGTGTTGGGATGGACGGGGCTGTGGGGGTCCCCTGCTCCCCCGGCACAGATGGAAGCCAGAGCTCTGAGCTCCGCTCGGCCCCGCAGCCGGGAGAAACACGCAAGGTAAAAAGCACTTGTCACAATGGATAAAGTCCGAAATACGTCTTCGGAAAGTCTTTTTGATTCTAATTGGCATTTCTGAGGCTGCTGGAGTATCGCAGAGGGCCGGGCTGAGAGCGGAGCGAGTCCCTGGGAGCACCCGCTCCCCCCGCGGGCGTTTGCTGAGCCCCGTCCTGGGAGCACCCACAGAGGGGCTGAGCACCAGCCTCCAGCCTGGGAGACGGCGCCTTTTGACCTGGTCGCCGACTTGTGTCAGCACCAAAGGGGACCTTATGAATGTTTACAAGTGTCTAAAGGGTGGTTTAAGGAGGATGGAGCCAGGCTCTTTTCAGTGGTTCCCAGTAACGGGACGAGGGGTAACGGGCACAAGCTGGAGCAGAGGAAGTTCCGATGGAATATGAGGAAAAACTTCTTTACGGTGAGGGTGCCAGAGCACTGGGACAGGCTGCCCAGGGAGGGTGTGGAGTCCCCTTCTCCGGAGACTTTCAAGCCCCGTCTGGATGCAGTCCTGAGGGATGTGCTCCGGGCAATCCTGCTTTAGCAGGGGAGCTGGACTAGGTGATCTCTAGAGGTCCCTGCCAACTCTGACATTCCGTGATTCTGTGACTTTTGTTTAATGAAAAAAAAAACAAAACCAACAACGAAAAACCCAAAACAAAACCAAAAAACCCCACAACAAACCCACCAAAAACCCCCAAGGAAAAAAAAAAGGAAAAATGAGCAGATAAAAACCTATATAGGGATCATAGAATCACAGAATGTGTTGGGTTGGAAGGGACCTCTAAAGGCCATCTAGTCCAACCCCCTGCAGTGAGCAGGGACATCTTCAACTAGAGCAGGTTGCTCAGAGCCTCATCCAGCCTGGCCTTGAATGTCTCCAGGGATGGGGCCTCCACCACCTCTCTGGGCAATCTGGGCTAGTGTCTCACCACCCTCAGTGTCAAGAACTTCTTCCTGATGTCCAATCTAACCCTGCCCTGCTCTAGTTTAAAACCATTGCCCCTCGTCCTATGGCTACATGCCCTTGCCAACAGCCCCTCCCCAGCTTTCCTGGAGCCCCTTCAGGGACTGGAAGGGGCTGGAAGATCTCCCCGGAGCCTTCTCTTCTCCAGGCTGAACAATTGTTTAAAAAAATCAAAAAACCCTCCCCCAAAACCCCTCAGGGCAGTTTCTCTGAAGTTTTGCAGCCCTGCCTCAAGGCAGTGTCCCCTTGTAACGAAGAGGCTTTGTTTCATCTCGGTGATGAATGCCTCGTTCCCTTCTCCTCCGTGAGCTGCTGGGTGTGGATGTGTCTGCTGTCGCCCCCTCCTCGGGACAGCCAAGAACTGGCTCGGGGACAGACCTGAGACCCTTCGGGTGCCCGTCGAGCCGGTGGTGCGGAGGTCGGGAAGGATGGGGGTGGCGGTGAGCAACGAGCGAGATGCACTGGGGGAGGCAGGGAAGGGTGAAAGCCATGGCGAGACCCCAGCTGGGTCTCCATGGCTGGGAACCCCATGCTTAGGGGGCTTTTTGTGCTAATTCTGGTTGCTGGTTGAGCAGAGGGAGGTGGGTTTGCAGGAGCCCAAGCAGAGCAGGGCACTAGCCAAACCCCCAGCAGCTTCCATGCCGGAGGAGCGTGTCTCCGATGCAGGTGACAGCGGTGGCCCAGGCGGAGCATCTCTCTGCCTCTTGGCTTTTGTCTGAACAGCGTGTTAAATACAAACAGGTTTAAAGTCTGCTTTGAACGGCTCATCTGTTCGGTTGGCAAAGGTTAAAAGATCTCCAGCGTGTTTGCATTTAATTATCTATTTTAGTGGCAGATTATTATTTTTTTTTTTTTCATAGGAGATGAAAACTGGATGGGTTTAAAGGACTTTTCTCTAAGCGGAGGTTCATGCACAATAGACTGTAATGATTTACTCGGAGCTGCTATGCTTTGTCTATCCTTGTTAAGTACTCTGAGAATACGGACTGGCACTGAGGGAATTTAATGTGACACATAAAAATAAGGAGCGCTGGAGAAAGCTGTAGGCTTTACAGTGTTTAACTAGCTTGTATCCTTGCCTACATAGCAAGCAATTTTCCTTAAATTTGAGATGCCAAAAGTGGGAGAACACCTATTGCCTTGCCTTGGGGCTGACACTGGCCGTTTCGGTGTAAAAAAAGGCGTCCTGGGAAAACCTGAGCTGCCAGCCCCGTGCTGCTGGTCTGGGAGGCTCGACGTTGGAAAACAAGCCCGAGTGAAAATGTAAATAGGATCAGCAAGCTTGTTTGATTTTCATACGTGAAAATTACACATCACCGTCGGAGGGGTTGCTGTGAGCCGTGCCCTCGGAGCATCCTCCTCCGGCCCCCACCGCAGCTCTGGCGCCCGGCGCTGTACAGAGGAATTTGGGAGCAGAACACCAAGACGGGCGGGTTCGGGGGAGCAGAGAGGGCCGAGGTGTCGGAGTCTGCAGGTTTCAGGCACCCGAGGTGTGATGTTAATTTGCTTTGCAGGGACTTCGGTGAGTCAGTCCTTTCCTGTGCTTCCCTTTGCCCCCCAGGCAGAGCAGTAATGCTTTCCTCTCCAGCCTTACAGGAGAAATCCCATCGCTTGCCCTAGCCCTCTTCTGTCCGTTTAAAAAAGCCCTTTAAAAGCCATCTCCCTGCAGGAGATGAATTCCTGGCACACATGCTGCCTCCCAAGGACCTTCTGGCAGCCCCTGCAGCAGAGCTGTAGCATGCAAAAGCGCTTGTGCCAGGTAAGGTGCGTGTCAGGGGAGTTAAGCTGCCTGTAATCCTTTCCCGCTTCCCCTGAGCTGAGCACACAATCTCCCGCTGTTACAGGAATGCGCATTAAATGTGGCTCTTTGGCTTAAAATTTGTGAGCAAGAAAGGGGAGGGATGTTTTCATTCTTTTGGTGGGATGCTGCTGCTCCCAAGCCGGAGCGGTCGCTGCCTCTGACAGCAGCAGCCTCCACTTTCCTCACGTCGAGGGTTTGCCCTCGACGCAGCAGAGCCTGCAGCCGCTCTTCCACCAAATGGGCACCCTCCGAGCCTTCAACCAACAAAAAGCCTTTTTTTTTTTTAAATTTTGTGCAATTGAGGGGTGCACAGAAGAGCTTATATGCCGTAGTTACGTCCTTGCGCAGAGCTCTGTGTGTAGTGTTACCTCTCAGACGAGACCCAGGGGTTTCACGTGATCGTGGAGCTGTTGGAGCGGGGCCAGAGGAGGCCCCGGAGATGCTGGGAGGGCTGGAGCCCCTCTGCTGTGAGGACGGGCTGAGAGAGCTGGGGGGGGTCAGCCTGGAGAAGAGAAGGCTCCGGGGAGATCTTCCAGCCCCTTCCAGTCCCTCAAGGGGCTCCAGGAAAGCTGGGGAGGGCCTCTGGGTCAGGGAGGGGAGCCATGGGACGAGGGGGAAGGGTTTGACACTGCAAGAGGGGAGACTGAGATGAGATCTGAGGAAGAAATCCTTTTCTGTGAGGGTGGTGAGCCCCTGGCCCAGGTTGCCCAGAGAAGCTGTGGCTGCCCCATCCCTGGAGGGGTTCAAGGCCAGGTTGGACGGGGCTTGGAGCAACCTGGGCTGGTGGGAGGTGTCCCTGCCCAGGGCAGGGGGTGGCACTGGGTAGGCCTTAAGGGCCCTTCCAACCCAAACCATCCTATGGGGGAGCAATCCCAGGCAGGCGAGGCAGGTACCAGTGTGTTCCTGGGTCCCTGCAGCGCTGCGCCCACCCACGGTGCCATCCCGAGCAGTGGCAGTGGCTCCGTCCAGCTGGCAGCAGGCAGTGGCGCTGCCCACCAGCGCTGCTGGAATAAACTGACCTTTTGGAAAACAGGGAGCCAACCACCCTCATCGGCTGCAGGGGCTTTAGTCCCGGCTCTGTCTGCTGTTTAAACAGCTTTTAGACAAATGCTTTTGTCCTGCGGCTCGTCTGCTCCAGATCTGCGGTCTCGGTCCCCCCGCGGGCTGCCAGGAGCTGAGGGCGCCGGGCGTCCCCGCCTGCCGAGGGGGGACGGAGGCAGAGGAGCTGCGGGTGCTGCCGGTCACGGAGTGGCTGCAGAGCCCCGCTTCCCCGCCACCCGCTGCTTTAATTTGCCACCATCACTTGCTAAATAATTGTTTCTCTGCAGCCTGGCCTCTGAGGGCAGCTCTCCCAGCAAGGCGGCCTCGGGCACCTCTTATCTGTAGTGTTAATTCTCTGTTCTTCTGATCACTTATCTCTGCGGCTGAGGGGAAGAGCGGCTCCTACCCAGCAGTTATTGCACCCGGCCACGGAAGCGGTGGGCGCGATGCTGCCCGGGCTGGGTGCTGTTGTAGAACAAGCACAAACCAAGCAAGTCAGGAGCGAAAGTGCTTTTCCCCCTGTACTCGGCACTGGTGAGGTCCCACCTTGAATATTGTGTTCGGTTTTGGGCCCCTCACAACAGGAAAGACCTTGAGGGGCTGGAGCGTGTCTAGAGAAGGGCAACAGAGCTGGTGAGGGGTCTGGAGACCAAGGAGAAGGGGCTGGAGAACTTCTGAGGAGCAGCTGAGGGAGCTGGGGGTGTTCAGCCTGGAGAAAAGGAGGCTGAGGGGAGACCTCATCGCTCTCTGCAACTCCCTAAAGGAATGGGGGGTCGGTCTCTTCTCCCAAGGAACAGGCGACAGGACAAGAGGAAACGGCCTCAGGTTGCGCCAGGGGAGGTTTAGGATGGACATTAGGAAAAATTTTTACACTGAAAGGGTTGTCAAGCATTGGGCCAGGCTGCCCAGGGCAGTGGTGGAGTCGCCATCCCTGGAGGTATTTGAAAGCCGGGCAGACGTGGTGCTGAGGGACGTGGGTTAGTGGTGGGTTTTGTGAGAGTTAGTTTGATGATGGACTCGATGATCTGAAAGGTCCCTCCCAACCCAGACAGTTCTATGAAAAGTGGATGCTGGCATTGCCGGGCGCAAGCTGGCTGGCATTTGGCAGCAGAACTGGCACTTGGCTCCGTGAAATGCACCCGGTGACTCTCATAAAGCCATCGCCAAAGGCGAGCTCTCCCCCACCATCGCGGACACATCACAGTGTGCTTGTCCAGGAGCACCTGAGAGGGGACGGGGCAGTGGGAAGGGCCGTTCCTCCTCCTCTGCCCTCGCAGGAGGCAGCATCGTCCTCGCGGCCGCGCGCTCGGGTGGCTCAGAGAGCAGCTCGCTGCTGTCACCTTTGGCTGTTGTGCTTAAAGCAGGTAGTACTTAGCAAGAATACTACAGAGAGTGCGGGGTGGGAAGGAATACAAAACATTTGCTGCCCTTTGAAGAGGACACTTGGCCACCTTCCCCTCGCCTTTCCCTCCTGAAGGCCTGGCCGTTCAGCCCGCTGTTCCTGCAGCCTGCCTGCCCTTGCGGCAGCGTATTGCCCGACAGCCAATTTTAATTAGGTTTCTCTTATAAAACCAAAATGTGGAACAGCGAAGCGCTGTCAGCTCAGACCTTCAGCTGTGACTCTCCTGAGAGCAGAGGGAGGCAGGTCTGGGGAGCCGGAGGGGGGTGGTCCGGGCTGGAGCCGAAGCCCTGGGTCCAACAGCAGCGTGGCTCTTCCAGCCATGGGGAGACGTGGCCGGGCTTCCCGCTGAGCTCTGCCCAGGTACGCGGGGCAGGGACGCAGGTTGTGACGGAGGTTTTTCAGAAGGGGATGAAGTCGGCGTGCTCTGCTTTTGCCCTGCAGGGGGAAGGGGGGGCAGAAAATGGGCTTTAACGGAGTGTTGTGTGGCAACCAGAGTGTCTGCGCCGGAGCAGGGTGGGCTGTTTCCCTGCCTGGGGCATGGAGGAGGAATCTGACCTTGCGTGCTGTCACGGAAAGAAATTCAGGTTTCTCTGTGGCCGTGGAGGGAGGCTGAGCAGAGCCGAGTGCCTCTTCTCACACTCCAAGCGTGGAGGGGCCGGGGTTTACTTGGGCATCGGTACGCGGTGATTAAAGCATCTGTGCATCAAAGAGGCAGGTGGGTGTAAGCGGTGGCCTGAAATCTAAGGGCTGGCAGAGGATGCCGCGGAGCATGGAGGCTGCGGGAGGGAGGGGATGGCGGTGCCTCTGCCCCACCGGTGCCGTGTGTGCGCCACAGCCCCTCTCCTGGCAGCCCTCTCGATGCCCGAGGTCGGTACGTGGGGCAGAGCTGCCGTCCTGGGGAGCCTTCCTCCTCCGCCTCCTCCTCCTCCTCCTCCTTCTCCTCGTCCTCCTGCCGTGGGGACGTGCAGGGAGGTGAGGTCAGGAGGGTGCTGTGACACGCGTGATCTCTGCTCCTGCACCTGATGTGGCTTCTGTTGGCCTCTGCTCCCATGTCGCTCCTTCCTGTCCCCGCAGGGCTGTAATGTCATGGAAGACCAGGACCTTCGGGACATCGGGATCGGTGACCCGCAGCACCGTCGGAAGCTCCTCCAGGCTGCTCGCTCCCTCCCCAAGGTCAGCACCCCCATCCCTCATGGGGAGCAGGGACGGAGTGTTGCCCGACGTGGCTGTGAAAGCAGAGGAAAGAAAAGCCAGTCCCTGTAACTCCAGCCACATCCCTGTGACCCACGGAGGGCATCTATGGAAAGGGTTTTGGGAATAGCAGGGGGGAGGAGGAGTATCTTGGTCCGCCAAGCTACATGGATGGGATGACTCCGTGCTGGGGAGAAGGTGGGTGTCCCTTCTGCCTGTCTTGACCTCCCAAGGGCATTCCCTGTTTATACAGTGATTTTTTTTACTTTAAAGCTGCTAGTGGAGACGGTGATGGCCTTTAAACTGATTTTAATTGGCGCTGTGTGCCTTGGGATCCCAGCTCCCTGGGGTTTTTAACCCCTTTTTTCTGGCTTGTGCTTTTCCAGTTGAAACCCCTGGGCTGCGATGGGAACAGCCAGCCTTCCGTTCCCGCCTGGCTCGACTCTTTGGGCCTGCAGGATTACATCCAGTCCTTCCTATCGAGTGGCTACAGCTCTATTGACACTGTGAAAAACCTCTGGGAGCTTGAAATAGTAAATGTGAGTATTGCCTTGCTCTTGCCACGGCAGCGAGGTCCTGCCCGCGTTCTCTCCGGGGCTGGGACTTAGCGGGAGCCGTGTTAAGTGGGAGCAGCTTTGCTTCGTGCCGAGGGCAGGAAAACCTACAGTGCCCGTGGTCTGTCCCTGCAGGTGCTGAAAGTGAATCTGCTCGGCCATCGGAAGAGGATCATCGCCTCCCTGGCAGACAGACCCTACGAGGAGCCACCGGCAAAGCCGCCGCGGTTCTCGCAGCTGAGAGTGAGTCACTGTTTGTGTTCCCTGCCTGGCTGGTACGTCTGTGCGGAGCGTGCTCGGCAGCGGCCGGGCTGCTTTCTTCTGCCCTGGCCCTCCTTCACATTCCTCCCTGTCTTTCAAAGAGCTAAACCCGGCTCTGTCAGGAATAATTGTCCCCTTTCTGATTAGCAGCTGTCACCTCTGGGGGACTCAGAGGTCTGTAGAGGATGTTTACTGAGAGCTCAGGTCCTGGGTGGGTGTCCAGGCTCAGAGAGGGAGGCACAGGCACGTTCAGCTTTACTCTGCTGCTTTCATGCATGGGGAATTCTGCCTAGCAAAATCAATAAAAAAAGAGGAAAAAACCCCTACAATGTCAATATTTTAGTTAAAACTCCTTTGAAGGCAAGTGTTGAGAGTAATAAGCGTAGAGAGTGATCTTTGAAAATTGCACTGCTTTTTTAAAAAAACGAAAGGGTAAAACCTAAATGGCTCCTTTCTTATTGAAAAAAAAAAATCAATTTGACCTGGAAGCTTGGGTTACTCCTGCGTCTCAGATGCTTGGTGGTTTGGGAAGAAAGTTCTTGAAGAGTTGAGGCAGCGGCACATCTGGCTGTGTAGAGGAGGGAGGGTTTGGCATTAACCACTTCCCATGGAGGCACCTTGGCTGCTGCTGGAGATGATGCAGAGCGCAGAGCTCCCACTCCCAGCGTGGTCAAGCAGAATTTGGGAGCTGTAACAGCCAGGCTGGCTCTGACGTGGCTGAAGCACCTGGAGCACTTGGGCAGAGTTAAAACAAATTACGAGTTTGACGTTGTGCTGTACAAGTTCTGCTATGGCTGAGCCCCACAACAGCGAACATCACCGTTTGTTTGGACACACGCACTCTGGCTGAAGGGGTGCATGAGTTTATCAATTCTCAGCTTTCTTCTTTGCGGGTTAAATTCCATCTTCCCCGTGCAAAACAAAGCCAAAGTGTGCAAGAACGTGTCAGTGCTGGGAGAAACCTGGCCAGTTGTATCCGTTCAGCTTTTCACCTTATCAGCTCCAGCGACCCAAGCAGCAAATTGAGCCAGCAATGTGCCCTTGTGGCCAAGAAGGCCAATGGCATCCTGGGGGGCATCAAGAAGAGTGTGGCCAGCAGGTGGAGGGAGGTCATCCTCCCCCTCTGCTCTGCCTTGGTGAGGCCACACCTGGAGTGCTGTGTCCAGTTCTGGGCTCCCCAGCTCAAGAAGGACAGGGAACTGCTGGGGAGGGGGCAGCAAAGGGCTACCAAGATGATGAGGGGACTGGAACACCTCTCTTATGAGGAAAGGCTGAGGGAATTGGGTCTGTTTAGTCTGGAAAAGAGACATCTGAGGGGTGACCTTATTAATGCTTATAAATACTTCAAGGGTGGGTGTCAGGAGTATGGGGCCAGGCTCTTTTCAGTGGTGCCCAGGGACAGGACAAGAGGTAATGGGTACAAACTTGAGTGTAGGAAGTTCCATCTCAACATGAGGAGGAACTTCTTTGCTGTGAGGGTGGCAGAGCCCTGGCACAGGCTGCCCAGAGAGGTGGGGGAGTCTCCGTCTCTGGAGACATCCCAAACCCCCCTGGACGCGTTCCTGTGCAACCTGCTCTAAGGTGACCCTGCTCTGGCAGGGGGGTTGGACTAGATGATCTCCAGAGGTCCCTTCCCACCCTATGATTCTATGATTCTAAATATTCGCAGAGGCACGACCCGTCTATTGAAGTGAGCGGGGAAAGGTAACACTCTGCCCTCGCAGGTCAAATTCTGGGTGCCTGCCCCATGGGAAACGTCAGGCAGCTCCTTCCGATCAGGTGCCTCCACGTGCGGTGGGTGCCTGCACTGTAGCAGGGCCCTACTCCCACCTCTGTGCCCTGCTCCGAAGGGGAACACAGAGCTGATTTTCTTCCCCTGGTTTCCTGGCGAGCTGTAGGGCAGCCTTCCTGCGGGCAGGAGCGTGACACGGCTCAGCTGGTGGGGATGGGATGCAGCTGGGGCCCGAGTTTTGATTGCGCCCGTCGGGAGTCTGAGATCTGTCTCCCTGGGCCGGCTCGGCTTCTCTAGAGCTCGTGCTCCTGCTGCCAAATAGCACTCGACGTGATTTGTGCATGTTGATTTTTTTTGCTGCGGGAGTGGGAGCCTTTGGATGTCAGGCCCTTCGTTATCAGGGTTGGCTGGGAGGGGAGCCGTCGCCTTGGCCCTTCTTCCTGAAAGCCGGCATTTGAGAGCTGAGTTTGGCAAAACCCGTGGAGCTTGCAGTGAACCTGTGGGCTCGGGAGCAGGGCGACGTGCCACGGAGGGCGAGCGGGTCGTGCTGCTTCCTCCCAGTGTTTGCAAATCAGCTTCCTGGAGCAGGAATTGGGAGCGATTGGAGTTTCCCTATCCCAAACATCTGGTCCTTGCCCTGCTGCAGAGCTCTTCCCTCTTGCCTTGGATTCCCAAGGCTTGTCAACCAAAACAGTCGCAGCTGAAGTGAATTGGGCTGCTGTGCCCTCCTTGCTCACGCTGGATTTTTTAAGGAACTGGGGTTCAGGTGTAAAAAAAGAGAGGGTTCACACTGGTTCTGTACTGGGAGCGTGTGCTCGGGAGCTGGGAGGGTGCCATGTACAAACCCTGCACCTTCGTCCTGCTGCTCAACCGCCCCCTTTCAGACAACAAAAGCCCGGATGGGCAACAGCCAGCTGGGGATCTGCGCTAAGCTGGAACGTCCTCTTGAGACGGATTGAGACTGGGGGCAGGGCTGTTGCGGGGGGGAGAGAGGAGGTCTTTGGTGCAGCATCAACTGATTGAGATGCTGGACGGGGAGGCTGTGTAAGAGAATGGGCCATTTGCAGCATTTCCTGGTGCTACAGCTGGTGCGATCCAGCGCCTGGCTCCGGCGTGGGGAGCGGAAGGACGTCAATGGCAAATTAAACAAGTCCGTTGAATAGGACTAATGCGTGTTGCAGCTGTGAGCTCCCCGCATTGTCTGCCGGGCCGCTTGGCACGGAGAGGCAGCGAATCCTGCCTGCAGTAAGAGCCAGGCTGTCAGGCATCTGGGCTCATCTCTTGCTGGGCTCCCAGGGCTTTTCTCCTGGGGTGGTTGATCGTCAGCGGCTTTGAGCGCTTTGCTTAGCGCTTTAGCAGAGCTTGTTCCTCTGTAAACACCCTGCCCGCAGCTCGGCGTGTCTCCTGCCCTCCTGGGACGAGCTCACGGGAGGTGTGCTCGGCAGAAAGGGCTGCGTACCTGCCTGAAGCCGTCCTGGAGCAAAACAGGGGGATCAAGCGGAAAATAAATGGTGGGATTGATGACACCAAGGCAGGAGCTTGCAGAGCAGGAGCTGACCCCGTTAGCTGATCATTGCACCCTTCGTGTCAGACACCGAGAAGGGGAGCGAGGGGTGGGCACGGCTGCGGCACAGGCTGACCGGGACGGTTCGTGGTGTCTGCTTGTTTCAGTGCCAGGATTTGATGTCCCAGACGTCGTCGCCCCTGAGCCAGAACGACTCCTGCACGGGCAGATCTGCCGATCTCCTCCTGCCCTCCGGGGACACCGGGAAGAGGCAACACGACCGTAGCACCGAGGTCACTCCCTACTCCAGAGCTGAGCGCTACAAAGCACAGGTCAGTGGGTGCTTTTATGTGTCCTGGGGGCCCCTCTGTGCAGTTCAGCCCAGGGTCCTCCCTCTCTGGAGCCAGCGAGGAGTTAGGACGATGCATGGAGGGCCAGAGAGCTGGTCAGGCACAGCTTCCCTCAGGCGTTAGAGCCAGCAGCTCGTTTATGCCTCCATCTCACCTTGAAAATGGGTGACTCCCACTTCCATCAGCGCTGGCACCTTCACCCGCAGCGTGCTGCCTCCTCCCAGCCCCTGTGGGATCTGGCCATTGCGAACCTCAATTACATCAACCCAAAGAGCCCTCCTGGCATCTGTGTTTCAAGCCAGATTGGCCCTGTTGTGGCTTCACACCCATCTTTCTTCCCTTCCAGGAGGATCGTCGGGAGTCGAAGCTGACCCTGCGCCCCCCCAGCCTGGCTGCCCCGTATGCCCCAGTCCAAAACTGGCAGCATCAGCCGGAGAAGCTCATCTTCGAGTCCTGCGGGTACGAGGCCAACGTAAGTGGCTTTCGGCTTGGGGGGTTGGCAAGGATGAGGAGGCTCTGGGGTCAGGTTGCTGCATGTGGAGGTGTCACACTTCCTCCCCCTCCCTGGGTGACCTGTCCCTCTCCAGCCGGGGCTGCTGGCCGCTGGTGGGGCCGTGGCATGGCCGTGGTTTCCTGCCGGAAGCCTGGAACATCTCTTTCTCTTCCAAACAGTACTTGGGCTCCATGTTGATCAAAGACCTCCGAGGGACAGAGTCTACGCAGGACGCCTGTGCCAAGATGAGGGTATGGAGGCCACGGGGTCAGGGGGGATCGGCTCACAGCCCGGGGTGGATGATGTGGAGAGGGGAATGGGGGGGGTCTGAAGTGAAGCTGTGGTTCCCCAAACCCTGCGGGCTGCCCACGTGCAGAGCAGGGGCCTGGGCCATGTAACAGACCGTGCCACTGCCGCTGGTGAAGTGTCCCTCCCCAGCTCTGTTCCCCATAGCTGGAAGGTCTGTGCAGTGGAGAACGGGCGTTCACACTGGGGAAAGGGTGCTGGGTTCGCTTCACATCCCCGTCCCTTCCCCTCTGCTTCCACCAAGAGCAGGCTTTCCTCCTCCTGGTCCAAGACCCCCAGGGGCTGCCTTTGTGGGGCAGTGGCCTGGGGGTCTCTGGGGTGGGCTGGGACGATGGTGATGAAGGGAGCATTTTTTCACAACTGATCGCTGGACTGTTCTTGTTTCTGAAGAAATCCACGGAGCATATGAAGAAGATCCCGACCATAATACTGTCCATCACGTACAAGGGGGTGAAGTTCATCGATGCCTCTAACAAGGTGAGCTTCAAATGCCTCCAGGCTGGTGTCTGGAGGGACAAGACCCACAGTCCCACCTGCCTGGGGGGCTGCAGGTCATATCTAGTGGCTCCAAAAGCCATGGCTGATCTGGAGGAGCCCAGCTCCTGAGCGCAACAGGGAGAGCACCAAAGTGGTGATGGTTATCTGAATGCCGAAGGCTTGGCAAACTGGCTGCTTGTGGATCATGTTGCCATTTATTCCTACCATGGGAGGGAGCTAGGACTGGTCTGACTGGGAGACCCCCTGACCTGCCAGTACCTGCTCGCTGCCCCCAGTACATGCTTCCCACGACCATCATTTGCCCGGTGTATTTGCCAGCCCCAGAAGGGTGACAAGTGCTTGTGGTTGACCCCGGCAGAATGTCATTGCTGAGCACGAGATCCGGAACATCTCCTGCGCTGCTCAGGACCCCGAGGATCTCTGCACGTTCGCCTACATCACCAAGGACCTGCAGACCAGCCACCACTACTGCCACGTCTTCAGCACCGTGGATGTGGTGAGTGGGTTATCGCATCTCATCTCCCAGCGCGCCGCGCTCCTTTGCAGTCCACTTACTTCGTCCCTCACCTTTACTGGCGAGTCACGGAACAGGATCTGGTCCATTCTAGGGCTCTTTTACCTCTCTCTACCCTAAAATACTCCTTTCTGAGTCCTGGCTCAAAATGCTTTTGCTTTGGAGCTCTGTCGACAAAGAGAATATTTGTCTGGCGTCATTACTGTGGTCTCCAGTGCTGAATAAAGCAGGGCAGGAGTTTTTCCCTCCTGGGGAATATACCGTGAACAAAACCCTAATACGCTCTCAATTATGTTGAGCGTAATAGGCTGGTTTAACAGCCTTTTAATTCACTGAGAGTGTGGAAGCATAACTTGCTTTTATTCTTGGGCAGAATTGGCTGCATGAGACGTTTGGACTTTTTCTCTTTACAGTGCAAAATGCTGCTAAACTGCGATGCTCACGGGGCTGTAGTGAACTCGCAGGGGGTCCCTGCGGCCGGGGCTGTGCAAGCGTGGAGGCAGCTTGGTGCCGGCTCCCCCGCGGGGCAGGAGCTCAGCGGCTTTGCCAGGGAGACGGCAGGATGGGACCTGCTAACAGAAAGGCGAAGGGCTCTGCCGATGTCTGCGTCTTCCAGAGCAAGCCGCTGAGCACATGGACTCTGCGCAGTGCGAGGTATCTTGTATGCATCTAACGGCTCTGTGTTTTCTTTGGTCTCCCTGAAGAACCTGACGTATGAGATCATCCTCACGCTGGGGCAGGCGTTCGAGGTGGCCTACCAGCTGGCCCTCCAAGCCCAGCGAGCGAAGCCTCTGGGCGCTGCAGCAGGAGAAACGATTGAAACAAAATCTTCCAAACCGGTGCCTAAACCGCGAGCCGGCATGAGGAAATCTGCAGTACGTATGTGCGGGCCGGGTGCGATCTGCATGTGCTGAGCTGGGATTTCTCTTGGGCACCGCACGTTTAAACCTCCCCCTTCGTGGTCAGGGGAGCCCAGATGCGGACACGGTGCCCGTAGCTTCAGGCGCCGCTGATACCGCGGTGTCTGTGGCGCTGCTGGCAGTCCTGCTGCGTGTTAGGGTTTTCCCTGGCAGGAGGAGGGCAAGCAGAGGTGGAAATAGCCTGGGTGGGATGGGGGTTAAGTTCCCTTCTGGGTCCAGCACAGTTTCCATGTGCAAACCCTGCAGAGCTGCAGTATCAGTCGGTAACCTGCGGTTTGCAGCGCGGGAGTGCCCCTGTAGCCAAAACCGGAGCTGCTGAGGAGCAGGGACTGCTGCCTAAGCCATTGCCTTCCTTTAATATCTCCTTTTGTCTGTGTTCTGCTTGCTCCCCCCGCTCAGGTGCCGCTCCCTCCCGACACTCGCTGTTGTTACTGTCACACCTGTACAACACACCGCCCCTCCTACCTGCCGCTGCAGTCTGTTAGTCCCGGAGCTAAGGTCTTTACCCTTCTTCCTGCCATCTTCCATTACGAACCGACCCGGGCTGCCCCAGCTGCCA
>VYZM01009766.1:170741-183504 GCA_013398915.1 Dromas ardeola
CGCCGCTGTCCCCAGGGCGGCGGCTCTCCCCTCACGGCACCGCCGTTGGCCGCGGCCCGCCACACCTTCAAACAGGGCCGAGCCGCGGCGCGGAGGGGAGCCCGCGCCCGCCGCCGTTGCCTCGGGGGCCATCCCACCCCTAGCCTGAAGGCTGTCGCACCGCGCTACCTCCAGACAGCCGCCTCCGCTTCGAGCCGCCGCCTGCCCGGGCGCGGCCCCGCGGACGGAGCCCGGAGAGCCGAGCACCACCCGCGTTGGCACCGATGGGCCGCCCCGCAGCGGGAACGGCCGCGGGGTCCCGGGTGTCCCGTCCCCCCCTCCCTTGCGAATGGAACGCGCCAGGCGCCGGGCGCAGGCGGCGCGGCCGGGCTCTCCCATTGGAGGCGGGGGGGGGGACGAGAAGGGCCGGGTGTGAAGAGAGGGGCGGCGGCCGGGCCAGGCCTCGCCGAGAGGCGTTTCCAGGCGCACCCGGGGACCGGGGGGTTTTAGTGCCTGTCAGCTGCCAGGGTGTCAGCCTCGGACCTGTCGGAGGGCGTAAGGGGAAAATGGCGACTCTGTAGCGCCAGGGAGGCTCTGGAGAGTGCGGCTGGGCTTGCAGCAGCTGTGGCAGCCCTCCTTCTCACTTTATTCATTTGGTTTTGTCCATTTTTCTTTCAGGTGGGCCCAGAAAGCAGTGGCTGCCTCTAGCCACCTACTCATTTGCTGTAACCCCCCCCTTCGACTTCACCAGGACTGGGATTAAATCTCCTGTGGGGCAAAATGCCCAGCCTGGGATGAGGCTCCTGGAGCGCCAGTAAACAATTTGCCTTTCTTTTTTCCTCCCAGCATTTATTTCACTTCTTAATTTACTACTTAATCGTCCAATACCACCCACAGGATGCCACCTGCACCATCAGGAGCTGGAAGGTTGCAGAGCACCGCGGGGCCATAGGGCAGGGGATGGGGGGGCTCAGGACCTCGCTGTCCCCCCAGCTCCACAGAGGTGGTGACCTGTGCTTAGCCCTGTCTTTGTGAGGGACAGGCGTGACAGCCAGCCCATTCGGGAGCCGGGGCCTTGATCCCCCACCTTGTACAACAGCCCTGGCACCATTCTGTCCTCCAAAGTCTGCGAAACGCTTAAGAAGCCTGGGTGTTGTGGCTGTAGCAACGCAGAGGATGAAAGGCGCAGGGCTGGCACGCCACGTGGGGACGGACAACCTCGTTACTACCCCTAATTAATTACAGCTCCACAGCTGGGCTGCATGAACGTCACCACAGCTCTCTCAGCCTGCTGCCCCTGCAAAGGAAAGGATCCCAGGTGGGTTTAAAGGCAGTTGGAGCTGCCACCATTGCCCTGGGTTTGCCCAAGTTATAAGTGCAATTAATGCAGCTCAGCTGATGAGCTGTAACGGGTTTAGCTGTCATAAATGAGTGCATGCCAGGGGGTAGCCATAGCCTGAAACCACCTCTGTCTCACTGTATGTCTGTCTGCAGCACAAGGCTGCATTGGAGCCGCCTCCTTAAACTGTTGGTGATTTCCTCAAGCCCCCGGGGAGCTGTAAAAATCATCCCATCAAAAAGCAATAAGGGCAAACTGCTTGGCTCGGGCAGTGCTGCAGCTACATCGGACGGCGACTGCCCCTTGACTTGGAGGTGGATGCCGCTGAGAAATGAGCTGGGAAAACCAGACGCCCCAAAGCGCGGACCTTTCTTCCGCTCTGTCCTCTTGCTCCAAGCACCCCAGGACCCATTCGGCGTGTGGGGTTTGCCGTGGTTTTCCCCCCGGGTCCAGGGGGAATTCACCTGCTCCCGAATGGAGGGCTGAGCAGTCTGGTGGCGCAGACCTTAACACTGATTTCTCTGCACTGTGCAGGCAGGTTGACGCAGGTTTTTGTTGGTGTTTTTTTTTTTAATTTAACTGTTTTTCCAAGAGATTAGGTGTCTCAGTGCAGCAGGCTGACCCTGGCCAGAAGTAGGCCTTGCCCTGTGCAGGCTGACAATTATTGTGCGAAAATTTCCAAAAATATGATGTGTGTTGCCTCGGAGAGGCAACCAGAGCAGCTCTTCGTGGCTCCTGCATGGAAAACTCAACACCAGGAGAAGGTGACAGGGCCCCATGCAAAGGTCATGTTTGCACGAGCAGGAGCATCCACGTGGTGGGTTCATCCTAAAGAGCTCCTGCACCCACAATCGGGGGCACAAAGAGGCTTTGGGAGGTGATTGCTCTGCTCGAAGGGGCAGGCAGGCGGCTTGTGGGCAGGAAAACAACTGGTCATGAGAAATAAAACCAGTGAAGCTCATCATGGGACCAGTCTGGCCCAAATCCTGTCCAGCAACTCCCCCCCAGTGCTCCCCGTTCCGATCTGTGCAATAACAGACCCAGCGTCTGCCCCTTTCCGATCCTCAGCTTTGTGTGAGGAAGCTGAGGGTGGGGAAATGGCATTTATAGAGAATAAAACTGCCCAGCTCTTGAGGTGACTTCAGTTTGCTCTTGTCTCTGTTTCGGAGCAGGGCCCACCGCTCCCAGCCCATAAATCCTGATCCCAGCGGACGCAATTGTAGGTATTTAAATATATATGCATTTGCCCCTCATTCATTTCCTTCCCCAAGTGACTGGTGACATGAAAAATTGTAATAGCAGAATGTATTTTGAATGCATTTCCTGCAGATTTCTGCAAGGGAATCCAATTCCTGGGTGGCTTTAACTTGCCACGAAGGCAGAAGACCTCAGGAGCACTGGTAATAGGCAGGGTAGGTTTTTTAATCTACTGTTTTAATGAGCTCCATCCATCTCTCTGATTAGATTAATCTCATTTATTTTAGCCAAGCCATCTAGCTGAAATCCCAACAGAGGAAATTGGGATTTTGAGTCTTTCAGGGGGAGTGCTTGAGTGTCAGGCAACAAACTCCATAGGGACATTTCCAATTTGCCCTTTTATCGTCTCGGAAATTTGTGACTCTGACGATCACAATGGAAAGGGACCATTCGAGCTGCAAACCCATCTGCATCACCGACAGCGCGGACAACGTGCCGCAGAGAGCTCGTGCATCTCCCCTCTGCCCCATTTCGAGCAACTCTCCCAAGAGCGCAAAACCAGCCTGGCGGGGAGCGCTCAGCTTTCCAAAAAACCTTTCCAAAAAACCTCCCGTCTTCTCAGCAGGAGCAGGACAAAGAGAGTTCCGCGGATGGAGCATCCTCGCTGGCGGGATGGCTGTGATTTTGCAAACCCACCGGCATGGCCCCGCCAGGCGCAGCAAGGCGGCGGTGGCTGGGAAGGACCCGCTTGTTCCAACAGAAATACCTTTGGCGGCAGCCGCAGCCGATGGAAGGGGAAACTGATTTTTTGTTTAAAAGGTGGTGTTGTTTTTTCAAGCCTGATGAATGTGAAAGTCCCCATTTAAAGGAGTCGAACCGGCAGTGAAATTGGTCACTGTTTGCACACCCACGCGCCGACGGAGGCAGCCGAAAGCAAACTTCCTGGTGTATCCTGATCCAAATCACCCGGGAGCGAAGCTCAGCGAGCACAGTGCCCCGAGCTGTGAGCAGCCGCCCAGCCACGGAAGGTTCTCTTTCCGAAAAAGCCAACACTGTCCCACCAGGAGAGGCAAAGCCCAGTCAGTGTTACAACTCCCTGCTTCCAAAAAATGAGGGAATTAGGAGCCTACAAGCTACAGCTTTGGCTGTGTTAGCAATTCTCCTCTTTGCAGGAGGAAGGCAATCAGTGCGGAGGGCAGAAAGCGTTAGCAGGTGTTTTTGGAGGGTGGGGAGGGGGGAGCTGGGGAAGCCAGGAGTTTTCCTCTGCCCCATCAGCCAGGAAAGCTATTTTTGCAGGAGCTCCTGGGGCACCAGATAAGGTCAGGATTGTTTCTGTGCTGGATGCTGGTGTGACTATGTGGGCAGGTAGAGGGATCCTGAGGAGCTCCCAGCTCCCCTGCAGGTGAATGAAGTGCTGCCCACCTCGTCCAGGTGAGAGGTGTCTCAGTGTCAGGTCTGTTGTAGCCCCTGATTTCGGTTTGGGAGTCCTTTGGGGAGGCGAGTGTTTGCTGCGGTGATGGCTCTGGTGGGTGTGCAAGGTGTGTACGTGGCTGTAACACACCACATGCTTCACCAATGATGACAGCGTTTATTAATTCCCTCCTCCTAAGCTGGTGCGTGACCTTTTCCATGAGACATCCCGTAGGCATGGGCTGGCTGTTGCCACCTCGGTCACGGCGCACGTTTCTGAGCTGTGGGGACTGGTCACTTTGAGCAAACCGTCACCCATCCTGCCCAGCCTCCTGTGGGCAGCGCCCCATCTCAGGGCATTTCAGACCGATCCCGTCATGCGCGTACTTAGGGGATGGGTTGGTGCTGGGTAAACTGAGGCTTGGAGGGGTTTGGCTCCTGGTCACGTAGGCAGCCTGGCCGGAGCCCAGGCGTTGTGGCCAGGAGACATGCGCGGAGCCAGGGAGATGCTCCTTGTGCCCCATCAGACACCCCCAGACCCAGAATCAATTTTGGGTTCCATGTACAAAGCGTCGGTTTGCTGCTGGTGCCGCTGGCTCTGGGTAATCTTCATATTTGCTGACTTGACTTAATTATCGCTCGGTGGAGAGCTCGGCTCTGGCGAAGCTGCGGTACGGGGAGGCCCAAACCACACACAGTGCTCCGGGGGGGATTTTGATCCCCAAAAAAAAAAAGTTCAAAGGTGTTTTTGACTTAATGCAGTTTATCTAAATTGCTTTATGTTCGTTAATCTGGATTAACACAAATGCTCTTGAAACGGCTGGCTGGGGAAGGGTTTGCTCAGCTATTCTGACGAGGACAGACTTTTCCAAAAATGAAAAGTTTGAGCTGGGGAAAAGGAGAAAAAAAAAACCCAAACAGGTCCTGTCTGGCGTTGAGGACGTGCGAGCCCTGCAAACTGAGCAAGGCTGTTCTCATCCCCCTGCCCAAATCCGTGGGGCGCCTTCGAGGGTCACCCTCGGCACCTGCAGACCTTGGTGACTGAGCAGCTTCCCCGCTGCTGGCGGAGGGTTAATCCCCCCGTTCTCTCCGGGGGGGGGGATGCGAACCCCTTTTTTCTTTTTGGCTGGCCTGCCAAAGCGGTTGGGACGATTAGCTAGTGAACTCCAAGGTAAATTGGAGGTCAAGCCCAGATTTGAAGGTGGTGGTGGGCGCCAGCGTGACCCCGGGAGCCATGTGATGTGGGCGACGTCCTGGCGAAGCAGGTGATCTCCCCGTCCTCTCCTTTCCCCAGGGCTGGGATTAGGAGAGATTTTACAGCTGAGTGGCCGGCCTCATGTTAAGATCGGGTTTGCAATGGCTCAGCCCCCCTGGCCCCCTGTTAGGAAGGATCTTTTGGGTCTTTTATGGCCATTTTGCATGTCAGCAGGGCAGTTCGTGCCTGCCAGGGACTTATCCCTGGGAGGGATCACACCTTCACATCTCTAGGGACTTCCTACCTTGAGAACAGGCAGAGCAACACCCGGTGTGGAAATTGGGACTCACGTAAGAGGATGGCAAAGCCCCGCGCTTCGGAGAGGGTTGTTTCATGCTTGTGCATTCACCTGGTATCCGGGCGCACTTTCTTACCCTGCGAAAAGCTTCTTGTGCAGCCTCGGGCAGGTCCTTGTGCCTCGGAGCTCGGTTCCTCCCATGCAATGGGGAGAGTGACCCTTTCCACCGGGCGCAATCGAGGATGCTCGGGTCCCATTGGGAGGGGGCCAGAGACCCGGCGGGGACCGACAGATCAGCTCCACGAAGGACCCAGCTCCAGCTCTCAGCAGCCAGGAGCAGCAGCGGGTTGAAGCGAAGGGCTCCTGCCGAGCTGAAATGGAAGTTGTAAGCGGGACCTGGGCGCTGCCCAAAAACCAGGGGACTCCCTCCTCCCCCTGCCCCGGTGCAAACAGCAGATTAACAATTTATTTGACGTGTTGCGGCTGGTTAGTTTCTTCGCCCGCTCCCCTGATCAGAGGGAATAAATGTTGCAGTGTGCAATAATGTTCATTTCAGGTGAGGGTAAATATAGAAAGGAAAACCTGCTGAGAGCAAGCCATTTATTTCTGCGTTTGGAAGCCTCTGCTCATAAACAGTCAGTCATACCCATTTGGAAAATCCCAGCGTGGTTTTCTTGGCCATCCTAGAAGAACGTTTACTTTCCTGTAGGTTAAGAAGTTCGTTTTTAAATTAAAAAAAATAATAATGGCATCTCACTTCCAGCTGCCCTCGGGTGTTTAGGGCTTGTTGACACACTAAGGCCGCTCTGTTCTCGTGCAAAGCTGGGCTGGTGCAGGATTGCGGAGGAGATCCTGCAGGGCTTTCCCGGCCGGCGGTGCCGGGAGAACCTTGTTGTTTGGGTTCTCCTTGTCCCCCAGCTTGTGCTGGGCTTGGGATTTTGTCAGACCTCTTGGCCACGTGCAGGGTTAAAACGCCCAGCTTTTGGGGGTGCCAGTGGGTGAGGATGCAGGGAGGCGCTTGGGGGGAATCTCGAGAGCCCTGTGGCTTGCAAGCGGGTCCGTCGGGATGCTGGGGTGGAAGGATGAACCCACTGCACTGAGCTCACGCTGGACCAGAAAACCTCCGAGGGTTTTTGGGAGAGCATGCCAAAGACAACAGGACGGCACGGACTGTAGAGCATCTGTCACAGAAGCCAGGGTGAGCGCATGCCCTGCTGCTGCTGCTGCAGGAGAGACACCCCAAAACAGCATCGTAGGAGGGGGCTGAGGAAGGTGGGGACCCCCAGGCTTGGCCAGGCTCTGTGTCCCTCCTGTATCCCGACAGCGGCACCGTGGATCCGTGCGGGAGAGAGTGCAGCAGCCAGTGGAATTGGCCGGCTGCCCCGTGTCGGCTCCCTGCGGCTGGCACCGGCCAAGCGGGAGCCAGCTCCCGGCTCTGAAGTTTTCTGCAGTCAATAAGGGTCTCTCCATGTTTTCTGACAGGCTTTGGATTTGGCTCGGGTTTGCCTTGGTTTCCCACGGCAAGAGGCAGTTAAGTCTCTTGGAAGAATGAATTAATTAGCAAATGCCTTTGGTCAGGTCAGTGCCCTCCAGTAGTGTGCTTCACCCTTTAAAGCAATGCCTCTGCACCCAGGTAAGCCGCTCTGAAAGGCTCATATTACCCGTAGTATTTTAAAAACTAGACATACATCATCCTGGAGGGACCCTATTTTTTTATTTTTATTTTTAAAAAAAAGAGAGAAAAAAAGCCTCCCCCAAAACGTGGTGTTGACTCTAACGGTGGCATTTGTGTAAGCAACAAAATATTGACGCAGTTGGCTGGGGTCTGGCTGGGGCTTCTGGAAATAAACTGCTGCCTTGTTAAATTGTAGATGGAAATGCAAGTGGGAAAATGACTGACATCTTACACAAGGCGGGCACATAAAATCGCTGCTTTACTACAGCGTGAAAAAACTCAGGAATTAATAGGTCTCCTTCTGCTCGGGGGTGTTGGGCTTATCCCCGCGTAAGATTCATAAACTATTTTAAGGAGAGAAGTGCTACTTTTAAACCCGCGCGTCTGGGTCCTGGAGTTAAAGTGGTGTCACTGGTGCCGAGTTAACCCTCGCCTTCTCGCGGCGGCCCCGGGATCGACGGCAGGCAGCGCAGGCAGCCCCCTTCTTGGCAGATAGCGACTCTCGCCCAATATATAGACATATCGACACCTGATAAATGCTACGAGTTTATTTTCGAAGGGTGTTAAGGACGATGTGTTCCAACACCTTATGTCAGAAAGGCGGGTCGGGCCTTAACCCAAACTCAGCTTGATTTTACCTGTGTGGGACATAAAAGGTGTTTAAAATAAAACACCTGCTCCGAAGCTATGCCTGGGATGAACTTGAAGCAGACGCACAGAGCGTTGCTGAATCCGTCTGGGGTGTGATCCAGGACGCCCCGAAAGACTCCTTTTGACTTCAGTAGCTGTAAGACCTACTATCAGGGTATCTTTTATAGGAAATAGGATTAAAAGAGCTTTAAAGAGCAATGTATCGCTTTCCTTCCTACCCAAAGCCCCTTCCTCCTCCACCCACATCCTGACAATCTGCCAGTTGACGCACACATGCTCGTGGAAAAGCAGGACGAGATAAAAGCCGTAGGGAGCGTGCGGCGAGTCTGCTGGTGGCACGGGGTCCGGCTCACCAGCAGCAATGACACCGGTGTAATTATACACGCTCCAGTATGATTTCCCAGTAATTATTCTGGAATAAAAGCCTGCCTATTTCTGTAAGAGCTTATGTCACTTGGAAAGCTGTTATAAATTCAGCTGGAAAAAGGGACCCTTATTCTGGGATAAGTGTGGTTAGTGGTTAGCTGGGAACGGGGCTATTCCTGGCGCTGCCATCGACCTTCCCGGTGACGCCGGGTAAGTCACCTCACCTCAGCGTGTGTCACCTTCTCCTGCTGCAAACCGGGAATTACAAACAAGGGCTTTCTCCGCACGCAGCCTTTTGGGAAGCTCAGTGACACTGGAAAAAAGGTGTCAGAGGGGTGACAGGCAGTCATTTGGTGGGATGCGGTGCTTTTTTACCCACCTTGAAGGCATCTTGATAAAATTGTAGGTTGGGGAAATGCGCGATGTAGCCGGGAGCTGGCGATGGGGACTGGCTGAGTCGCTCGAGCCTGGGCCGTTGGCGTATTACTGGGAATACAGTGTTTTCCGCTCCGTTTTTAAAAATAGTCTATTCTCTTCTGAGTTGTAGACCGCACCCCTCGCCAGGCCATCGAAATGTCTCGGCTGCTGTTTTCTCGAGCCAGCTCCTCCCAGTGTTTAGCGCCGGGATACGGTACCAGCATCCATCACCCCAACTGCCGGGTGCTCTGGATGGAGCGAAGAGGTCAGGTCCTGCCCTGGCCTGGCAGGGTCGTGCCTCTGGTGGAGCGGAGGGGAAGGGAAATCTCCTGATTCGCAGCATTGTGGCCTCTTCTTCCTCCAGTATCCCTGCCTGATTCGACAGCTGCTTCTGCAAGCCCTAAGGTCCTTTACGGGAGTTTTGCTTCTGGCCATGACCTCGCAGCAGCTTCTTGCGCAGCCTCAGAAACCCCTTTTGGCTCCAGCATCACGCAAATATGTACAGTCAGAGCTGAAGATGCTGCTCGTTCATAGCATACGGCATTAAATTGGTGCTGGAGACGGGGAGGTCTAGTTTCAAAGGGTTTTTTTCATTTGCACAGATAGTGCAGGGTGGTTCACGAGCCAGAATTTGTCCACTTTGCCAAAGCGGGTGCTGCCTGTGGAGCAGACGGACCAACGTGCTGATGCCGAGAGGTGAAGGGAGAGTGTCCCGGTGTGTTCCCGCAGCCTCCGTCCCTGCGCGAGCACCGGAGCGGGGCTCGCTGCCGCTCCGAATTGGGCTCGAGCCAAGAAGGCAGAGGGGAAAAAGCTTTTTACAGCCCATTAGTGCTCCCCAGAGCCGTCCAGCCCTTCTCCTAATAAAAGTGGTGGAAGCCACAGAAACATTACGGCTGGTCTGCAGAAGATGCTGGTCTGCAGAAGATGCCAGCCCGCCTCCCAGCTCCATGTCCCATCCCAGTGGCTTTGCCGGAGCGGCTGACCCTCCCGGCAGCTCCGACTGCTGAAATTCCCTCTGGGAACGCAATAACAAGCTGGCAAGGGCTGGTCCCTCATCCGTCCTGAGCTCCCCCGGCAAAATGTACATGGGAGGGTTCCAAGTGCAAATGTGTGTGTGCTAATGGGAAATTAATTGCCTCTTGCCCCGAAGCCTTGCAGCTTGAGGAAAACAACGCAGGGTCTAGGAATGACCTCATATCGCCTCCCAGGGAATGTTTTGCCAGATGAAGGGGGGAGAGGCAGCATCAAGACAGCACAATGTATGTATCTCTCTCCCTGTGTAAACATCCCTGTAGCTGCAGAAACCTCTTAAAACCCCGAATGAGAGGAGACCAGCTGCTTTGATCTGTGGATGTGGTTGTTATTTTCTAAGTGCAGATCCGTTCTTTTTTTAATTTTGCTTCAAATTAAAAAAATGCCTGTTGTGATCTTTTGCTTTTATTTCTTGGCTAGGGACCGGAGCAGGGTGCAGTAAATTTTCATTACTCCCCATGTAACCGTTTCAGCATGGTTGACAATTCCTCGCCGGCTCTTCAGCGCCGCAGCACAATGGACCGAATCTTCTGGCCCTACATGAAGCCAAAGCAAATGGATTTTGCCCAGAAGTGCACGACGGGGAGTGGAGGCAGCGGGGAGGAGAGTCCTGCCACCCCCTTCCCTGCCCAAAACACACACATACACACGCGTGTGCACACACGGCTGGGGCTGGCGGGGTTGTCCCGATGCCTTTGAAGGGCTCCGGAGAGGGCTCCCAGGGACGGATCCGTGCCAGCCCCGCGCCGCGGCAGCAGGAGCTGGTAAGGAGCCATGGGGGCCAAAGCGCCGGGCTGTCTTGCAGGCGATTTAAGTGTGATTCATGGCCCTCCCTCCAGACTCCCTGTGTGATCTCGGGAATCTCCATCTGCCTGACTTTCCCCATCTGCGCGCCGGGCAGGGGGACGGCCCTGCGCTCGGAGGGGCACCGCGGCGTGCGCAGCCCTGGGACCTCCGTCAGCCCTTCTTCATGCTCAACCAGGCGGCGTGCTTTTGGAAAAAAAGCAAGATTATATATTATTTTAGGGAGTCTCTGAACATCAGCGGCTCACCCCAACCCCGTTGGAGGAGCGAAATGTGAGGCTCAGCCCCTTCACTTCCCGTGGCACGAGCGATGCTGCCTTCAATCGTGAGATCCACCCACCAGTGCAAGGCACTGGTTGAACTGGGAGCACTTAACTCTGGGCACAAGCAAGGAGTTTGCTCGCCCCCCCCGTGCCATCACGTGGCTGCCCCATGTTTTGGCGTTTTGATTACATACGATACTGTGTATTTAAGACTGGTTTATGGGTGTTTATACTAATGCGTAAAGCTGTAATTTAGAAGCTCGGTTATAAATCAACATCGCTGAAGGTCTTGTCCCTCGTGCCTTGAGATCAGTCTCCAGATTTAGAAGACAGGTTAGAGAAAAAAAAAAAAAAGGAGAGGACTGTTTAGTTTTCCTCTGGTTATGATGATAAAGGATCACGGGATGGGATGCGAGCGTGTCCCGTTGCGAGGTGCGGTGGCCAGGGACAGGGATCCGCCGGCATAAGTGAGTGGAGAGTTTCCATTTTGACTCTGCTCTTACAACAGCTGTAAGAAAGACTTGTGTTTACACAGCACATCCCAGCCTGGAAAGAAAAGCGGTGCCACGGCTGCCGAGATGATGCTCGCAGGAGCGTGGTGGCATCCCACTAGTGACGTTTTTGGCTTGTGCTGGGACGTGGGCTGCCAGGAGCAGAGCCCCTTCCCGCTCGGCCCTGCACATGAGGAGGAGCAGCCTTCATCCCCAAGAGCTCCTGGCACAGACTGGGGCTGGCAGGGGAGCCAGGAGCCTCCTCCAGCGGCAGTGCCGAGCAGGATGGCACATTCCCAGTGGTGGGTCGTGGGAATACATCCTAATGATGGCATCTCTGCATTTGTCTTTTTATATAGAAAATTCTTTTATAGCTTTAATAATAATTTCTGCATTTTTGCCCCGTTCCCAGGCTGCCCTGGGGCCTGGCTGTGCCAGGGGTGGTTTTGCATTACTGGTTTGATTCAATATTGCGTAGTGAGATGTGCTGTGAGTTATTGGGGGTGGTCATGTTGGTGCAAGTGCTCTGCTGCTGGAATTCTTATCCAGCTGGGCTATTTGTTGTTGTTCCTGTTGAGAAACCCCTTGTACCTACGGTGGTCTGGACGCTGCCTTGCCCTGAGCCCACGCAGCCGAGAGCCATGCAGGCTTCCCTGGCTCCGGGTTCACCTGCAGCCACCGTGCGGATGGGAATTTGAACGTTGGGGGTTTGTGTTGGGTGTAATGGACATGTCGGTGCTCCTGTCCCTCATCTGATGCTGGTCTCCTGCTCCCCTGGAAGGATCGATTCCCGTGTGGGTTTAGGACCCCGATGCTTTGCGTGGGGACCCGCTGGCAGGAAGCAGAGCTATGTGGGTGCAGGACGGCTCTGCGGGGCCGGGAGAGCCTTGCCCTTGGCCTCTGCCTTTGGAAAGACCCAGCGTGCGGATGAGCTCCCGGTTTCCACACATGCTGCTCTCCTGGGCTGGCTGCGCTGCACTGTCCCGTCTAAAGCTCTTGCAGACCTCCTCCCGCAGGGAAGGTCCCTGTCCCATGAAGGCGGCCCAAGGGTTATGCATTTTTGTAGGGAAAGTGTCGCTAGACCCAGGGACTCCCCAGCATCCTCCCGGCCAGCTGCGTTCCCTCCCCTCCTCTCCGCAGCGAGAGGCAGCGGGTACCTCGGCAAAGCTGGATGTTCTCCATCGCCTCCAGCCCCCTTTATTGTACCTTTAGGGTTAGGAAAAGAGGGGGTACGAGAGGCAGCAGGGGCAGCACGGTGGGCTGGGAGGACCCCGTGGGCAGGACGATGACCCCGTGGGCAGGATGACTGCTGGGGCCGTGAGACCCCGCATGCCCGGACAGGTGGAACCACCACACGCCTTCCTGCCGGTCCCGCTCCCAGCTCCCAGCCCTATCTCCCACTGCAGTTTCCTGGCTGGTAATGCCTCTCCGGGCTCAGGGAGCAGAAACCCCCCCAGAGCGCAATAGCGCCAGCAGCTCCCAGTGCAGGGACGGTCTCGAGGAGGGAGCAGAGACTCCCTCTGCACCCCTGGGACGCCGGCTGCGGGGGAGCCAGGCTGTGAGAGGCTCCCGCAAGCAAACAAAAAAACCCTGAATATTTCAGAAAGGTCTCTTTTTTCCCCCCTCCGCCCTTATTTCCAGGCCCC
>VYZM01009766.1:184208-196011 GCA_013398915.1 Dromas ardeola
AAAAGAAGGAGAAGAAGAAGGGATCAGAGCAGCCGCCAGAGAGAGGGCGATAGAGTCCACTTTCCTCCAACTGCCCTGGGTCTCCTTCCCTCACTCTCTCCTCTTCAGCAACACCAAGAGCCCCAAACTGAACCCAGAGCAGCTTTTTCCATCAGTCCGGTTCCCTTCCCTCCCTCTGTCTCACACACGGCAAGAAGAGAGCCCCTTCCTCCTCTTGATTTCCCTTCGCATGCTCAGCCTCTTGTTTCCCTTCAAGCACTAGAAATCCCCCCTTCTTGCCCCCGCTCCTCCATGCAGACTGGGATTGCCATGGGAGCTTTGCAGATTGCTGGATTTTCCATCCTTTTCTTTCTCCACCACTCTGGAAACGCGCTGGCGAATAAAGCCAGTCAAGGTAAGAGAAAAAATCTCCCCAGCTCGAAGGTTTGCTGTTTGATGTGTGTGTTAGGGCAGCCGGACCTCCTCTTTGGATCTGGGATTTTATACGCAGGCTGGAGAAATTAGCAGCAATAACAACAAATAGTGGAGGGGATTTTAAATATTGCTTGCAGATATTCTTGCCGGCTGCCTTTGATTGGGGTTGGTGGTGTTTTATTTTTTTGTGAACTCTTTAATGAGTTGCATTTCTTACACTTTATTATTTTTTTATTTTTCTTTTGGTTCGGACTCTTTATCTCAAAGGCAGGGGGTTGCATAGGCAGAAAATCAGGGTGGGCAAACAAGTCTGCGCCCATCAGAGGGGGAAAATGTTGCTGTTGGGAGGGGTTTGGGGGGGGGATTTTGGGGATCTGGGGGTTTGGGTGCCTGGGAGCTGGGGCTGCTGGCCCCGGGGGAGCGGAGGGCTGGTTTTGGGCAGGGTTGGAGGGAAGGACGGCGGCGCGGGCGCCTGTAACGCTGGGAGCTTGCGGCTGCGGTCGTGCGTCCTCCGTAGGCGCGGGCTGAAATCTCAGACGCGGTGCTCCGGGGGTGCGGGCTGCGGGAAACTTGGGGGAACTGGACACGGCAAAGCCTGAAAAACACCGGAGCTCTTTCCCCATCTCTAGAAAAGAGGGGTACGTCCCAGCGTTATCAGCTTCAGGCTTTTCTGTTTCCCCGCTCCCGTGTGGAGCCAGAGTTTCTCCTTCGCGAACGTACACATGTAGCTTTATGTATGGGCTATCTATACCTTAGGTTTTTCTATAGCACCTCTATATTTAGCTCGGATTTTGCTCTATACACACGCGCGGGAGTGCGCGCGCACACACAAACACACACAGCCCTATGTGCATGATCCCGTTGGCTGTCTCGAAGGGGTTTTTTTTCTCCTTAATTCACCACTATCTATACAATCTGTTGGGTTTTTTTTTTCTTTTTCTTTTTTTTTTTCTTCCATAGCACTTAACAGTATGTAAGATTTATCAAAACCAGCTTTGGCTCTCGCTGTTGTAAGTAGCTGCGTGTTTATGCGTACGGCGAGATTAAATAGAGTGTGAATGAAATATAGGAGCGCGGGATATAATTAAAGATCTCTTGTAGGCAGTAGTAATAGGCGTATTTCAGCCACGCGCATGGTCGCCCCGAGCCCTGTCACCGACAAAGTTAGAAGGAATTTCAAGGCTATTGTCTTATCTGGCTTAAAGTGTTTTTAAAACAATAGGCGACTTTTTGGGAGGACAATCTGGGCAAGCACGGGGGAGATTTTTCCAGGGCAAAGGTTTGGTACGAAGGCGTCGAGCTTCACGTAAAGCTTTATGATTTAGGCTTAGAAAGGAATGCTTAGGTTTTTATCCCCCCTCAAATTATCTTGACTGTATGCATTGCTTTCATTTCTTATCATAATATTTATTTATTAAGGCCTTTTGGTTTCCAGTTCCATTTAAGCCTGAGCCAGAATTGCATTAAAATAGCAAAGTAAAATTCCATCGTGCAGAGACTTGACAGATCCCTTCGGGGAAGGAGAGGGGTGGAGTGGGGGTGGGGAGAGGTGAGCTCAATCCTGCGCCGGGGCGAATCGCCCGCCGTACGCCCGGCACGGTGCTGGCTCCTCCCGGCGCCCGGCCACGACACCGGGGAGACCTGGGGGGGTCCGTTTGAGATGGAGAGTTAATCCCCGAAGCCGCTGCCGGGGGGGTGTCCCGTGGGGCGATGGAGGGGAAGTGGATGCAGAGGGGTGAAGGTTGGTGCCCGCGGGGATGCGAGGGCTCCGGGCAGGGGTGGACCCCCTCCTTTTTGGATGAGGCTGAACTCCTGGACCCGGCATCACAGGCGGCAGATAGAAAACGTGCTTTTCCTAGGAACCCGCTGTCGCCTGTTTTTCTCAAGCATCGTCGAGCTCTTCGAAGCCACCCCGTGCGCCTTGGGCATGTTTTAGTAGGATGTTTCTGAAAAGCATCGGGTGTCCCCCCTGCATCGTCGGGGTGATGCCCCAAGGATGGGGTACATATCACCCCTCCGCCCCCACCGAAGCCGTTTCCCTTTCGGGGGAGGGCCACCCTCGCCAGGTGACTGTCACCGGCCAGGGATGGCTCCTCTCCCGTCAGATGGGCTGGTTTTGCTGTGATAACATCGCGCCGCGGGTAGGGCTTGCTGGCTCATTTCTCGCGCTGAATTACCCCGGAAAGTTTAGTCTATAGGGAAGGAAGGATTTAGCAGAGCCGGCCGTCCGGCCTGGAGGGTGTCTGCCAGAGGACCTGGCTGTCTGCAGGGTTTATTGGGTCACTTTAGGGCTAGGGAAGCTTTCAAGAGAACTGACAATATAAATCCAAATAACCCCGGGGAGGCTCCAGACACGCACTCAGCTGGGATGAAGTCTCCCTGCGGTCCCCACACTGAGCTGCTGCCGTACCTATGGCTCCCTGGTTTTTGGGTGGATAATGCCACTCCCAGTCCCATCCTGTCGTCCGTCAGTCCATCTCGCAGCCTGCCAAGGCAGAAGAGCCGGTCCTGAGCTCCCACTGAGCTCCCACTCTCCGTGCCCATCCATCATCTGCCGTCATCGGTCCCTCCCTGTGCCCAGGGGAGGATGGAGCCCAAGGGCTGGCAGATTTGCACCCTCCTCTCATACCAGGGAGTGCCCGGATCCGGCCTTACCGTGCTCCTCTGGCAGCACCCCCCATCGCCGGAGACACAGAGCAGGATTCACTGCCTTTTCCTGCAACCGAACTGCGCGTCCCCTCGGATGGTGCCGGGGCAAGAGGTCCAGGAGGGAGCTGCAGCATCTCCCTGGGGGACCCCGACACCCCAGTTTGCAGCCCCTGGGACTCCTGCAGTCCCGGCCGCCCCCCCAGCGCGGGGGCTTGAGGGGGACCAGCCCCAGCCCAGCTCCATGGTCACCCGGGGGGTAAAACCAGCCGGTGCCAGGGAGCCGCCCTGGGGACAGAGGCACCATCCCACGTGAGGGGCTGGGTTCGGTGGGGATGCACCTGCAGAGCCTCCACCACCAGGGATTATTTTTTTATATATCTATTTTTTTAGGAGCCTAAAATTTTCCAATTGCAGCGTGGAGATGCTGTTCGATTCCCCTCCCATCTCCGCCGAACCTCCTCCCCCTTGGCCTCCGCTTTCCTCCCTCTCCGGCATTCACAGTGTGCGACTGTTGTGCCTGTCCCCTCCACCCCTCTGAAATATGAAATGTAAAACTGTAAACATTTCAACATACAGCAGTTCAAAGGAGATCTTTGACTGAGGGCGTCTAACATGCCTGTACCGAGATTAAAAAAAGGGAGGGGGGGGGTTAGGAAGGAGGGAAGAAGAGTTTTTTTATAACTGCCAACGGGAGTTTAAATATTCAGACACCTCGAGTCTTCCAGTGCAGAGACGTATTGCTGTCTCCAAACTGCTCAGGAGTTTGTATTTTTTTATTTTATTTTATTTTTATATAGATTTTTTCCTTTGCAGACGGTCGCACCGGAGTAATCCATTTAGGAAAAAAATATGCATGAATAACCTTAACCTTCACTTTCAAAATTATCAGTCCCCCGGGAGGCTTTAGGAGAAGCCTGGGATGGCAAATAAAGTTTGCTCTGTCTCGCGGCGCTTGGAGGAAACCCGGCCGACCGCGTTTCGGCAAGGCCATCTTACCCTCTGGAGATCTTGCGATTGTTGCTTCCGAAGCCCCAAACAAACAAACAAACAAACACACATTTTTTTAAGGCTTGGTCAGACCCGATAAGCCAAAGGAACAACAACAGCCAGGACGATTCCCCGGGGAGATGAACATGCTGTTGGCGTGGAGCATCAGACCCTCCTTGGAGCTGAACTGCTTGGTGGCTGAATTGCGCCGAAGCCACCGGGGTTGGCACAAGGAGGTGGGATGGGGATGGAGGGAGCGTTTCCAACCCGGGGGATGCTGGATCCGTATCTGGGATCCATCGGGATGACCCAGGCTGGTGCAGGGATAGGGAGCTCAACACAGCTCTGCCCTCGTGGGAGTGGGAAGCGTCGATGTGGGGGGTGGGAAATGCCTTTTGGGGGATTTGGGGAAGCAAAACCTGGGGTGAAAGGTGCAGAGCATGGTCTGGGCATGGGGCGATGGGTCACCAGGCTGGGAACCCCCCCAGCTCCTTGCTGCGACTTGTGGTTCCTCATCCTTCATCCCATGCTCCATCATTCCGCGGCGCCAAGCACTGTGGCTGCATCTACCGCGTCCCACCTGCTTTCGGGAGCGCTGGGTGATGTGTGGGGCATTGGGCTCCTGCAGTGGGGCTGGTGCAGGGCTCTCCATCCCCTCCGACCCGAGCCGAGCGCGGGTACCGCTGGCAGGGCATCCCGGCACAGCATCCCTGGCACGGCATTCCCATCCCGGCAACAAGCTATCGCCGAGCACCTGAGTTAGGATCTTGAGTTTAGATGATGCATCTTTGGCCAATTTAAAAAAAGCCGCGTCGCAGAGCATCTTCCTCCCCTCTCGCCAGCCCCCGGCCCCCATCCCCGTCCCGACGGGATGCCATCGGCTGCACCGGAGCCGCCTGTGGCCGTGCCCTGTCCCCATCCCGCGGCGCAGCACGAGTCGCCCTCGCCAGCTCCCCGGGTGAACAAATGATTAATAAACTGCACCACAGTGTCTGAGGTGGTTATTAATACCCTGGTAAAAAAGAGCTACTGAAGTTATAAAGCTTTAATTTGGCATTAAGGCCGAGTGGAAACTCCGCGTGTCTGCCAACAGCTACACACACATCCCTATACAGACAGGCTGTTAATATATATGCCTATATAAAAATAAAGAATAAAATTGATTTGAAAGAAAAAGCTGAAGCACTTGCAGAAGAGAGAAAAAGGAGGGTGGGTTTGTTTGTTTAGGGGTTTTCTGGCCGGTTTTTGCTGCCCTATCTCAGCCCCCTCCTCGAATTTATTGGGACTTTCAGCCTATGGATGAAACCGTTTTTCATTATTTATTATCTTTCTCAAAGCAAAATAAGGAAGCGAAGAAAGAGCCTCAATCCCAGCTCTAAAAATATATGAGGTGTTGCTTTGTCTCCCTTTGCCGTCACATATCGCGGGCGGTGGGGATGTCGCAGGGCAGGGAACGCGTGTGGGGACCCGGGTGCCCCATGGGCTCTGCCACCGCCTCCCCCAGTGGCCCCGGTCACAGCCCTTCGCCTCCCCGCTGGGTGCGCGCCGCTCCCGGGGGGGTTTGGCGGTGTCCGTGTCCCGTCCACCCCCCCCGGCTTTTGGCAAGCTCGAAATGGCAGTGGCGTTGAAACCGTCTGCCTCCGCTGCCTTTGAAATGGAGAATAAAGCTGCAGCTGGAGCGGAACGGGGCCCAACAGCCAGCGCTGGAAAATCCCACCCACAACGGAATAAAAAACATCGCCCGAGGCGCGGGGCGAGCGCCGCAGCCTCCTGCCCTTCGCCGCAAACCCCCCGGCACCCACCGCGGAGTGGCGGCGATGCCGAGGATGCTCTTGTCCTCTGACGAGCCCTAATTAGCCCCAAAGCGCGGTGGTGGGATGGGGAGGTGGAGCAGGGGCCGCCAGAGGTGGGCGAGACCTCGGGTCCCTGACGGGACTCAGCGTCTTCATCCAAATTAATCATCGGTCATCAAAAAACCCGCAAAATCCCCTGGTTTTGGGGATTGAGAGCACGACGCGCCCATCTGCACCGTCCAGTTTGGGCCTGTTTCAGGCAACTTTGGGTGAAAAAGGGCATTTTTGATTATTCATGCAGGTCTGCAGAGGGTCCTGGCTGGCAAACCCCCCCAAAAAACCCCACCTGGATTTGGGACTTGGACTTTAAAAGGTCCCCCCGAGCCTGGGGATGAGCAGGGCATACCCCAGCAGGGATTTTGCAGGAGCAAATAGGGATGGCAACATCAATAAGGGTTTTTTATTTTTTTTTTTTTTTTAATCTTGCCTTTGCTTGGCTTGAAAATGAAATCCCTTGCGCCTCGGTGGCGGCTGGGAGCACCTGCAGCACGGCCACAGGCAGGTTTTTCGGATGGAGAAAATTCTCCTGCGGGAAAAGCGGGCTGTCCCCATGGCAAACCTTCCCTTTTGTGGAAAAACGCTGCTTGCGTTGACAAAAATGCAAAAATTCAGTTTTGCAGAGTGCTTTTTTTTTTTTTTTAAATTCACTACATCATTTCTGAAAGATGCTTCTTAGGAGCCAAACTTTCAGCGTTCTGAAATTAGGATCTTTGCCAATCTCGGGGTGGCTCCTGGGGTGCCGAGGAGGGTATTTATTCACGCTTCCCACACACACTTTTTTTTCCCCTTTTTTTCCCTTTTTTTTTTATAATCCTGTAACCTTTCAGAATGTCTCCAGCTTTGGAAAAATTACAGAGTGGCAAATTTATAATGTTTTCTTTTGTACTTTTGCTGCTGTGTAATCTTTCCAAAGTTAGAGAAGTTTTGAAGTTACAGAATGGAAAAAAAAAAAAAAAAGATAGAAAAGAAAAAATAATATACATGTGTGAGTGGGAAAGGCACGGCATTGTGTTCGGCGCCGCGCAGACATTGTTCATTGTCTTGAGTTTGAGGGCGCAGGAGGAAAAAGAAATAGAAAATAAAACCCCCCCAAAAAGTGAGATTTCTGGCAAAAGGCTGGGAAAGTTTCAATGATGTGACGTCTGATGGATGCTTTGCATTTTGGGTGGTTTTAGGGGAAGGAGGGGGGGGCTGATGGATGGTCTGTGCTGTTTGGGTGCTGGTGCCCACCTGTAGGTCAGGGTGGGTGCCCGGGGTGCCGGTACCCGGCGACTCTCACCTTGGGACCGTCACCTCGAAGCATCGAGACGTGATTTATAACTTGGCAGGGGAGATGGGGAGAGCCGAGGGAGGGCTCCGACCCGCGCAAGGCCAGGACCAGGATTTGTAAATCCAGTAGATTTTTGGTTCAGCGTCGGCTTCCTTGCTGTCGAGTCCCCGCGCCCACCGCTGCCTGTAAAGTGGCGAGCGCTCGATGTCCCCTCGTGTCCCCCCCCGTTTTGGTGCTACATCCCTCGCACCACCCACCCGAGATCCCCGACGAGGGATGCTGGAGCGGAGACGATGCCCAACGATGCCCAACGGCGCTCGTCGGCGATGGAGGCGCCTCCTCCTGTGCCGAAAGTCTCCTTAAGCCTGGAAGGGTGGTTGGGAAGGAGGGAGCTCTGCGCTCCGGCGGCTTTTCCGGGTTTATTTTCCAGCGGTGATTATTTGCACACGCTTTTCGGTTTGCAGGTGGGTCAGGGGTGCGGTGGGGTGGCCGTGCCCCCGGGGCGGGGATGGTGCTTGCAGCCAAAAATGAAGTTTGGCTGGGGAGGAACAAAACCTGAGCCCCGCTCAGCTTCCCGAAGGGATAACAGCCCCCCCCCGAGCCTCCACGGGACCCCTGGCGCAGGGCGGGCTGCCAGCCGCCCCCCAGGGATGCCGTGGGGTTGCCAGGGGGGTTGCAGCGCAGTGGCCCTGTGGCCGATGCCTTGGGTGCCGGAGGAGACGGTGCCGGTGGGGAGCAGGGCACCGGTTGCCAGTGCAATCCCTCCGTCGTCTCCGCCGCGGTGGGTCAGCCCCCAGCTGGTGATTAATGGCCCAAGGGAGGCTGTGGTGGCCGCGGGCCATGGCTAATGTCAAATAACAAATATGAATGCGGGCTGTAAATATTTATACAATGCGCAGGCACGTGCCGCCTCCCGGGTGCAAAGGCACAGCTCTCCTCCCCCCCGGCTGGGTGACGCACATCTCCCGGCAAAAATCCGCCGGGGTGGCCGGGAGAGGGCTCGGGCCAGTGCTCCCGTGGCCATGGCCCCCGTCCCGGTGGGGCTGGCGGGGCTCTCCGCCTGCCTGTGGCTCGCAGGGTTGTTTTATGTCTTCTGGGACGTCCCAGAGCACTTCTGTTCTTGGGGTTGTGGAAAAGCAGCTTTTTAAATGCAGCTGAGAGCTTCGCAGCCTCGGGCTCCTCTTTATGGGGTACCGGGAAGCTGGAGGGACCCTCAGATCCCCCTTCCCTAGTGGGACCCTCCCCATCCCCGTGGGAGGCAGTTGGGGGTGAACCCCCCTGGGAGCAGCCCATGTGCCCGTGGGGTCGGAGCGGGGAGCTCGGGGTGCTCCGGGAGCCCTGCCCATCCCCGAGGGGACATGGGAGATGCTCAGCCCCCACCTCACCCCCCTGGGACACCCCGCTGCCTCACACCACTGCCAGGCACCCACAGCCAGCGAGGGGGACGTGCTCGCTCCGGGGCATCACATCTCCAGTACTGCCCGCACAGGGAAGGCAGAGGGCAGCCAGGTGAGCAGCCTCTTGCCCAAAAACCTCCGCCCCACGCGCTGGAGGCTTCTCCATTTCCCAAATACCATTAAAACCTTCGCTCCTGTGGCCTCCTGCCATGGCAAACCCTTGGGCATCCCCGCTGGAGGCCATCACCGGCGCACAATGCTCTGGACGTGATGTCCCGGGTACCACAGCGCTGCATCCTGGATGAGTGGGTTGATGGGCAAAGGGGGCTGGGGGGGGACATGGATTTTGGCTGTGTCCCCAAGGAAGCCTTGATGTTTTTCCCAGTTCTCCCTCCTGCTTCCCGCTCCTGGCTCCCAGGTTTATTTAGTGCGGTGCCTGCTAATTCGTGCACATTCCTCCGCGCCTAAGAATAGAAAGTGATGACGATTATTTGGGTGACTGGTCGGCTCAGGAAACGGCTAATTGGAGACAGAGACTTTCACCTCTGCCTGGGCTGGCTCCAGCCTGGACTACGGGCGCCGGAGCGGTGTTTCCTATCATCAGACAGGCGAAAGGGTCGGGGAGTCTCAGGGTGGCTTGTATAAGAGCAGGGACACAGGTAGGGCTCTTTGGGAGAAGACCCAGTGTAGCACTGGGTCCCACAGTGAGCCCATCGCCCGTTGTGTCAGGGCTGGGTGCGGCGAAGCCACTAAAGAGCAAAGCAGCGGCGTTCTGGTCCGTGTGCGGGTTGAAAAGCCGGAGGGATGCTCGGTTTCCTCGCCTCGGGCGATGGCTCCCACGGGGAGACGGGGAGAGCTCCCTCCGGCTCCCCCCATCGCTCCCCCCGCCTCTCCCCTTGCAGATGTCGACGAGTGCGTGGAGGGCACCGACAACTGCCACATCGACGCCATCTGCCAGAACACCCCCAAGTCCTACAAGTGCATCTGCAAGTCCGGCTACACCGGTGATGGGAAGCACTGCAAAGGTAGGGCCACGCCACCACCGCCGGAGTCGGAGCCCCTCCGCCGAGTGACAGCCCCGGCAGGCGGTGGCTCGTCAGCAACGTCCCCTGCCCTGGCAAAAAGGCTGCTTGTTCCCCCAGCCCATTGCAAACCCTTTATTCCCCTTTTCTGCCCCAAACTCCTGGCCTATTGACGCTACGGTGCATGGGGATGGAGAGGAATGTGACTGTCCTTGCTGGTGGCGGTGGCCACCATGGCCACAAAGCCTTTGCAAGGCTGGGGCTGCCCAGGCCCAGGAGGGGCACCTGGGGCTGGTTTGAAACAACCCGGGCTTTTTTTCCTGCAGGATTTTCAACCCAGAGGCTGCAGAACTGGGTTAGCAGCTAAAACATGAGAACCTTAAAAATAAGATACAGAGATAGAGATGATATAGATGTAAATGTAAATGTAGATATAGATGTAGATGTAAATGTCCTTGTCTATGGATATTTAAATATGGATATAGGTATAGATATAGGTATATATGCAGCGGAGTGGGGCATGGAAAGAAAATGGGTTCCTCGGAGGAGCGGCAGCAGGAAAGCAGGAATGGGGCAGGGGAGAAATTCCCGGCTCTGCTCGGAACGGGTCCAGGGTCAGGATGGGCTGAGTACAAATAGCAGCGGGATTAAAGCGCCGCTCCAGGCACAGCAAAGCTTCGCCATGGAGACGGGCAGCTCTGCCCGCCACCAACGGGAAATCCCGTGCAGTTCCCAGCACACCGCGCTGTGTGTTTAATACAGCTGGTTAACTGGAAGTCCAGGGTCTAGACTGGGAAGGACAGGGATGCTTTTGCAGGGTGTGGAGGGACGCTGTAGGTGATAACCGAGCTGGGGACCTGCTGGAATAAGCAGAGACAGCAGAGACCCCAGGGCACAATATCAGCCGGGTCACAAACATGCTGGAGATGGGGAGCAGCACCCATGCAGCGAGTTGGCCGCCCTCAGCCAGGGCAGCCCCGCAGCTCTCCTGCCCTCCTCTCTCCGCAGACGTCGACGAGTGCGAGCGGGAGGACAACGCGGGCTGCGTCCACGAGTGCGTCAACATCCCCGGCAACTACCGCTGTACCTGCTACGACGGCTTCCGCCTGGCGCACGATGGCCACAACTGCTTAGGTGAGGGACGGGCCCCCGACACGCACCGGGGTGGGATGCTGGTGTGTCACAGCCACTCGGCAGCTCTGGCATCTTGGGACCAGCCCGCCAGCTTTCTTTGATGGCTGTGTCCCAAGCCCTGACCCCCCCCGAGCAGTCACAGTGCTGGGGGACCGTGGTGGCACTGCCGTGGCAGCAAGCTGGCTGCAGACATGCCCCGTGCTGCGATGGCTTGCTGGGGACAGGATTGCTCCCCATCGCACAGGGGTGATGCTGGAGAAGGATGCTCTTGTGCGGGGAGAAAAACTTGCTCCGTGGGTCCATCCATAGCCTGGGGGTCGCTGGGGACTGGGAGGGCTGGGTTTGGGGACGCTGCGGACTGGGAGGGTTGGGTTTGGGGACACCGTGCGCGAGTGGCAGCCTCCCCGTGGCCACATCCTGCTGCGGCAAGCGGCCGGGCCGGCAGCTCTGCTCCGCTGCCGAAGGTAGGACCAACCGGCGGGGCTCAGCCGGGCCCTGCCGCTCGCTCCGCTCGTGCTTGAGGTCAGCCCTGCACCTGCCAAAATAGATGAGTTAATAGCAAATACGGTGGGGATGGGAACCGGCGAAGGGACTGGGTAAATAATCCCCGGGCCAAGACAAACCCGGCATCTGCCTACGGAGCGGCCGTGCATCCTCCCCGTCGCTTCCCGCTGCCCCCAACTCCATCCGGCTGGGACGAAGCCAAAGCTGCCGGCAGAGCCCCGGGGCCGGCCGGGCTCCCCGCACCCCGGCACCCGCTTCCTCCCGCAGCCCCCACGGGTGGGATCGCCGGGGCACGGGGCCACCCCCCTTCCCTCTGCCTGGAGCTCATGCTATTTTCTAATTAGTGTCTGCAGAGGGGTCATTAATGAGCTCATCACTGGGAGGAGGAGGAGGGAGGAGGGGGAAGGGATTATGGACACATACGCTTTGCATTAACCACCGTCACCGGCATCTTTGCAGCCTCCTCGGGGAGGGGGGAGATTTACACAGCTGGGAGGAGGCGCGGGCGGCTCTGCCTTCCTCTCCCGGGGGAGGATGAGCCCGAGGAGAAGAAAGGAAAGCCGGGCTCGGCGA
>VYZM01009766.1:233242-261148 GCA_013398915.1 Dromas ardeola
GAACCTGGATGTCACGGGGGGACGGCTGAGGCGGGGCCGTGAGCTCTGCCAGTATGCAGGTTGCGGGGCGGGGCCAGCAGGGGCCGGGCCCCGGTGCATGGCGGTCAGGCGGCGGACTCGGCCCAGTCGGGTTTCCTCAGGTCGGTGCCGGTGGGGGAGGCTTGAGGGGATGGTGGGGGGGAGATGGCGGCCGAGGGGCAGCTGGGCCTCGGCGAGTTGCTGCCGCCACCCCTCCTCGGCCATCAACACGGGGGGAGCTCCTCCACGTCTCCCAGCCACCCCCAGGGCACCGGGGCCTGCCCGCTCCGCCGCTCCCCTCAGGGCTCGCCATGGCGCCAGGCCCCGTCAAGCCACTCAGGCCACCAGGCCCGGCCCTGCCGTGCCCTGTCCTGTCCCCAGCCCGCCCTGAAGCGGGAGGCACGGCCTCTGTCATGCCCTGGGTGGCTTCGTACTGCTGCCTACACCTGGCTTTCCGCAGGCAGTGCCTGCCCCATCCCTTCAAGGCCCCTCCAGCAGCTCTGACATCGGTTTGCATGGCAGCCAGAGCAGCTCAAAGGGGCCTCGATGCCTCAGCAATGCCCCAGTGACCCTGCTGGGATGGGGACTTTGCTGGGAAACGAGCTGCGATTCCTCTCAGGAGGTGTCAGCCCTAAAAGCAGGCAGAGGATGCTGCAGCTGGAGGGGAGCTGTTTGTCAGGGGTAGGGAGCACTTGGGTTAGAGGGCACTAAGTGTGGCACAAAGGCTGGCTGCACCCCTGGGTGCTGCAGTGACAGACAGAGCAGTCAGACTTGTTCCCGGAAATCAAAATGATAAAATATTAGGCTATCTCAGAAATTACTCATGTAGAATCCACTGCAGCTGCTTTAAAAGATAATCTATCAGCAGACTGCCTCTTTAGCAAAATGTCCTTGTGGGGGTGTGGATGTTTTAACATCATCTGCTTATAGCCCAAAATTCTCTTCCTCAGAAGGCTGGGAACTAGGCAGGAAAGGGAGGAGAGAATGAGGATGCTTCCAGGGACACAGTTCATTGTCCTGCCCCTGTCTTCCAGCACAGGACAGCCTCAGCCTGTAGCTTCAGACTTCAAAGATCATTTGGAGGATGGGAAGGGCTTGAATGTGGCATTTACGTTATCTCTAAAAAGAATCTGTCAGTTCACTGGCTTGATAAGCTTTGTCTTGTACTTGTCTGTGGGATAGATTGTTAGTCCTGCCTGCCATTGCTATGGGAAGGGTGGGAATCTTTTGTCCAGTTTAATCCTTTATTGTCTCCAAAATAGTTCAAGCCTTTCTTAATATGCAAAACTGAGTATACATATGTTGGGGGAAAAAAAATTTGAATTGTTCTTTTTATTTAAGGCTTGCAACAAAGAAGACAACTCGCTGTTCCACAAACCTCTTGCTCTGGGTCCCGGTGCTCTTTGCGAGCACACCGAGTAAAGTGAAATTAATGTCTGAGGACCAGACGTCAGGGCAGGATGGAGAGCTTGGGCTTGCAAGCAGTGACCCTTAGTGACGGGACGACAGCCTACATTCAGCAGGCTGTCAAAGGTAACAGTTCCTTTGAGCTGCAGAGTCTAAAAGTCTCTTGATTGACCCTGTGAAGTTAAAGTCAGACTTATCGAAAGTGCCCTCATGGCATGCTTGCTGTCATAGATCTTGTATGGTTGCTTGGTACAGGAAGCTAGCAGCTATCTGTTAGATTTGCACGGAAGAATGATGCAGCAGAACTAAAACATGCCTCTGGTTTGGAAATAAGACTTTGGAGATGGCAGAGCTGTTGCCGTAGAAAATAAAGGTTCTGTCAGCCCTGTTCTCTCTGGGGTAGCTGGGGAAATGGAGTTCACGCTGTAGCCTGCAGGACTCTATTCAACCAGAACTTCCCTTGAAGCTAAGCAGGATGTTTTACTTCACTAAGACCCATAGAGTTTTGTTCACAGTAGTGCTTTTCTCACGTAAAGGGGTGCTGAGCTTGGTGTTGGTTAACCGGAGTGATATCAGTGCCGAATTCAACACCTGCCCTTGTTTTGGTGTGTGGAGGTGCTCCTTCTTTCACCGCCCACTGTTCCTGAGAAAAGGAACACGCTGTTTCCCAGCCTGCGGAACAGGACAGTTGAGTTGCAAGGCTTCATGTCCTGGGGATTGTTCTCTTGCTTTTTTTTCTGCGTGAACTCACTGCAAGTTTATTACATGTGTGGAGTGGGACTATCTTGAAAACCACTAGATTTTATGTCCCCCCCCCCCCCTCCCGCCCCCCCAAAACATTGTGCACCAGGTGAAAGCAACCTGGATTCCTCAGGTTCAAGTGGGATAGAGCAATGTCCTCTCTGCATCAAATAACTTGGTAACCGGAATGTTATTGTAGGGTTACTGAGAGTTACACTATTTTAAGAGTCCAGTCTTCACAACCCAACATGGGTAGAAACACTTTAGGTCCCTTTAGGTCCTGTAATTTTTTTCCAAGCGTTGACCTTCCACCAAAGTAGAAGAAAATAAATCTTCAGACCCCTGCTGATGCCGTTAAAAGTTCCTAGTTGATTTTTTCTCCAGCACAAGTGCAATTGCTTTCTACTTTAGATCCAAAATGCTTAGCACACATCATTCTTTCTGCTTCTTGGCTTACAGGGCTGTGCAGGGCAGCTTGTAAACAAGTGATGACTGAGGCTCTTTGTCTTGTATCCTCCTGTCTAGGAAAGGGAGGCTCCAGCATTTCTGGGAAGTTAAGTGTCTCTGTGGCTATTCAGGGGAAAGGTTGATAAATAACAGCTTATAAGTAACAGTTTTGCTGTCTTCTGCGGGACTGGGTTCCTTGAGAAGATGCAGCAAAGGGGACAGCTCGTGGAACCAGAAAGACTGGGCTCTGCAGGCAGCGCTGATGGCAATTTTTTAACTGTTTCAGGTGAAAAACTGATTGAAGGGCAAGTCATTGAACTTGAAGATGGGACCACAGCTTATATCCATCAGGTGACAGTTCAGAAAGGTGAGGACCATAAATTCACCTCTTTCTTTTTTAGAAGGACGTTGTAGCTGTAACTGCAGTTGTCTGTGTTCCAACGGTTGGGCTCCTTTATTACCTCTAGCCTCAAGAAGTCCATATAGGTGTAGGGTTTTTTTCTTGCCCATAGTTTTGAGGCTGCATGAGCAAGGATATAGAACATGGGATTTCCTGCAAAGTTTTAGCAATCTGAAAAAAAGGCAAATTTGCTGGTGGTGTAAGCAAATGTTTAAGTGTTGTTTCACCTGTGGGCGCTCTCGCTATTGTCAGTCTGACAGATCACGAGTCTACAAGCAAGGCCAGTAAGTTGCATGCTGTGTTTGTGCCAACTTCAGAGCCCAAACAAAGTTTGTTTCATGTGGGAGCAGTTGGACAGGAATTTCCTGTGAACAATGAGACAATGTATTACTTCTGGAATAGGTGTTTGTGGGGGCGGGGATTGTTGGGAGCAATGCCACCTTGGTTATTGACCCATCAGCCAATGTCACCTCTGAAATGAGGTGACATAAATTCATCTGAGAGGTGATGGGCGTTCATTTTGTGTGGCAGGCACCAGCGTGGCACAGAGGAGTCCTCCCTGGCCACGATAAGATGTAAAAGGGCAGGTAGAAAGAGCTCTGTTGCTTTGGACAGTCCTTCCTTCACCCTCCCAAGCTCCTCGTATGCCACCTCTCTTTTCTGTTCTTAAAAGGTTGCTTGAAATTCACATTGTGTGCCTCGCTGTGCCCCTCTCCTCCCTTCATCCTCTTCCCCGCCTCCAAACACATGCACAGTGAGGAGGGTTTTCCTTCTCACCCCTGCTTCCCCTGCCGTGGGATGCTTGTGTTCTCCTTCACACACCCCTGTGCCAGAGCCATCCTTCTTGTCCAGGACATAATCTGGCATTTTGAATTAGTGAGATACCGCATTGCCCCAGTGAGTAAAGAAGTGTGGTGAAGCTGGGCAATGGAGCATGAAAAAACTTTATAATTCATGTCAGAAGGGCTCTAGTGGTATCTTAAAAGCTATAGTTGTGGTTGACTTTCAGTGCAAGCAGGCAGCTCTGCTGTGTCCTTTTCTGTGGGTGTGAATACTGTAGTGTTCAGGAGCTGACACAGGATCCCCTCCATCCCATCTGCGTCTTCCAGTAAGTTGGGTGGATTTTTTTCTATTTTAGAGTCTGTGGCGTTTGAAGACGGCCAGCCGGTAGTGTTGGAGGATGGTAGCATGGCCTACATACACAACACAGCTAAAGGTAATGCCTGTTCCCTGTTCTTCCCTTGGCAGCTGGAATAGAAGCTGCTGAAGCATCACAGATTTCCAAGGCGTTAGGTAGTTCAGGGAGATGAAGAGTGCCTCGCACTCAGCAGCTCTTCTACATTTGATTTTATTGGGTTCCTCTTGCAGAAAGTTATGACCCCAGCACCTTCGAGGCTGTCCAGCTGGAGGATGGCTCCACAGCCTACATACATCGTCCTGTCATCATGCCACCTGGCAGCACCATCCTGGAAGTGCAGGCAGAAACTGGGCTCGAGGAGTTGGCTGGAGAGGAGGAAGATGATGCCTTTGATGTCGAGACCATTAATGCACTAAAGCAGTATGCCAGTAAGGTGAGGACGCAGCGCTTCTTTCATGGTCTGCCAGCAGCACTGAGGGGCTGGTGTAGTAGTCCGTGTTTGGCCTGGGGATTAAGTGTCTTCCCTTCATTAGTACATTTGTGTATTTGTTTTTCAGCAATGCCAGCTTTGAGAAGAGAAGCTGGCCAGGGCTCCTGTGAGAGTGCCACCACTGAGAGGTGGCTGACAGTTAGGGACCTAGAACGGGGCAGTTTGGGTGCTGGGCCTACTGCCCTTAACCTGCTGCAGGCACAAGTTTGGGAAGAGCAGAGAGCTGCTGTGGTACAGCTTGGATTTTTTTTCCTTGCTTTAAATGACCCTCCATGTAGGTGTTTTCTTTCTGTTTGCCTGGGTTTCTCATAATGCCACCTGGGTATGATGTTCTCTCCCACGGATGATTCGGGCAGCAGATAGTGACTAGCCTTTTACGTATCAGGAGTGAATAAGTTGTGGCCACTTTTGCCCATGTAGACAGAGGCCTTAAAAACCAAAACAGCTTCAGACACTAATGTGTTGTCACTGCAGTGCTCCGTCTGAATGTTTTGGGTGCTGCCATTTTATCCCATCTTCATGGTGTTGTGTGAGAAGGGGCTACCAGGAGTGTGCTGGTCCAGTGCTCAGCTGGGCAGCACTAAGATTTGCCGATGGAGACCTTTCTGCTGTGGTAGGACCAGCCTCCCCTAGCTCTCTGGAGAAGAGTGGGGTGGCACTGCTGATGTGAATGCCTTCCTGCTTGGATTGTTCACCTGCTCCACGCTGTACAGGGAGGTATGAACAGTACCCATGCCTCTTTGCTTGTAGGTGTCTGATGAGGAAGAGGAGGGAGTGACGAACACCTGCCGTACAAAGAGTGAGGATTCCAGCGACGTCCCTTCCCAGGTCTGAATTTTTCAGTGGTGCATTTCTGAAACTAGGCCAAACTCCTCTTGATGCAGAGCGCTTTGCCAGCTAGTAATTGAAAAAAGCTTTGTGGTTTCTCTGCAAAGCTAGCAAATATATTAGCTGCAAGTTTTACAAATGAGCTAAGTGAGGCATGGGGAGGTGAGTTACGTGTCTGAGAACACCCAGTGAGTTGGGAGGTGGGAATGGGAAATGCTGGTTCCTAGACCCTTGTCCTGTCACCTGGGTTGCACCATATGTGCACAAGCTGTGTTTGTAGGAACATGTTTTTGTGAGGATAACTGAAGGAGTGCATATGTATAGCAAGGAGGGAAATTATTTGTGTGGGCTTTGCGAAGCCTGCTGTAGTGGCTCACTGAATTAATTTCCATACGTTCTTTCAGCAGGATTTGCAGGAGGAGGAAGTGCACAGCAATGAGAAGGGGCAGCAGGTCGGCAGCAGAGCTTTCCGTTGTGGGTACAAAGGCTGTGGCCGCCTCTATACCACCGCCCACCATCTAAAGGTAAAGCAGGTAACATGCAGTCACGCAGCGTGCAGACCAGGCATATCCCCATCTTATAGTGCCAGATCAGAATGCTGCTGTGCAGGAGGCTGAGTTGTGTGCTTGGCTCATCAAGAGACCCAGATGTGTTAATTGACCAAGGTGAAATCCAACATAGAACTTCAGATTCTCTCCACCAGCTAGATTTCTCCACGCTGTTTTCCTTCCTCCTGGTATTTGACCTCATTTTCGGGACCTGTTCTTTCTTTTCCAGGTACATGAACGTGCTCACACAGGCGACCGTCCATATGTGTGCGACTTCCCGAGCTGTGGGAAAGCATTTGCTACAGGTAACGATTCCTCTTTTGAGCAAACTTTGTTTTCTGTCCAGTCCAAACCACTCTTGAGTATCAGTCCTGGCTTTTTTCCAGCAGAGCACGATGAGCATAGCTTTTAAAGCAAAGCTTTTAAAGAAGGAATTGCAGCATGGGAGACTGTCCGGGACTTGATTGATTATGGACAGGTTAAAGGAGTTGCAGGAAGAAGCTGAATTGTCAGTGGTGTTGTGAAGCTGTTTGGCTATTTCTTCCCCTTCAGCTTTGCAGACACGGGACAGACGTTTAAAAAAACTGAGAGGTGGTACACAGCTTGCCGTATTTTTCCTTCTTGTTATAAAATTAATTGTGGTTTCTTTTCTGGACAGGGTACGGGCTGAAGAGCCACGTGAGAACACATACTGGTGAGAAACCGTACAAATGTCCAGAAGACGTGTGTAACAAAGCCTTCAAAACCTCGGGGGATCTACAGAAACACATCCGGACACACACAGGTGAGCAGTACAGGAGGAGAACTGAGCTGCCCAGTGAAAGGGTCTCCAAGATAAAGTACTGCTTCAGCCTTTGTCCAGGACATGCCTTTTTGTATCTTGGGTGAAGCAAGGCAGAACTGAACTTGTCTTCCGACAGAAGTAGATGGGTAGTAGAAGTAGTTCTAGGGACTTCTTGGCTCAGTTACAAACAGCAGAGCGAAAGGGGAAGGGATGCCAATGTTCTTAGAGGAAATGTGCCCACAGTCGGTCTGATCTGAGGTCTCGTGGGTGTAATAGTGTGGAGGAGGGAAGGGATAGAGGAGGGAAGGGATACAGGTGTCCAGGGCATTGTAGATAACTGCATTGTAGCAGGACTCTCATCCACGTTACTCTGTCAATGCAGGTGAGCGTCCCTTCAAGTGCCCCTTTGTGGGCTGTGGCCGCTCTTTTACCACATCCAACATCCGCAAGGTTCACATCCGAACGCACACAGGCGAGCGGCCGTACATGTGTCCGGAGCCCAACTGCGGAAGGGGCTTCACCAGTGCCACCAATTACAAGAACCACATGAGAATCCACACAGGTAAGAGGGGGAGAGGGTGAAACGCAGACAGCTCCTCCCCAGTCACCTGGCTGCGCAGACCGCGTGTGGCAGCAGGGAAATCTGTGGGACTGAAATGGTCATTTCCAGGCCAGGCATTGCAGGGGTAGATCCGGGGGTAGCCAGGGAGTTAAAGGAAATAGGAGTTGCTTTATTGGGCTGATTATTGTTCCACCAGCCTGTCTGCAGCTATTCGCTCTTGATGAGGAATCCCTTCCCAGAGCGTGAGCGTGAGTGGATTAAGCTGTGCTCTGTGGCCTCTGCCGTAGGAGAGAAGCCGTACATGTGCACTGTGCCGGGCTGTGGAAAGCGCTTCACCGAGTACTCCAGCCTCTACAAGCACCACGTGGTCCACACGCACTGCAAGCCCTACACCTGCAACAGTTGTGGGAAGACCTACCGCCAGACCTCCACGCTGGCCATGCACAAGCGCAGCAGCCACGGCGAGCTGGAGGCCACGGAGGAGAGCGAACAGGCCCTCTACGAACAGCAGCAGCTGGAGGGTGAGCAACCACTCTGCTATCACCAGGCTTGGGTCAGGCCGTGTGGCAATGGGGAGAGAGATAACGGTAAGAGCCTGCAGCCGCCCCCCTCTCTCAGGGGATGCTGTGGCCTCCTGCCTCCCCCGTCAAACCCAGATCCATGTCATGGACAAGAGTAAAGGGTTCCCCATGGTCCTCACTGTGTGTCACGGGTTGGAAACAGACTCCTGCCCATTCTGTAGTACAGGGAGAGGTAAAGACCCTTCTTCCCAGGCCAACACTGGGCTGTTGTCATCATGATCTCGTGCTCTTCTGTGTGGCCCTTTCAGGGACCAGGCAGGTCCCAGGGTCAGGCCTGTGCCTTCACGCTCTGGTTAGCACTTCTCTCTCCCCTTTTGCTCTTCCCCTTCTCTGATTCAGCTGCTGCTACTGACAGTGGCTCCCCCCTGAAGACCCAGCGTATTGCTTTCCTGTCGGAGATGGAGGAAGTGGAAGATGAAGATGGTATGCCTACGCAGGTCTCACTTATCTCTCCAGATGGGACAGAGCAGGTATGGATGCTGACAGCCTCCAGCACGTGGGGGACAGCAGTTAACTGAGTCAGATTCTGCCACTACCCAGCCTGGGTGTTCGCTTTAAGGCTTTTATTTCAGTGTAAAATAGACCCTGGGGCTTCAAGGGCTCTGTCCGTCATGAGGGCTCCCTCCTTCCAGCCTTACCCCACTGCTGCAGTCTTGATGTGGAGGGTAAAGAAGGGGCTCCTGGTCCCCAACTCACCTTCTTGCTGGACGGGGTCTTGCAGGCAGCCCTTGCCTCCCGACCAGCTGTGGAGAGGCAGCTCCCAATCTCTGCTGACACAGGCTGGATTTAGAGATTGTTTTTTTCATTGTTTGTTTACGGCAGTGCTTTTCATGTGCTTCTCTCCACCAGCTGCTCATGTGCTGACTAGGAAAAACTCCCTTCTGTGGCATGGGGCAAAGGAAACAGCTGCCACGAGTAACGCTTGTTTCCTCTTAGCCTGAGAGGTCCGTGCTGCGGCGATACACAAACTGTTGCTTCAAAGCCTGGAGAGAAAATGCTAAAGGGGAAGGGGAGCTGTGATAGAAGGGGGAAGGCTGGAGACCTGTGAGTTCTCCATCGATTCTGTCCATGACCTTGAGCAAAGTCCCTGGGGTTCTCCGTGCCCTAGGTCTTGCATGCAGAGGAGGAGAAAATATTTCATCCTTACTGAGACCTTTGTGTTGCTGAACTCGGGGGTTGCATAAGGCTTCCTGAGGAGCCATCCTGGCTGAGAGCATCCGCTTTTATCCCGCCCAGGTCAGTTTGTCGCAGGAAGACCTGCAGGCCCTGGGCAGTGCAATCAGCATGGTGACGCAGAGCAGTGCCCTCGCCGTGGCCGAGGAAGAGCTGGCAGGTGGTGACACACACGCCGTGACTGTGGCCAACGCATGTGGCACCGAAACGCAACCGGTACAGACAAAACTGGGACCTTCCCTTTTTCCTGCTAGAAGGGAATTGCATTTTCTTTTAAAACATGATTGGTTTTTATCTTAACTTTTCCTAGGTTACCGGAGTCGCTTCTGGAGCAGTCATGTCTGAAGAATCAGCCGTCACATCCCTCCGTCATCAGCAGGTGGCATTGCTGGCCACTGCCAATGGCACCCACATCGCAGTGCAGGTACCACACAGCTCCTGCCACGTTCCCCTTCGTTCCCCCTTCCACCCACTGGCTTCAGCACTTGCCCTCTCGCTCTGCTGCATCTCCTCTTGCTCCCTAATTCCCAGATGCCCTGTGTATGGAGGAGAGCAGGGAAGTGGTCCTCCGATTGCAGAATGCTCCTTGTAAACAGCCTCTCCCCGTCGTAGCTGTGTCTCTCTCTGCTTTGCCCTGCTGCTTTCTCCCTTGTACCTCATACTGCCAATCCCTTGTACCCCTGTCCTGCTGCCCTGAGTGATCCCGCACCTCCTGAGCCCACCTTTGGGGCGGACAGGGTTATCTCTCTCCCTTTCCTCCACTATAGTTAGAAGAGCAGCAGAGCCTGGAGGAAGCCATCAGCATGGCCGCAGCAGCAATCCGGCGTGAACCTGCAACACTTGAGGCAGCCGTGGCTGAGAACGGGTGCTGAGATGCCGCGGAGCCTCGCGGGCAGGGAGAGCAGGCAGCCCAAGCCCATTCTCCGCGGGGGCGTCGGGAGCTGCAGAAACCGAGGCAGCCGGTGCACGGAAGAGGTGCGGTACGCGAGCGAGGGAAGGCGGCCGAGACCAGCGGCCAGCGTGTGTACCGCGCAGGCGGTGAGGGCTAATGCCAGCAGTGTTGGGCTACTGGAGTGACCCTGCTCCAAAGGCCGTTCTCTCCATGGAGGGATGTCGAAGATACCTGGCTGCTGCCTTCTCCTGGAGGCTCCGCTGTTTTCCTGGGCTCTGAGCAGCAACTTTCCTGCTCCTTGCCTTGGGCATCGACTCCCACTGTCTGGAGGAGATGGGCAGATTGTGTCATCTAGTATTTATTTCTTCATGGCTAAGATTTCCAAGACCTGCCAGTCTTCTGCAGTAGAGGTGGAGCCACACAGATTTCAGCAGCCTCTGGGAGTGCAAAATTGTTCTGGAGAGGCGCTTCGTGGCCTTTCCCTCTAGGTATGGTCCAACAGCTCCCCTTTCCTGCCCAACTCCTCCAGGAAAGGGGCAAGTGGGCAGCATCTGCACAGAAGCAATAAAGCCTCATCAAAGCAAGCCCAGGCTGTCCTGGGCTCATGCCTGGAGTGGTGACCAGTTCCTGATGCTGGAGCGAGCGCCCGGGCTGGCTCCGACAGCGATTCTCCCATCTCTTTATCACTCTCTGCTCTCGAGCAAACTTCCTCGGCAGACTCAGCGCTGTGGAGCAGAGCAAAGCGCTCCCTCCGCCGAAGCCGACCAGCGCTTGTCGGGGAGCTGAGCTAGACTTGGATGTGAATACCGAGTTGAAATAAAAACAAATTTAAATTTTTCTTTTTAAAAAGATGCACCCTTCTCTCTTTCAGCCCCTGGGGCCAGCGGCTGGCAGAGGGTGGGATGGGTGTTGCTGTTTTGCAGATGTAAGGATTAAGGAAGTTCAGGAGATTTGTTGAATTGGCCGAAAGCGTCCTGCCAAAGCAGCGATTGTCCAAAAACAGTGGTGAGGAGGGGTGCGAGCAAGAGAAGTTGTAGCTTCTGAGCTCTCCGTGTGTGTCTTAGAGGGGCTGAGAGCCGTCTCCTCAATCTCAGATCAGGCCTTGGCTCTTCCAAGGGCTCCTGCAAGCCTAGATTTAGGGAACTGTCACATAATAAAAAAAAATTTGTTTGTGAATGCATCCTACGGCCCTCTGAGCTGGGGGGAGAGACCCGGGCTGGCTTCTTCGACCCAGCAGGAGTAACCTCTGCCCTGGGCAGTCTGGACAAAGCCAGGGCAGGGAGCACCATAGAATCATTCAGGTTGGAAAAGACCTTCAAGATCATCAAGTCCAACCGTAAACCTAACGCCAGCGCAGGCTCCCAGCAATCAGGTGGTTTATTTTTTTGCATATACCCAAGGAATTTGCAGAGGAAGAGGTTTCTGCAGGCAAGGAAGGGGCGTCACCCGGGAGGGCTGCAGTGGGGTAGATCTCCCCTTGCCTTCCTGGGTGCGACTGATCCCAAAACAAGCAGGGCTGGAACCTTTCCCAAAGGCGAGGCGCTTCATTTAAATCACAGAAGAGGAAGCTGCTGTTTGAGTCAGGGAGGGGATTTCTCTCCGCAGAACGGCGAGAAAGCTTTTGATCTCTAGGCTGAGCGAGCAAAGGGTTACGAATCCCTGTCCCTGCTCCGGCAGCCCTGGCTCCTGCTTCCCTTGGGTTGCTGGGGAGTCTGTCCCTGGGCATCTGTCCGTGGAGTGTGTGTGTGGGGGGAAAGACCTGCATCCAGGGGACCGTGGGCGCGAGATGTGGCCCGTGGGCTTCTCCGGGGCGCGCCCAAGCAGATGGCGCTCCAGCTTCACGCCCAAGGCTGTCGAGGCAGGCGGTTTCCTGGAACCGGATCCTCGGCCTCGACAGAGCCGCCTCTGCCATCGCTGCCGCCTGTAGCCATGGACCTGCGAGCGGAGCTGCTGAAGTCCATCTGGTACGCCTTCACCGCCCTGGACGTGGAGAAGAGCGGCAAGGTCTCCAAATCCCAGCTCAAAGTGAGTCCTCAGGGCTGGGGGGGAGCTGGGACGGCCCCGGCGCGGGGCTGGTGGGTGGGCTGCGAGGGGCAGAGCGGGGCCAGGGATGCTCCGCATCCCCCCTGGCTCTCCATGGAGGAATCGTTAAATATTCAGATTAATAAGACCTTGCTGTCGCCTCCATGGTTGTTTCGGTGAAGTTCTTTGGCTCTGCCTTGTCTCCCTTTAAAAAAAGAGGTTAATGCTCCAGTCTATTTTCCAGGAGCAATGAGGAGAAGTCTGATTTTAGTTGTTTTCAGTTTCTTATGCTTTTTATGGCCAACTAACAGCCCAAACTCGGTTTATATTTTCTTGCTTGCCGGAGCACCGCGTCTCTGCTTCCTGTTCAGCCAGCGGGGCGGTAGGTAGAGGCAGACCATTTTTAAACTAAAGCTCTTCAGTGGTCTGGCCAGAAATAACACAGCGCTTTTCAAAAATCTCTGCTCTCGCCTTTCCCTCAACCCCTTCGCAGCTTTGCAGAGGGCTCCTGCGTTCGGCCCTTCCTCAAAACCATTGCGGCTTTAAAACCCTTTTTGTCCGCCTCTGGGTCGGGGTCTGGTCAAATCCATCAGGTTGCACCTTGGCTTTGACAATCATGAATTGATTTTTTTTTTTTTTCCCCCTTTTGCAAATGATGGGACTCCTTTTTTTATTTTTTATTTTTCTTGCCGTGTAAATGGCCCGTTGTGGTTTTTTAGGCTGGCGCCGGGGTTGGAAATGCCGGTCGGAGCAGGGGGCTGCGATGCAGGGGAAAGACCTGAGCTAGAAACATGCAAAACCCGGGGAGATGTTGCGTCAGGACTTGGCAGCCACTGCCAGTGCGCAAGATGAGTTGCGAAACGCTGCAAAGAAACCTCTTTTCCTCTGTTCCCTCTGCTTTACAGGGCTTCCCCCGGGACACGACTGCAGGGAAGGTGCTGGGCTTGGCGGGGGGGAGGCATATTTTGTCCCAAAATTAAGAGTTTTGTTTGCAAGGGTCTGGAGGAGAAGCAGCAGGAGCCGGGCTCCTCCGCTGGCTGCTCCCCAGAAACTTGTGTGCCCTGCGAGCCACGCTCGCCTGCTTAAAACTGTAGAAATATTTGAAGGAATTAAGGAAAATCCTAAAGTAGGCCAGAGCCTAATTCCCCTTGCTAATCCCCGGGGGCGGCTGTGCCCCCCAACAGCATCCCCTGCACCCAGGCTCCAGGTGCTGAGCCCAGCCCCGGCCCCGAAAGCGCCGGCGTGAACACATGCAGCGCTTCGCTTGCGAGATCTTTATCGCCGGCGACGATGCTGAGGCCACAGAGACCCCAGTTTTAATGGCAATTTCCTAGAGAGTTAGTGCAGGGGGGGCTGGGGGAGTTGCAAACCCTCGTATGGGGACGGTGGGGAGGCTGGGGATGGCGTTTCTGCAGTGGCTTTGCTCAGGGTGACATTTCAGAGGGGAAGGGAGATTCACCCCGCGCTGTTTTTCAACCCGCCTTCAGCGCCGACATGGGACGGCGGCGGGTCGGGCTGCGCCGTTGCGTGATGAAGCTCAACTCTGGATAACCTTCCGCCGTCCCCGAGGCCGGGGCCAGCTCGTTTCCATCCCCCCGTTGATGCCAAGCACTTTGTCCCAGCCTATGCGAGCCATCGGCGGCATTTCTGCTCGTAGGTTTGGTGCAGAAGAAATCGATGGCCTGGCAGGTTTGAGCAATAACATGTTAAAGCCGTGGTGGCCGCGGCTTCTCCAAATTTCCTCCCGGGCTGGGCTCTGCTCCCTCTCCCAGGCGTGTTGCTGCAAGAAGGGTCTTGAACAAGGGTAGGAGAAATGTCGGTGTTCCCGGCATTTGCACCGACGGAAAGAAAAGCAGCCCCAGGAGTTGGGGTGGGATTTTGCTGGCAGAGGAGCAGCTTAACGCCGCCGACCTCCCTCCAGCCAGTCCCAGCAGGAAATTCAGCAGTGTTTCAAAGGGGGGATGGCGAAGCCCTGGGGAGCCGTGGGGTTCAGCAGTTGAGTTCTTTGCATGGACACTCCTATGCAAGCAAGCGCCTGCGTACGGACGGGTGAGTGTAGGTGTGTATCTGCACAGGAAGGAAAGACAGTCTTGCGGTCGCGTTGCTGCGCATCGAGAGATGTCGGGTAGTTCAGTTCCCAGCACGGGCACCCAGCAGCCCCGCTCTTGGATAAGGGTTTATCCTCTCCCCGCCGTCGCATCCTCCCTGGCCGAGCTGGGGGAGCTTCTCCCCGTCTCCGCGGATGCTGGCTGGGATGCGGGATTTGGGTCGCGCAGGCACCCCTCGGTGCTTTTCGATACCTCTGCTCCGCTCCTGTCCCTGTTAAAGAGGGAGCGGAGCAGTTTGCCGAGCGGCAGCTCCGTCTCCAGAGGCTGCCCGCTACACCAAAGCCCTTGGGGAGCGGAGAGGAGGCAACGGAGGGATAGGCAGGCAGTTTAAATGCATGTCGGGGGGCACAGGGGTCCCCCACCCACTGCGTGGGATTTCATGCTTGGGGTGCAAATGGCAGGGGAGGTGGCTCTTGCTCCTTTTGGAGACAGAGCCCATAACTCGTGCGGGTCTCTGGGTATAACTGGTGCCTTGTGGGGCTGGGTTAGCACAGCACAGGCAGTTTATGGACACCCCCCCCGGGGCAGGAGGAAGGCGCCTGCCTTGGACAGAAAGCTCCTCTGCTTGTTTCGTGCACAAAAGGCTCTTGGCATAGGCCGGTGGGTCCCAGTTTGGCCAGTAACAGGTCTGAGAGCAGCTCATCCGTTCAAGCAGGGGGGAAAGCCTTCCCCGAGGCCGGGAGCTGATGGTCCCGGGGCTGGGCTTGAGCCCAGGGGTCCTGGCTGATGGGACATTCGCGTCCTCCTCGCTGCAGAAAATGGGCAGCTAAAGGGACCCTCACCGCTGGCAAAGGCTCCCGGCGCTGGAGGTCCCCTGGGACAGGATCCCTGCACCCCCAGCTCCGGGGAGGCTTTGGTTTTCTCAGCAGGGCTGTTCACCTTGCACATGGGGAAACTGAGGCAGCACCAACGCTCCCAGCAGGGTGCAGAAGCCCCAGTCCCCATGCTCTCGCCCACCAGAGGGGTTTGTGCTGAACGCGGGGAGCCAGGCTCCAGCCCAAAAGGTCACCCCCAGCCCTGGCATCGCCCCCGGCGTCTCCCACAGGGGAGAAGAAAAGGGGCTGCCATTCTCCAGCGGCATTAAATATTCCACCCCCGGCTCCGGCTGCTGTTGGCAGCGGCTGCGGAGGGGTGGGAGCGGGGGGCTATGGGGTGCAGGAGAGCTGGGGAGAGGGTGGAGAACAGCACCAGGGCTGGTGCTGGGAGGGATTTGGGGTGTCGGGCAGACCTCTGCCCCCCCCAGCCATCCCCTGCGTGCCGCAGGGGAAAGGTTGTGTCACCAAACCGCTCTCAGAGCATCCCTTCCCTTCTCCCCCCACCCCGTTATTTTCCCCTCCTGTCCCTCCTTTCAGAGCCCAGGGGGGGTTTCCCACCTCTCCCCTTGCCCTGGGCTTGGGGCAGCCCCGGCCTCACGTACCCCACATCGGCCTGGCCGGGGCTTTCCTCCCCACCCTGCCCCACTTTCATTTTGGAGGTGGCCCCCCCGGCGAGCACAGGGACCGCGGTTCGCAGCGTGCCAGGGCGGACAGAGGGGCTCAGGGTGCTGGCCATGGCCAGGGCCACACGTGAGACCTCCCAGGGCTTTTTGGGGTGCTGTGAGAGGAGGTCCGAGGGATGGGGACGAGGCCCCACTTGGAAACGGGGAATGGGATGCGATTCCCAAACTTTCAGTCCATCCTGATGGATTTTTAGCCATCCCAGAGGATGCCCAGGGTGTTTCCATCCCTCCCCACCCCTGCACGGACCCCGGGGCTGCACCGAACCCCGAAAAAAGGCAAAAAGGTGCAGCCGTAGCGGCAGCGCTGGGGGCTACAGCGCAGGGTGGAGCCCTGCTGATAACATTGGTCCAGAGGGTGAAAAAGAGAAGGAAAATCTGGTTGAGCAAGAACCGTCTCCATCTGCAGCGTGGCCTCCAGCAGCTCCTCTCCTGCTGGAAGGAAATTTCCAGCCCTGCACGGAGAGGAGCCGGAGCAGGGATGCTGCACCCCATCTCCTCCAGCCCCTCTCATAAAACCTTGGCAAAGCTGCAGCTGCAAACCCTACAAACTCTCTTTGCAAACCCTGGTGCGATGGGACGGCAGCATTTTGGGACGCTCGTTTAACCATCTCCTGCTTGCTGGGAGGTCAAGACAAAGAGACAAGCTCCTGCCCGGCATTGGGAGCCGGAGCTGCTGGTGGTGCTCCTGGCCAGCCCTTGCTCGGGGCTCTGGCCGCTGGCCCGGCAGCGGCGTGGGCTTTCCAGCACGTGGGAAATTCAGGATTTTCAAAACATGCTTTGTTTTGGGGGGGGGATTCGAACAAAACCGGGCTGGTTGGTGACATTCGCAGACTGCTTCTGGAGATGGTGTGTCTCCAGATCCCCCTTGTCCGCTTCCATTCCAGACAAAACCTTTTCTTAGTTCCTTATAAATCTTATTTTCATCTTGGCGTCTTTCTGTGCCCCACTGGCAGAAAGCAGCCGCTGCCAGGCTGGGCGTCATCGTTAGTTAACGTTTTCAAGAAATCGCTGAGGGCAGCTGCCAAACAGCGTGGCCTGGGGTGGCTTATCGTCTTTTCTAGATCAAAGCATGCCCTGTTTGCTCTGTAATGTTTGAAACAGCCCTTTTTCTTAAAAAAAAAATAAAATAAAATAAAAAATATATATATATATATTCTTGGCATGTGCCAAGAAAGCAAAAGAAACGAGTGTGGAAAAATCCTCAATTTTTGCATAAATGGCTTCTCTGAGGTTTATGTTTGGGAATATTCCCCTGTCCCTCTGCCAAACCCACATCACGCCTGGCCGCTGCGGGGGAGGGATGCTGGGCAGGACATGGTGGTCCCCGGGTTGGGGGGTGGCAGCATGGGGATGGGCTGGGACGTGCTTGGAGGTGGTTCACCTTCTCCCCGTCCCTCGTGCCCGGCCAGGTGCTGTCTCACAACCTGTACACGGTGCTGTGCATCCCCCACGATCCCGTGGCGCTGGAAGAGCATTTCCGCGATGATGACGATGGGCCGGTGTCCAGCCAGGGCTACATGCCCTACCTCAACAAGTACATCCTGGATAAGGTGAGTCCCGTCGCCATCCCCGCGACCTGCTGCGTCTCAGTTGGGGACACCGCGGTCCCTGGGCTGCTCCCGCATCCCGTGGCAGCCCCACAGCTCCGCTCCCCTCTGCTCCTGGAGATCCCATGGGTGGAAAAAGGATACAGGGAGTTGGGGAGCTCTCAGGTAAATGCCAAAACGAGTGAGAAAGGTTTAATTCTCAACGTCTCCGTGGCAAGGATGAAGTCAGCCCTTTCCATCAAGGCTCTGGATGGAGATGTATCTCTGCCCACGTTTCCTAAAGGGCTCAGAGGGAGAAATCAGCCCCTTTTTCCTCTCCACCCCTGTTCAAATTTGAAGTGTGACCTCAATTGGCAAAGAGGAGGAGAGGGAGGAGGTGCCAGGGCAGGAGCAGGAGAAGAGGTCGGGGTGCGCAGGGGCTTTCTCCCTTTTTTCCGTGAGGCTCAAAGGCACCTTTGTCTGGCGCAGCGAGACTTTGCGGCTGGGTACTCGGTCCTCGCTTCCTCCAGGCATGTGAGGAGAGGAAAAATGACTGACAACTTTCTTCCACCGTGTGCTCGAAAGAGGGGGAGGCCCGGAGCTGGGTGCAGTAACCCTTCCCTCCCCTGCCGCTTCCCCAGGGCTGAGCCGTGCCAGTCACCGTGCCAGTCCCTGCCTTTTCCATCCTGGTCCAGGGATGCTGATCTCAGCTGCAGGGATCTGGTCTGCAGCGAGCGAGGGCAGAGCCTTCCCCAGCTCCCTCTGCCCCGGTTTCTCCAGCTGCCCAAGGTCAGCCCAGCTGAATCTCCCCAAAATCCTTCCAGTTTCCCCCGTGGTTCTTTGGGCGATGACCTTTAAACCACCTTCTTCTGATTTCACCATGGCTAATAAAATCCCGGGGCCTGAGAAGGGGAAGTGGGTTTTCCTAGTAAGAGGAGCTTTCAGCTTTCCACCACCCAAAAGTTTTTCTCCAGCTCTGCCGCTGCGGGCTGCAGTTTGCCCTCGTGCTGGCAGCGCAGGGCTCTCACTGCTGGGATGGAGCGGCCAGATGTGGCCAGGCTCCTTTGGTCCTGTGCCACCCCAAAATTGCCATGTGAAGCAGCTCACAATGCCGGGCAGGCGGTCGCAGAAACTCGTGGATGGGCAGCGGGGCTGAGGTTGATGGAGGCATCGCTCCTGCCTCTGCTGCCGCCTGCCCATGGGCCGTCACTTCCCTCCGCTGAGCCCCGGTTCCTCTTTATGGTCAAATGGGATAACGAGAGCGACCCAGAGCCATGGAGGCACTGGGAAAGCACCACGCAGTGCTGCATGTGCTTCACCGCGGGGTTCCTGCTTGTGCTTCAAAGCCCGGCAGGACATGGCTGAGCCACCGTGGCCATGCCGCGGTACCCGGGTGATGCAGTGGTCCCACAGCATCTTCTCTACTGGCCGCGATGCCTCGCTGGCCTGCGTAAGGGACCTGTGCTGGGGACACGTACTGTGGCATCACGATCAGTGCCCACTTACACTCTAGGTGTGGGTCCCACCTATCAATCACCCCCTGCTTCTCACCAGCAGGGACAGGGGATTTCAGGTGTGACTGTGTCTCCCCTCCAGTGCTTGCCCCCCCCATTGTAGCCCCGCAGCCCCACGCTCACCCCCTGGCTCCTGCCCGTAGGTGGAGGAAGGTGCTTTTGTCAAAGAAAACTTCGACGAACTCTGCTGGACCCTGACAGCGAAGAAGAATTACAAGCCCGACCGGAACGGGAATAGCGTTGTATCCCACCAAGATGCCTTCAAGCTCTGGTGTCTCTTCAACTTTCTGTCTGAAGACAAATACCCTCTCGTCATGGTGCCAGACGAGGTAGGACCTGCTTCTCCCCCTGCCCCATCCCCATCCTCCCAGGGCTCTGCACGCTGCCGGAGCCCCGTTTGGGGATGACACATCCCGCTATCGCTTCCTGGCATGTCCCACCACATCCTGCAAGATGTGGTGCTCCAGGGCATGAGAGAGAACAGTGGTGGGAAGAGGGGGCTGTCTGCCCTGGGCACCCCCCGCGTGGCCACCCCCGCTGCCCAGGGAGAAGGGGGTGACTCAGGAGCAGCTGGAAGGCCCCCTCCAAAATGCTGAAGTCTCTCACACATAGATAGATGTCTTGGAGGATGAGGTGTGGGCTGGTCCATATTGGTCTTCCGTGGTCCAAGCCTACGCCAAGGAGCTCTTTTGCCTGCTGTGAAATGAATGTGCCAGTTCTCAGAGCCCCAGCCAAGGAGCAGCCGCAGCTCAGCTCCTCCTGGGGCTGGTCCCTTGCCGAAAGCCCTTGTGTCTCACCCAAGGGTTGAGTTGAGCATGGTATTGGAGGAGGACTCCAGATTATCTTTGGGGAGAAAGAGAAGATGATGAGAAACTCTTAAAATCTGGTGCAATGTGAGGTTGTTCTCCATGAAATCGTTGTCAGGCTGGATGGAGCTGTGTCTCCTGGGCTGTTTGACAGCCCGTGCCACCATGATGGCAGTGGCAGGGCAGACCCGGCTGTCCCTCTCCATGCCGGCTGCCACCAGGCGCTCACCTTCTGCCCAGCATCTGGAGAGTTAAGAGCGAGGTACCCGGGCAGAGAAAAGCTTCTGGCAGTAATCTCCAAATCTCCAAATTCCGCCCGGCATTTGGAGGGGGAGGTTCTCCCTTCTCTGGGGGTCAGATCAAATCCCCAGGAGAAGGTGGGCAGATCTGGTGAGGGAGGAACAAGCTCAGAAGCCAAAAGCGGCCTCACCAGGAGAAGCTCCGCTGGGTGAGCAGCTGCCGGCTGCTTTGACACCATCAACCTCCTGAGATCAGCAGAAAAGCCANCAGATGTAGGAGGGCGACCGCACTTCCTGCTCCCCGCGAGAGGTGTTTCCTGTTCCCCAGACCACGACAAACTGAATCATCCCTCTGCTTACAGGGCTGAGCGTGAAAGAAAAAGAAAGAAAGAAAAAAAAAAACCAACCCAAAACTACATTTCTTAATAAAGAAACTACCAAAATTGATTAAAAATATATTAATTATATAATATGTAAAATACAGGGTAATATAAATAAAATATATAATATATAAAATATAATAAATACATTTAAAAATTCTTAAGAAATAAACTAAAATTCTTGCCCTTTTCTTAGCTGATGTAAAAACCAAAAAATCCAGCTGGGTGCGGGGACTCTGCTGTGTCTCACCTTTCCGCGTGGCTCTCTGCAGTCACCCGCCCTCCTTGGTCCCTAATCCGTGGGTAGAGGAGAGCTGGCAGCAAAACTTGAGCTGAAATAACTCTTCCCGACATCATGTCAACCATTTAAGCTCTTTTTTTTTTTTTTAAAAGCAATTTATTTACCGATTCAAAACGACTCTCATCTCCTCCATGGGGACCTCTTCCCCTGCTCCTCCCCAGCATTTTACGATGTCAGTTGGAAACCAAGAGCGGGACGGAGGTCAGGGCCGTGCTCTGAGACACCCGCCTTGTGGGTTGGGCGGGGGGGACAGCAGCGTTGGGCTCTTCTCCCTCAGGCACTTGACTTTTCTCACTCTCCAGACAAACAAGCCAAAAACATCTCAGCCTTGTCGTAAAAAGGAAAAAACCTCCCAGCAGTGGTCAAGCTCTAACCCAAAGTCAACCTGCTGAGCCCGCCTGCTGCCTGGAGCAGCTTGGCCATGACTATCAACCATCGCAAAGGGTGATACCTCTGGGATAAGGGTCCTGCGCCTCCAGGAAGGAAAGAGATGTGGTTTTGGGCTCTCCAAAATGGGGCGGTGGGTTTGGGGTGGCTCTCACTTCTCCCCATCGCTGAGTTCCCCGTCCCTACAGGTGGAGTACCTGCTGAAGAAGATCTGCACGGCCATGAACGTGGAGCTGAACTCCTGCGAGCTGGATGACTACCTCTCCCAGGAGCCGCAGGGCCAGGGGGGGCTGACGGTCTGGCAGTTCCTGGACATGGTGAACTCAGGGAGGTTCCTGCGAGGCATCGAGCAGGAGGCCGTCAGCATGGCCATAGAGGAGGTGTACCAGGAGGTCATCGAGGATGTGCTCAAACAGGCAAGGAGCCCACATGTCCTGCGGCACAAACTCTGTCCTTCCCCCACCCTGTTTTTGATCCCGGTTTCTCTCGGGCTCAGGGCTACCTCTGGAAGAAGGGCCAACTGAGGAGGAACTGGTCGGAGCGGTGGTTCACGCTGAAGCCCAGTGTCCTGTCCTACTACATGAGCGAGGAACGGAAGGAGAAGAAGGGGAGCATCACGCTGGACAAACACTGCTGCGTGGAGGTACGGCCTGGGCCACGTTCAGCTCAGGGACAGGAGACCCAGAAGATTCCCCTTCAGACCCCAGGAGAGGGGACGCAGGAATACACAATTTCACATCCATGAGCACAGGAGAGCCAAGTCCTATGGCTGAAGAAAGTGGGGATCAGGTCGCGTATGGGTGGGTAACGCCGTCCTGTGTCCGCTCCCTGCAGGTGCTGCCCGACCGGGATGGGAAGAGGTGCATGTTCTGCGTGAAGACCTCCTCCCGCACCTACGAGATGAGCGCCTCCGACACCCGGCAGCGCCAGGAGTGGACACTAGGTCCGTGCCCCCCCTGTGCCCCCTCCCCAGCTCCCCCGTGCCCCCCGCCATGTCCCCACTGACCGTCCCCTTCCCTCCCCAGCCATCCAGACGGCCATCCGCCTGCAGGCTGAGGGCAAGAAGTCCCTGCACAAAGACCTGAAGCAGAAGCGACGGGAGCAGCGGGAGCAACGGGAGCAGCGCAAGGCAGCCAAGGAGGAGGAGACGCAGAGGCTCAAGCAGCTCCAGGAGGAGAAGGAGAGGAAGCTGCAGGAGCTGGAGCTGCTCAAGGAGGCCCAGCGGCAGGCAGAGATACTCCTGCAGGAGGAGGAGCAGCGGCGGAGGCAGCAGCACGAGGAGATGCAGAGGACGCTGGAGATCCAGCTGCGGGAGGCTGAGCAGGTGGGTGCATCCTCATGGTGTGTCCTGCCGCAGGGCTGCGTCGCTCATGGGGTGGGTGCTTCCTTCCTCTTCCCTTGCCCGTGGCAGCCCAGGGGGTTTGGAGGAGCTCTTGGGAGCACATCCCGCTCTCGCAGCAATGCTGCTGCCACCCATCACCTCTGGGCTGCGGGGGGACGAGGGATGGAGGGGTCAGCACCGCTGTGCGTGAGATACCCAAGGAGCAGGAGATGAGGACAACCTGCCTGGGGTGAATGAAGCTGGGGGGGGCAGGTGAGAGGCAAGTGCTAGTGCCAGGATGGCCAGTGAGCCCATTTCTGACCTTGCAGCCAGCACTGGCTCCAAACGACGCGGTGTGTCTCCTGAGCAGGGAAACCGCCTTGCTTTGGAGCTCCCTCCATGGGCTCTCCCTGGTGTGGGAGATGTCTGGCCCCATCCACCCAGGGATGTGGGGGTAAGGGGGTCCCGGGGACGGTGGCGGTGGCTCTGCTAGCCGCTCACGGTGACGGCTTCTCTCCCTGCCACAGGCCCGCGCCTCCATGCAGGCAGAGATGGTCCTGAAGGAGGCAGAGGCAGAGCGTCAGCGCAAGCGCATCCTGGAGCTGGAGGACATGCAGGAGCGTCTCCAGGAGGCCCTGCAGCAGGAGGTGAAAGCGCGGCAGGACGAGGAGGCCGTGAGATACGCGCAGGCCAGGTAGGACCAGAGCATCCCTGCTCCTCCTCCACCAGCCCCTCTCCTGGGGCAGCGGCTGGGCGTGGGGGCACACTCCCCATGGCAATGCAATGCTCCCCGGGGTACTGGGGTGTGCTGGTGGCTTCCCAGTATGCCGGCAGGGGTGGGGGGAGCTGGTAGCAGAGGGACGTCCTCACCTCTTGCTCTTCATTGACAGGCTACTGGCTGAGGAAGAGGAGAAGCTGAAGCAGCTCATGAAGCTGAAGGAGGAGCAAGAGGAATATATCATCAAAACTCAGCGGGAGAAGCAAGTCCTCAAGCAGGAGATGGAGAACAAGAACAAGTGTTTGGAAGAGGCGCAGAAGCAGCTGGAAGAAGTGAGAGTGAACAGGCAGCGGGTGGACCAAGACGTCATGGTGAGCATCGCATCGGTGCCACATCCCTTCACGGTGTAAGCTCCAGGGGACTTCCCAGCCCTCCCTGATTCATCTCCACACTGGGGAGGACACAGCAGCTTTGGGTACCAAGCTGGCATTGCCTCAGGGGTTTTCTGAGCTGTGCCATGGGCAGGCACGGGGTGATTCAGTGGCTGAGATGGGACAAGCGTGTCCTGCCCCGGGGGGACATCACTGGTGTCCAGAGCAGTGTCAACAATGGGAGTGTGTGGAGGGAGGAGGACTGGAGGAGGAGCAGAAGACCTAAAGGAGGGTGAGCTGGGTCTCTATCCCAGAGGGAGCCTCCAATCCAGGCCTACTCAGGGAAGGGAAACTCCTGCCTGTGGTCCTGGGTCAGGCGTTGCCAGGCGGCCAGCTCAGCCCTCTCCTCCATCCCTCCCAGGCGGCCCAGCGGAAGCTGCGACAGGCCAGCACCAACGTCAAGCACTGGAACGTCCAGATGAACCGACTGATGCACCCCATCGGGCCGGGAGGTAGGAGACCGGCCATCACACCCTCCCCTGCCTCTCCTGAGCACGGCCACGCTGGGGCACGAGCACAGTCTCCCACCCGTCTCCCCCTCTTTGGGGGCATCTGGGGCTGGAAGGAACCCCATCTTTCGGAGAAGATACTCCAACGCCTGTGGTGTGGAGAGACCCCGCAACCCTTTTCCTTAGGTGAAAGGTCAGTTTGGACCCCAGGTAAACAACCCTCTTTTTCTGTCTGTCCCCAGACAAACGTACAAACGTGAGTGCAGGTGGCTTCGCTGGCTACCAACCCCTCCTCTCCCAGAGAGATTCCTCCCTCAAACTCAAGCAGAAAGTGGAGGATAAAGGCAGCAACCACACGAGGGTCAACAGCAAGGAAAACGTGAGCAACGGTGGGAACAGCAGCGTGTCGCCGTCTCTGGATGTGGACACCATGGCCACAGAGCCCACCAACTAGCCCGGCAGGGTGGCAGAGCCCAGCAGGGAACTGCGGGGCCCAGCACATCCCTCCAAGCGGACACTGTCAATACGGCCATCTCTGGATGGAGACAAGTGGGGACCAGCACAGAGCCTATAGCTGACTACATATAAGGCAGAGATGCTCCCATTTTCTTCAGGGAAGGGCTGCAGCCCCCATGTGCCAGGAGGTTCAGATGCTGGGGAGAAGGCAGTGGAGCCATCTCCTCTGGGCGGCCCCGGTGTGGGACCTGGACTCAACTCCCCAGCCTCTGGTTTCCACCCTGCCTGAAAAATGAGCCACTGGTGGGTCTGGATCACGTTGCCCGAGGCTGCAGTTCCCTCTCGGTTTCTACCAGCAACCCTTCTGCATCGCCCGCTGCGTCCTTGGGTGCGTGGCCCTGCGACGGCGGCTGTCAGGGAAGCCTTGGCAGACAGAGCGGTGCCTTCTCGCCGCACCCGCAGAAAGGCCGGGGTGTCCTGAACTGACACGTGCGTTCCCTGAAGGTGTTTGTTCGTCACTGGAGTCACGTAGATGATAGCAGAAACCAACAAGCAACGAAGCTTTTGGAGCCGCTGGCCCGCAGACCTCCTTCCCCGCGCATCTGTGGCCCTGCAGGCACCAGACCTCCCTCCTCGGCAGTGCGAGGGTTTGATTCCTGCTGCAGAAAAGAGCCCCCTAAAAGAAATGAGACACCACCCGCGGAAAGGGGTTCCACCGGGGGATTTGGGGTTGGTCTGTGGAGGGCGAAGAGGGACACAGATGCTGGCGAACTGGCCGTAGATGATGAACTCCCCTCTGGGTGGCAGGACTGGCACAGGGGTAATGTCTGGGAGGCCAACACCTCTATATGATTAATTAAGTGCTTGTATCGGAAGGTAACAGTGCTCTGGGCTTTGTTTAGATCTCTGCCCTTGGACTGCAGGACTCCCTGGCTCAGGACCTGGTCCAAGGCCCACAGAAGGTGACAGCAAAGACTCCCAGGGGCCGCCCGACCCCGGAGCGGGTGGATGTGGCAGCTCTCTTCAGTAACACGGGCCCGGCCTGTCTCCTCCAGCTAATTCGCTCCCTGAAAAACTGAGAACAAAAGCCAAGTCTGCTGGCAAACCTCCCTGCACACAAAAAACCCCAACCCATGCCAACACTGGGGTTAGTTTTTCCAAGCACCTCTGTTTAAATACAGTCCCATTCACCCGTGGCTTTGGGGTCTTTACTGCACGGGGCACAGAGCCCCCGGTCACGTAAGGGTCCCTTCTGGAAACAGGCACTGGTAGCAAGCCCTGCATCAAGCCCCAGTTCACAGTTGCTCACACTGATTAACTGCAGTTCGTTAGGGAGATTACAATCTGTTTCCTACTCATGTGGCTTTGCTCACACAGCTCTTCCCCCCCNCATCGCCCAGTTTTTGCAGTGTTCCTTTTTTGCAATTATTTTTCATTGTGCCTGACAGTGAGAGGGGCCGTTTCCACGGGTGCCAGTGGAGCAGAGCGGCTGCCCTGGGACAAAGCGGCTCTGTGTGCCCATGAGGGTGACTGGGTGGCCCCGTGCCCCGGTCCCACACAGCCTCGCCGACGCGCAGGGAGGGCACGGGTGGCTGCAGCCCTCGCAGCGATGGCTGTGGTGGCCCTGGCCCTGCAGGGGCTGCAGGTCAAATTCATCCCCTCTCCTCTTCCTTCGCACCACGCTGGGACGAAGCAGCCCCTACAGCCCCATGCAGATTTGGGGTCCTTGCCTGGCCCCGTGCCATCCTGGCCGGTCCACCTGGACACGGGATTTTTCCACTCCACACAGATTTTCTGGTGGAACAAGATCTTCCCAACATACTGCGCCGGAGGCTGGGGGTCTGTCCTTCATCAGGCGCGTGGGGACCGTGGTACAAATCGCTGCAGCTTCCCGGGGTGACCGTGGCAAAGGCGCTCATTGCTCCACGCGACCCAGAGAGCAAGAACAGGGAGGGTGCCAAACACCCACCTGTACTGTGAAGGAAATGGGCTGGGTGGAAATGCACTGGTGGGAGACGGCGTCCTCCCTCATCACCTTCGTTAGCTCAGTCCTGTCCCTGATCAGGTGTCAGGACAGGTACGCACTACGCCACACTTAGGCAGGGAGGAAAAAGGCCACCTCCACCCATCTCCGTGCCACAGCCTTGTCAGAAGGGTTCTCATCCCGTGCACAACCCCCGGGGGTCCCATGGCAGTGCCATTGCTTTCCACCAGCTCCAGGGCTGCACCGTCCTTACAGCAGCTCACCGGAGCCTTGCTTTTGCTCCCGAGAGCCGAGTTCCCATGCGGCAAAAAAGCTATACATTAATTGCCACAGGCAAGGACAGGCGTGGAGGGAACAGCCAGAACCAGTGTCAGCACCTGCCTTTGATGAGGGGCCAAGTCGGGATGCGCCCGGATCTGTCTCATCCTCCCGGAGCAGCCGACCGAGAGCCGGAGCTTGACTAAGTCAGCAGTCGATGCGCATCGTCGGCGTGTGCCCCGCCGCCTCCAACTAAGAATAAACTCCAGCAGCAGGATCACAAGGAGAGCGCACGGAGGCGCTGGGAAGAGCAGCTCTCTGCAGCTCCCACCATCCCGCCCTGCACCAGCCTGGGGGTGTGGGGGGTCTGCACGCCCCGGGGGGGGGGGTCTCCTGTGGGAAACCTGCTGGAGGTCCCCGTGGGGTAACATGATGGGTGCGAGCAGAGTCAGAGACAAACCTTGCTGCTCTCTGCGTGAATCTTTTGCAGCCCCAAGCCCGCAGCTCTGCCCAGACTCCGCTGTCCTGGGGTTCCACATTTTTGGGAAGGACAGGCCAAATCCTACTTGTGGCTACATCTGCATTAACGAGGGGCATCATCCGACCTCTGTACTGCTCCTTGAGAAACCGTAGTGGGAACAGGGCCCGTGCTTTTTAAACATCACTTATCAGATTAGCCACTGCTGTGGCTTACCTAGGGTGTGAAGGTATAAAATTAGCTCCATCCTAGACCTCAAGTAACGGCATCGCCAGCAGAAGGCTTGCAGCTCCCCACGCAGGCGCTGGGGGGGCTGAAAGCAGTGGGGGGTCAGAGTGGGAAGGGGAAGAGACCACCCCAGAGCTGCCACAGGTACCCCAACTGGTGTCGTGAGGGTCCCAGAGCTGCCGCAGACACCCCCAACGGTGTCTGCGGGTCCCACAGCGTCCGCAGAGCTGGCGGCAGCAGCTCTTTGGAACCTCAAGTCCCAGTTCCATTGCCTGAGATAAATCCCTGTTCCCTTCCCGCTCCAGCACAGCGGGGGCTGGAGTATCCCGGTTCCTGCCCGGCCTCCTGCCCCGGGGCTGCCTGGCGGCTCTTGCCCGGCTCCGTTTCGGCCTCCAGACGAGCCACCCTCCCTGCGACACGGAGCTCGTGGCCGCCGCCGGGGCTTTCCTCTCCGAGACACATCCCCGGTTATGGCCACGAACTGGCCTGTCCCGGGAAGGTTTAGTGCGGGGGTTCCCGGGGGGGGCTGCCGTCCCCTCTGCCCTCACGCCTGCAGGCAGGACACCAGCTCAGCCTGTGCTGCACCGACACGGCCCCCTCTCCCTCCCTGGCAGTGAGGGCCCAGCAGGGACGGCTTGGGCCCAGCGGAGGGGCCCGGTGAGGCGCAGGGACCACTGGGGCTGCCGTGTGCGCTGCAGACCCGTCCCTGAGGGAGCCGGGGGCAGAGAGAAGCCACCGCCATTTTGCGCCTTCCCCCCCCAACCGTGCAGGGCCTACACTTCCCGTGAGCCCC